>CADEBD010000327.1:0-354916 GCA_902825455.1 Arctia plantaginis
GGACCGGGGGTTTTTAAGGGCTTTGGGGGCCCGGGGCCAAATAAATTTGCCCGGGAACCCCCCGGAGGTTCAGAAAAAGGGAAACCCCCCAGCCAAACTTTTTAAAAAAAAAATTCCGGTATTTAGGGGACGCTACCGGGGAAAAAGGGGATAAAAAAAGTGAAAAAGGGTCGATATGGGAAAAATTTAATTTTGGGAAATACAGTAAAGGCACTAGCAAGGGCTGTGTTCAGGGATCAATAGGGGGCCCTATCCTATGGAATCTTCTCTTGGACCCACTCCTGAAGAGTCTGGAGCTCAGGGGAGAGTACTGCCACGCCTTCGCTGACGATATTGTGCTCGTCTTCCACGGGGAAACCGCGGAGGAAATACAAAGACGCGCCAATGCCGCCCTCGAACATGTTCGGGAGTGGGGAGTCATCAACAAGTTGACTTTCGCGCCCCACAAGACCATGGCGATGACCGTTACAAATAAATTAAAATATGACACCCCGCGACTGAGCATGGGCGGGGTCGACATTGGCTCGACAAATGAACTAAAATTACTGGGGGTCACAATAGACGCAAAACTCACATTCAACAGCCACGTTGCAAATGTCTGTAAAAAGGCGATAGGTGTTTACAAACAACTGACCAGAGCAGCTAAAGCTAGTTGGGGACTACATCCAGAAGTCACACGAATAATATATGTGGCAACCATGGAGCCAATCATCCTGTATGGGGCCAGCGCCTGGTCATTGGCTGTAAATAAGACAGGGGTCAAAAAACAGCTGAACGCCTTGCAGCGTGGAGTGGCCCAAAAAATATGCCGAGCCCTATCGTACGGTCTCATTAAACTCGGCATTAGTACTGGCGGGAATCCTCCCCCTCGACCTCCGAATCCGTGAGGTCACTCTACTATACGAGACCAAGAGGGGTACCCCCTGGGAAGTACTGAGAGACCGTGAGGTGGAGCGTATGGCTAGGACCGTAGACGCTCCTCACCCTGCTGAGCACATGATGTTAGACATCAAACTAATCGACAACCAAGAGCAGTATCTGCAAAGCGGAAATGGTGCAATAAAAATTTTCACTGACGGCAGTAAGATAGCGGGAAAAGTTGGAGCCGCCCTAACCATCTGGGCTGAGGACACAGAGATCGGCACAATTAAACTGGCTTTGTCGGCTTACTGCACTGTTTACCAGGCCGAACTCCTGGCACTTTGTAGGGCGACGAAGGAGGTCACCGTGCGTGGCGGAACTGCGTTTGGAGTCTTCAGCGACTCCATGGCTGCTCTCCAAACCCTGCAGAATCCTCGCTCCCTCCACCCACTAGCGGTGGCGGCAAGAGATCACTTAAAAACAGCATCTCTCCAGGGCAAAGCTGTGTCTCTGCACTGGATCAAAGCTCATGTAGGATTGGAGGGAAATGAGAGAGCTGATGAGCTGGCCAAGGCGGCGGCTGGGGGCTCCAAGCGCAGGCCCGACTATGACCTGTGCCCGGTTTCATTCGTCAAGAGTAGCATTCGCAGTGCGACCCTTGACGAATGGAACAAAAGGTACATGGACGGAACGACAGCATCGGTAACGAAAATATTTTTACCCGATATGAAGACGGCATATAGAGTCGTCCGAAACTTCGAGGCCACGAGTGTCAGGACTCAAGTTATGACGGGGCACGGGGGTTCTCTGAGTACCTGAACCGCTTCCGGTGCAAGGAGAGCCCGGCGTGCGTGTGACCCGGCAGTCAACGAGTCGGTGCAACACGTCCTCTTTGAGTGCCCAGTGCACCTAAGAGAGCGTTATGAGATCGAGCACGCACTCGATGTAAAATAGAGGCTCAAAACATTGCAGCAATTATGTTGGGGAAAGACAGGAATAGGTTGCTTGATTATTGCGAAAAAATTGCTAAGTCTGTAATAAAAAGAAATAGTAGTAAGTGATAGTAAATTATGCTGTCATAATATCTTGTGGCATATTATTGTACAGCATAAAGGAATAAAATGTTTAGAAGAAGTATACAAATTAAATGTAACCAG
This sequence comes from Arctia plantaginis, assembly GCA_902825455.1. NCBI lineage: Eukaryota > Metazoa > Arthropoda > Insecta > Lepidoptera > Erebidae > Arctia > Arctia plantaginis. The sequence continues at coordinate 2,019 of CADEBD010000327.1, forward strand.
TAATTTAAGGCAAACTAACTGTATGTCAACTAAAATTAAGTAGAAATAAATAAAAATTGTTTAGAATAACAATAGAAATAAGGCCTAATGTAAGCATATAAAGCTGTAATTGTTTATAATTAGTAATATTAAACAAAGTGTCGATACAGTTATTGAACTATACCCGATAGATTTAAGGAAATAGTAGTATAGAGAGTTTAGAATAGTAGGCATAGATGGGAATCCCACCCAAACAAGTCATGAATGAGGAAAGAATGCAAGAAAGAACCGGTATGCGGCATGATAGTGCGAGAGGAATAATTGATAGAACTGGAATGAAAATGTTAACGAGAAAAGAACAGGCTCCAGTTACGTTGGATCTAGGTTAAAAAAAAAAAAAAAAAAAACACCTAACCTAACCTAACCTAAATGTCACTTCGATGCGCGAAATTCAAATTAATGAAATGTCATTCATTTCATTACATATATACAGCTACCGTTGAACCTGTAATCACCTACGCGGCGAGCGTGTGGGCATCTGCAGCTCAAAAGGTAGGAGTGCAAGAAGCACTGATCGCGGTACAGCGAGGCTTTGCTCAAAAGCTATGCGGATCCTACCGCACAGCATCTCTTAACTCTGCGCTAGTACTGGCCGGGATACTGAATCTCGACCTCAGAATACAGGAAGAAGCCGCACTGTATGAAGCTCGGAGAGGGTCGTCCCGCCTAGTGCTGGGAGACAGGGAAGTAGAGCGCGTAGCAGAGTTTGCGCAGGCTCCTCACCCGGCGACACATATGGCACTGAGTTTCGTAAGCTTGATGACTCAAGCTAACGTTGAGGAGCACAACGTGCAGGCGGTGCGAATCTACACCGACGGCAGCTCGAGTGAGGTGCTGAAGCGTAACGATCGTACGTACGGAATTTACAGTGAGTCTATGTCTGCACTGGAGTCTGTCGTGAACTGTGAGACACTGCACCCGTTCGCACTAAAAGCACGCTACAATATATATTCTGCTTTAAAGGAAAATAAACATATAGCCTTATTCCACATTAAAGCACATGCAGGACTTGCAGGCAATGAACGCGCGGACTCTTTAGCTATGGAGGCAGCACTTTCGAGCCGTAGGAGGCCTGATTATGATCGATGCCCGATCGCATTCGTCAAAAGGTCTCTCCGTGAAGATACCCTGGACGAATGGAACAAGGTTCCAGTCAGGCGCCTCCGTCACGAAAGTGTTTCCTCCCGATGCAGTAGACGCCAAATGCATGCGTACTTAATTTAGTATTAGGAAGTAGTTGGTACTTATAACTAAGCAGTGAGTCTTTTATATGTATTTATATATTTTATTTTATTTATTATATATATATGTATATATATATATATTAGGTAATTATATTACCGTCTGTATCTACTCTTATTACAGGCGTAGAAGCTGGCAATGAATGCCGCATCGTCGACCCTTTAGTACACCCTAAAGACCGACATTGTCCTAAAAAACTTGGAACCTAATGTTTTAATCAATTATAATGGAACACATGTTTTAAGTACATAAGAATAGAATCAAATTATATAAGGGACCATAGTTTAAGTTGGGTATAAAAAAAATGTAATGTTTTTTAAAATAAAATAGTGGTGTAGTGTTTAGTACTTTTATAATATTTACATCAGCGAATCGTTACAGCGCGTCTGGCATGTTTGCCGAGGCGCGGATAAATGACTTTTATACAATCATGCGCAAAAAAGTAGCCTCGCTTATGAATAGAGTGTGCGGCAGTTGCAACAGTATCCTGAGGGCGGTTGGTGGAAGATACGAGTGTCCTATCAGCCACCATTGGACGACTGTGCTGGTTGGGTTAGGGCGGCCAAGAGAGAGGCTCTGCGGGAGCGGGAGCGAGCTGGTCTCACACTCCCGCCCCGCAGACCCCCGGCGAGGGGACGCCGGCGAACACGATTCGCCCGCGTCCCCGAATGAGAGTGGCCACGGGCGGTGGGTCGGGGGACCTGCCGCCCCGTACTACTGTGGCGGAATGCGCCCCTCTGTGTTCCTGGGGTGCATTCATGAGGAGGACAGGCCCCACCATCCGGGCACGGTATTTGCCCGGATGGTGGGGCCTCGAGAGAGTTGAGCCCGTTCAACAGGGCGTCCCTAGCCGAGTCGCGGTGAGCAAACTAGCCCGTGGCTCGGATTAGGCGAAGGAGGAACACCGTGGTGGTTTAGTGGGTAGTCTGGCCCGTCAGGAGTCCCACACGAAGCGAACCCCCTGCCCCCGCGGGGGGGGAGCGAAGTGCGTAAACGCATTCCACCACGTAAAAAAAAAAAAAAAAAAAAAAAAAAAAAAAAAAAAAAAAAAAAAAAAAACCTAACCTAACCTAACCTAACCTAACCTGGGGTGCGGGTCGGGTAACCTCCACGTTGTTAATAGACACTGTCTCTGTCACAGAGCTCTGTATGTTAGCCGATTGACCGATAACCCGACAGCCCTTTTCAGGGCTAGCTGACCCCATTGCACGAGGGGGTCGTGGGATGGCGGGCCTGCAAGGCCTGCGAGGAGAGGGGGGGGCTTGCCTTAATTGGCCGGCCCGCGTCAAGGAAAAGACATTAAAACCCGACAGTTAAGTCGTTAAAAACCTGACGCTGCCGTCGCCTCGCTACTGGCGAGGTGATGGCGCGCAAGGGGAGGGGCTTTGCAGGGGCGGGATCGAGCTGGACTGGCTCTCCTGGCGGGATCGAGACGGACTGGATCTCCCACTTTTTTTTTTTTTTTTTTCTAACCTAACCTAACCTAACCTTTTTTTTTTTTTTTTTTTAAGTGTGGAAATCCCCTCGGACCGTCACCCCGCCGGGGCTCTCGTTCGGCGGGGCGGTGTGTCGGACTCGAACCGACTAAAACCACACGGTGTGCCCTCTTTGCGCTTCCAGTTTAGGAGGGGTCCAGGTAGCTATCTCCTTCTGGACCCCTCCCAGCGCCGGCCCGCTCCTGACGCGGGCTCCGTCTCAGTGGACCCTCTCTTTAGGCGGCGTCCGGCACACGCGGACGCCGCCCCCTCGCGGCTGGCCAACTAATGCGGGTGGAGGGGAGAACCCATCCCGTCCACCCGCGGCCACACTCAGGGCGGCATGAGGCGCAGGTGAGCGCGCCTCCGCCGCCCGGTTCGCCGGCGGCGGATCAGGTTCGAGTGGAGGTCGTCCTCCCGGGCCTTCTCCGCCGCCGAGATTACCTCCTCGCAGAAGGTTGCGACCGCGGTAAAACAACCGTCGCTACCGGCCATGGAGCGAATTACGGCCGGTAGCGAGAGATCTGCTCCGATGACTGCAGTGAGGGCCCGGCGCTGCGTCGCCCATGCGGGGCAAACCGCCAGCGTGTGCTGGGCCGAATCCTCACTGCAGTCGCAGTGGTGGCAGGCGGGACTCGATTCCCTCCTAGCGACCGAGTACAGGTACTTTCCGAAGCAACCGTGCGCGGAAAGCACCTGCGTCAGCCGGAAGGAAAGGGTCCCGTGCTGCCGCCCTGCCCACTCGGCGATGACCGGCTGGAGAGCCTCCACAGCGGCGAAGCCAGCGCGTGGAGTCTCCAGCCGGAACGACCATCTCACCATGGTGGCTCGGCGAGCGGCTTCGCGCCACTCGCGCACGTCTTCGGGCGGAGGGCGAAATCCGCTCTCCGCCCGGAAGTCAGCCACTCGCCGATAAACTTCGGCGAGCACTTCCGCCTCCAAATCCCACGGGGGTGTTCCGGCCAAGGCGCAAGCCGCCTCGGTGGACACCGTGCGGTATCCGCGTATGGCTCTGACCGCCAATATCCTCTGGGGGCGCCAGAGGCGCGCCCTATTCGGGGCGGTCAGAGCCGCCACCCACACCGGTGCACCATAAAGCGCCATGGACCGGACAACCCCCGCGTACAGCCGCCTCGTGGGAACACTGGCCCCGCCCAAATTGGGCAAAAGTCGCCCTAGGGCGGAGGCAGTGTCCACCAGCTTCGGACCAAGCTGTCGGAAGTGCTCGTCGAAGAGCCACCTACCGTCTAGGACCAGACCCAGGTACCTCATCTGGGCCCGGACCGGTACGAGGACCGAGCCGACCTCGATTGAGGCGCCGGCGGGCGGACCACGACGGGGCCCATGAAATAATAGGGCCTCCGTCTTATCCAGGGCCACCCGCAAACCCAACGCCTCAATGCGCCCGACCACCAGGGAAACTCCCGTGGCGGCCAGGCGCGCCGCCTCCTGGAAGTTAGCCCCCCGGGCCGTGAGCAAGGTGTCATCCGCGTAGCAGATTACACCCAGCCCGGGGGGGAGACGCCCTCGTAGGGCCCAGTCGTACCCGATGTTCCACAGGAGAGGTCCTAGGACAGACCCCTGCGGAACACCGCACGACATGGCCCTGCGTCTCAAGACGCCATCTCGGTCCTCGTACATGACGGTTCGCTCCTCAAGATAGTCTGCCACCAGCCGCCTCAGGTACTCCGGCACTCCGTGGTAGCGGAGCGCTTCCCTGATGCAGCTGAATGGCAGACTATTGAAGGCGTTGGCGATGTCCAAGGACACCGCCAACACCACTCCGCCGCAGCTCACGGCCTCCTCGGTCACGGCCCTAAGGCGCATCACGGCATCGATCGTCGAACGCCCCTCTCGGAAACCGAATTGGGCGTCCGACAGATCGGGGCCAACCTCGCAAAGGTGCCGGACGATGCGGGCAGAGAGCACCCTCTCAAAAAGTTTGCCCGCCTCGTCCAGCAACACGATAGGCCTATAGGCCGCGACCGATTCGGCAGGCCGTCCCGGCTTCTGCAGCAGGACCAGCTTCCCGCATTTCCAGCGCTCAGGGAAGCGTCCGGACGCCAGGCTAGCGTCCAACACCCCCCTGAGGTGGTCCGACATGTAGTCGAGGGCTCGGGCCATCACTCGGGCTGGAACCCCGTCCGGCCCGGGGCCAGTGTTCTTGGATCGAATCCGTAGAACAGCCGCCCCCAACTCCGATTCCCTGACGGGCGGAACATCGACCTCGCTGCCCCCGTCGTCTCCGGCTGATGCAGCCATCGACGGGGGTGTGTGCTCCGCCCGCTGCGGGAATAGGCCCTCGACCACTTCCTGCAGGAAGCTGGGCTGGAGAGTCTCCGTAAGGGGGGGGGGCCGACGTGCGGAGCTTTTGACCAGGGGTCACGCTCGAGACTCTCCAGCATCTCCTCTCTACTCGCATCCTTGGCGCGGCAGATGGCCAGCCTCAGAGTTTTCCGAGCTTCTCGGTACTCCTCATGAAGCCGGTCCACCTCCGACCCGTAGTCGGCGACTCCTGGGACCACCAGTAGACCTCCTTCCTTGGAGGCCGACAACCACGAACGCGGGGCATGGCCGCATCGCAAATCTGCGTAATCGCTTCGCAGAAGCGACCAGCCCCCATGTCGGCCTCCTCGGTCGGGGCCTGCGGAGACAGCCAAGAGTGAATAATGGCCGCCTCCTCTAGTAGGTCCCTGTCGAGCTTGGCGACAGCCCACCGCGGGAAGCGGGAAGGGCGCCGCGCCGCGTGACCCCTACTGGGGTCCTGGGACCGGGAGAGCTCGAATCGGATGTACAAATGATCCGAGAAACTCCTGGGGAACCTAACCTAACCTTTTTTTTTTTTTTTTTTTTTTTTTTTTTTTTTTTTTTAACGTGTGGAAATCCCCTCGGACCGTCACCCCTCCGGGGTTTGCGGCGGGGTGGTGTGTCGGACTCGGACCGACTAAAACCACACGGTGTGCCACTCTGCGCCTGTAACAGGAGGGATCCGGGAACAGCTACCGGGAACCTAACCTAACCTAACCTAACCTAACCGTACCTTTCACAATGCTTTCTACACCGAGTGCCCCATAAGGAGGAAGTGGGACAGATTGGCGCGGTCGGCAGTGGCGTACTGCTAAGGGCGCCATGGGTGGACAAATCGCTTACCGCATCATCCAGGCTAACCTCCAGCGCAAAAAGCTTGCTACAAATGAGATGCTACTAGAAGCTGGGAAAAGAAAAGTCGCCGTGGCTCTTATGCAAGAACCTTACGTGGGCGGGGCCAAACAATTAAGGAGCTACAAGGGCGTTCGTATCTTCCAAAATACCAACCCGGGAGAAGGGACTGTTAAGGCGGCAATAGCCGTATTCGACCAAGACCTGAACGTGAGACAATACCCAAAACTCACCACGAATAACATCGTCGTGGTGGGGATCCAAACTGAGGCCTGGGAGATCACGCTAGCCTCCTTTTATTTTGAGCCAGACCGTCCCATAGAACCCTACATGGAGCATCTCAAGACTATAAGCGGTAAAATAAAAACAGGGTTTGTCGCTGGAGGTGATGCCAATGCGAAGAGCCCATGGTGGGGAGGCTCAAAGACAGATGTACGAGGAGAGGAGCTGTCTGGTGCCGTAGATGAGCTAGGCCTTGACATCATAAACCAAGGGGAAACTCCTACCTTCTATACAATACGGGGAGGTCAACGACTAACAAGTCACGTCGACGTCACCGTCTGTACAGCGGACATTTTAAATGTAATAGACGACTGGAAGGTTGTCGAAGGACTAACGAGTTCGGATCACAACGCCATGGTATTTAGTATCAACTTACAAAAGTCAAAGGGAATCCAAATAAACAGAACAACCCGACAATACACAACAAAAAACGCAAATTGGGCGCTGTTTCATGAGAAACTGCAACAATTTAAAGTAAAATATAAATTAAACAAAATAGAAATAACAAAAATCACATCAATAGACCAACTAGAAACAACCATTCAAAAATTTTCAAATGTAATAACCGAAACCTGCAACAACACACTAAAAAAGATTAAAAATAAAAACATACTTGCCATGCCGTGGTGGTCCAAGGAGCTCGAAGAAATGAAGAAAAAAGTCGCTACAAAGAAGAACAGAATCCGTTGCGCGGCCCCCGTACGGAGACAGAAGGTAGTCGAGGAGTACCTGAAACAAAAAGAAGATTATGAGATGGCGGCGGCAAAGGCACAGATAGACAGCTGGAAGGATTTTTGCGGAAAACAGGATAAGGAAGGAGTCTGGGAGGGGATCTACAGAGTGATCGCCCGGACGTCCACCAGAGCGGAGGACCTCCCGATGATCAAAGATGGGGAAGAGCTGGACCCGAAGGAGTCCGCAAAGTTAATAGCGGAGACCTTTTACCCAGAAGACGTCGAGAGCTCGGATAATGCTCATCACCAGCAGATAAGGAGAAGAGCCGAAGAGGTGAACACTGAAAAACAAGCTGAGACCTGCGACCCGGAGTTCACACTCTCTGAACTCAGGGCATCGGTGAACTCTTTTAATCCACGAAAGGCGCCTGGTGTGGATGGTTTCACCGCTGACGTTTGCAGACACGCTATTGAGGATGACTCCGAAATGTTCCTGCAGCTCATGAATAAATGCCTATTGTTGCACCATTTCCCAAAGTCTTGGAAGGAGGCAGTAGTCACGGTATAATTATAATACAGTAGTGTAACTCGGCCGCATGATAGAAATAAATGCCTACAGCCGCGCGGTACGTAAACATGCGTTAGGGCTGCCCGTTTCCAGTATTTGAATTATCTTTGCCTACTTTCTGTTTCTATTTAGATTTGTGATTGTAAATATCCTTTTTATATAAATAAATGAAATACTTTGTATATTGAATAGGAAGTGTTCAATAAAAATCCGTGTTGTTTTTTGATTGGTAGATTTAATTATTTTATTTTCTTTCTGCATTGGAGGAGTTTAAGTTTCAATTTTCTTTTTCTTGGAGTGTTGCCAAAGAGACTCGTTGAGGTTTGAGCAAAGATTTCATTTGTTGCATTTTCAGTCTGTGTACTATTTTCCTTTCCTACCAACGGAGCAGTTTGGGTTTGTTTATCTTCTTTTAGAGAGACTCCTGGATTAGTACTAGCTAAGCTTGGCAGCACCAACAATGGTAGGGCATTCTTTTTTTAAAGTTTTCTATTTGATGAATGTAATAAATCCTCCAAATTAAAATGTTTTTCACAAACTTGGTAGGAACTAAAGTTAGGTTTGTTTTCCAAATCATCTTGCCGGATCAGTTGCAACCATTGAAGACGTCTGAAAAAAAAAATACATGTGGCACTCTCGTAGACTGCCGCGGTAAAGCTATTGCATAACATTTTTTTTTTTAAAAGAAAAAAATCTGCGTGGTGTCAGGTAATTTTCGTTAGGTTTTGAGAATTTCTTGATTCGGTCAGAGCCCGCCATAAAAGCTATGCAATAGCTTAAAAATCCTTCTATAGAATAAAAAAAATGTGCTTTCTCCTTACGCGTTACAAAACTCCAATCCTTAGAAACTCCAACACCTACCTACTCAACTCGAATGCAAGAAACAGCTGACGAGTAAGTAACTTTTTATCTCAGCTTATTAACGTCTCTATAAATTAGGTACCTACCTACAACTCGCAACAACTCAAAACAAAAATTCTTTGGTCAAAAAATTAATTAATTATTAAAAAGGTGAACAGCTGACTACGAATGTTTTAAAATCACAACCCTCAAACATCTAAATATTATATATGAGTCTAGCTGTTGTTGTTAATACCGAGAAAATAAAACCAGTTTTTAGTGGTATATGTTGTTATAGTAGCAGCAGAAACACTTTGTGAAAATTTCGAAAACTATCTAATGACACACAGACGGTAAAAAAAAATTCTAGTATTATTCATACACACAGATAATAAATAAATATTATTAATAATAAAATACCACGTCTTTACTTTGAATTATGCAAACACACATGCACCGAAGTTTAAACACAAGCGTAAGTAGGTAGGTACCTACCGTATCATGATTCATTCAGAACCGCATATAACTACCTATTTCACTCGTCTCAATAACTTTCCGTTACTCTATTCGCTTTATTTATTAATCCAAACACCTTTTTTTTCGTGAGATAAAAGGAAATACTTATCCATTAAAAAGATACACATGTACGTACCTACTAGTAAGTAAAATTATTTTATAGTCTTACCTTTCAGAGTTTCCACGTAATTTAAAAAAACTTATGTCTTATTGACGAATTCATACATCCAAAAACAGCACAATATTTCCTACTCGTCATATTAACTGATTTTTAGAGAAAAAATCGGGCGGTTATTGTTAAAAAAACAACACACCGTCCGTTCGACACTGCGGTACAGCCGTGACTGTCTGCGCCCCGAGCGCACCCCGAGATCGAGGCGCGTAGGTATAGCTCGCGTTTCGTCCGTTTGTATGAAGTTGGAGTACTGTATTATAATAGTACCGTGCAGTAGTGGTGGTGCTACGCAAGCCCGGTAAAGAGAACTACACAACCCCTAAATCTCTGAGACCGATAGGGCTATTACCAGTAATGGGCAAAATCCTTGAGAAGATGCTAGTTGGCCGATTAAAATACCATTTGTTACCAGGAATGAGCACTCTCCAGTACGGATTCATGCCCCAAAAAAGCACCGAAGACTCCCTCTATGACCTAATGCAGTTCATCCGCAGAAAATTAAAATTAAAACAAATTATAACAGTAGTATCACTGGACATAGAGGGAGCGTTCGATAGTGCATGGTGGCCAGCCATAAGAGTTCGACTGGCAGAAGAAAGATGCCCCTTAAACCTCCGGCTTTTAGTGGACAGCTACCTGAAAGATAGAAGTGTAAGGGTCCGATATGCCGGAGAGGAATACAACAAAGGCACTAGCAAGGGCTGTGTTCAGGGATCAATAGGGGGCCCTATCCTATGGAATCTTCTCTTGGATCCACTCCTGAAGAGTCTGGAGCTCAGGGGAGAGTACTGCCACGCCTTCGCTGACGATATTGTGCTCGTCTTCCACGGGGAAACCGCGGAGGAAATACAAAGACGCGCCAATGCCGCCCTCGAACATGTTCGGGAGTGGGGAGTCATCAACAAGTTGACTTTCGCGCCCCACAAGACCATGGCGATGACCGTTACAAATAAATTAAAATATGACACCCCGCGACTGAGCATGGGCGGGGTCGACATTGGCTCGACAAATGAACTAAAATTACTGGGGGTCACAATAGACGCAAAACTCACATTCAACAGCCACGTTGCAAATGTCTGTAAAAAGGCGATAGGTGTTTACAAACAACTGACCAGAGCAGCTAAAGCTAGTTGGGGACTACATCCAGAAGTCACACGAATAATATATGTGGCAACCATGGAGCCAATCATCCTGTATGGGGCCAGCGCCTGGTCATTGGCTGTAAATAAGACAGGGGTCAAAAAACAGCTGAACGCCTTGCAGCGTGGAGTGGCCCAAAAAATATGCCGAGCCTATCGTACGGTCTCATTAAACTCGGCATTAGTACTGGCGGGAATCCTCCCCCTCGACCTCCGAATCCGTGAGGTCACTCTACTATACGAGACCAAGAGGGGTACCCCCTGGGAAGTACTGAGAGACCGTGAGGTGGAGCGTATGGCTAGGACCGTAGACGCTCCTCACCCTGCTGAGCACATGATGTTAGACATCAAACTAATCGACAACCAAGAGCAGTATCTGCAAAGCGGAAATGGTGCAATAAAAATTTTCACTGACGGCAGTAAGATAGCGGGAAAAGTTGGAGCCGCCCTAACCATCTGGGCTGAGGACACAGAGATCGGCACAATTAAACTGGCTTTGTCGGCTTACTGCACTGTTTACCAGGCCGAACTCCTGGCACTTTGTAGGGCGACGAAGGAGGTCACCGTGCGTGGCGGAACTGCGTTTGGAGTCTTCAGCGACTCCATGGCTGCTCTCCAAACCCTGCAGAATCCTCGCTCCCTCCACCCACTAGCGGTGGCGGCAAGAGATCACTTAAAAACAGCATCTCTCCAGGGCAAAGCTGTGTCTCTGCACTGGATCAAAGCTCATGTAGGATTGGAGGGAAATGAGAGAGCTGATGAGCTGGCCAAGGCGGCGGCTGGGGGCTCCAAGCGCAGGCCCGACTATGACCTGTGCCCGGTTTCATTCGTCAAGAGTAGCATTCGCAGTGCGACCCTTGACGAATGGAACAAAAGGTACATGGACGGAACGACAGCATCGGTAACGAAAATATTTTTACCCGATATGAAGACGGCATATAGAGTCGTCCGAAACTTCGAGGCCACGAGTGTCAGGACTCAAGTTATGACGGGGCACGGGGGTTCTCTGAGTACCTGAACCGCTTCCGGTGCAAGGAGAGCCCGGCGTGCGTGTGACCCGGCAGTCAACGAGTCGGTGCAACACGTCCTCTTTGAGTGCCCAGTGCACCTAAGAGAGCGTTATGAGATCGAGCACGCACTCGATGTAAAAATAGAGGCTCAAAACATTGCAGCAATTATGTTGGGGAAAGACAGGAATAGGTTGCTTGATTATTGCGAAAAAATTGCTAAGTCTGTAATAAAAAGAAATAGTAGTAAGTGATAGTAAATTATGCTGTCATAATATCTTGTGGCATATTATTGTACAGCATAAAGGAATAAAATGTTTAGAAGAAGTATACAAATTAAATGTAACCAGTAATTTAAGGCAAACTAACTGTATGTCAACTAAAATTAAGTAGAAATAAATAAAAATTGTTTAGAATAACAATAGAAATAAGGCCTAATGTAAGCATATAAAGCTGTAATTGTTTATAATTAGTAATATTAAACAAAGTGTCGATACAGTTATTGAACTATACCCGATAGATTTAAGGAAATAGTAGTATAGAGAGTTTAGAATAGTAGGCATAGATGGGAATCCCACCCAAACAAGTCATGAATGAGGAAAGAATGCAAGAAAGAACCGGTATGCGGCATGATAGTGCGAGAGGAATAATTGATAGAACTGGAATGAAAATGTTAACGAGAAAAGAACAGGCTCCAGTTACGTTGGATCTAGGTTAAAAAAAAAAAAAAAAAAAACACCTAACCTAACCTAACCTAAATGTCACTTCGATGCGCGAAATTCAAATTAATGAAATGTCATTCATTTCATTACATATATACAGCTACCGTTGAACCTGTAATCACCTACGCGGCGAGCGTGTGGGCATCTGCAGCTCAAAAGGTAGGAGTGCAAGAAGCACTGATCGCGGTACAGCGAGGCTTTGCTCAAAAGCTATGCGGATCCTACCGCACAGCATCTCTTAACTCTGCGCTAGTACTGGCCGGGATACTGAATCTCGACCTCAGAATACAGGAAGAAGCCGCACTGTATGAAGCTCGGAGAGGGTCGTCCCGCCTAGTGCTGGGAGACAGGGAAGTAGAGCGCGTAGCAGAGTTTGCGCAGGCTCCTCACCCGGCGACACATATGGCACTGAGTTTCGTAAGCTTGATGACTCAAGCTAACGTTGAGGAGCACAACGTGCAGGCGGTGCGAATCTACACCGACGGCAGCTCGAGTGAGGTGCTGAAGCGTAACGATCGTACGTACGGAATTTACAGTGAGTCTATGTCTGCACTGGAGTCTGTCGTGAACTGTGAGACACTGCACCCGTTCGCACTAAAAGCACGCTACAATATATATTCTGCTTTAAAGGAAAATAAACATATAGCCTTATTCCACATTAAAGCACATGCAGGACTTGCAGGCAATGAACGCGCGGACTCTTTAGCTATGGAGGCAGCACTTTCGAGCCGTAGGAGGCCTGATTATGATCGATGCCCGATCGCATTCGTCAAAAGGTCTCTCCGTGAAGATACCCTGGACGAATGGAACAAGGTTCCAGTCAGGCGCCTCCGTCACGAAAGTGTTTCCTCCCGATGCAGTAGACGCCAAATGCATGCGTACTTAATTTAGTATTAGGAAGTAGTTGGTACTTATAACTAAGCAGTGAGTCTTTTATATGTATTTATATATTTTATTTTATTTATTATATATATATGTATATATATATATATTAGGTAATTATATTACCGTCTGTATCTACTCTTATTACAGGCGTAGAAGCTGGCAATGAATGCCGCATCGTCGACCCTTTAGTACACCCTAAAGACCGACATTGTCCTAAAAAACTTGGAACCTAATGTTTTAATCAATTATAATGGAACACATGTTTTAAGTACATAAGAATAGAATCAAATTATATAAGGGACCATAGTTTAAGTTGGGTATAAAAAAAATGTAATGTTTTTTAAAATAAAATAGTGGTGTAGTGTTTAGTACTTTTATAATATTTACATCAGCGAATCGTTACAGCGCGTCTGGCATGTTTGCCGAGGCGCGGATAAATGACTTTTATGCAATCATGCGCAAAAAAAGTAGCCTCGCTTATGAATAGAGTGTGCGGCAGTTGCAACAGTATCCTGAGGGCGGTTGGTGGAAGATACGAGTGTCCTATCAGCCACCATTGGACGACTGTGCTGGTTGGGTTAGGTTAGGTAATTTAATTTATGACATCAAATTTTGACTATTTAATTAACTATTTTATGATTGTTCACTTGATTTTGTGACATGACCTAATTTTAATTTTAATCTTAATCAATGAAGTAATGTAATAATCTTTTCAAATATTAATTCATTTTATTTATTTATTTATTTTTAAGTAAATTGTGATTTATGATATGATGTAATGAATTATTGTTTTTGTATATGGAACAAGATTTCTGAAAAAAATTATATTATTATTATTATTATTTAAAAAAAAAGCTAAGTTACTCCTTATATAGACAGCTACCTGCTAGTAAAATATTATCAAAATCGGCCAAGCCGTTTCGAAGATTAACCGAACCAACAGATAGACAGACAGACAAAAAATGTTTAAACTGGTTTTATAGTACAGGTATCGCATAAATAACCGTGTGAGCAAACCTATTATTTCGATATTACAAACAGACACTTCAGTTTTATTTATTTGTATAGACTATATATAATATATCTAATTTCTTCTGAATGAATCTTTCGAGAGTTGTAAAAAAGTGAGTTTTAAGAAAAAGAAAACTTAGCTTGTGCAACCCTTATAATTTTAAGCACTGTTCCTCTCACACTACAGAACTCTCGTTTCAGAGACATATACCATGTTGCCACAGACTCCTTTTCTATTAACTGGTTCTATTGAGACAGCTGGCTCTAAAATTCGCATAGGTTCGGCTGGAGTTTCCAGCCACTATGTTGTTTGATATTAGTGCTCAGTTGGTATGTTCGTGTTTGAATGCAATTTAAAGTGCAGTGTTACTGGATGTAGAGGTCTTGAAGAGATGTGATGAGATGATCAGAAAAGAAAAAAATGGTAATAAAATTATAGCGTCTTTACTTGTCTTGACTTTACATGAAACACTACAAGACCAAGAGCACGTAAACACACAGATCACAAACACTTTGTCTTCCTTTACAGTTGGACAAATTGTGCGCAACAAACAACTTGTGTAAAGTTGTGTAGGAACGGTCGGCGAGCATAAAACTTTCGATCACCCACCGCGATCCACATGTTTAGCCTTTCAGCCAGCTTTGCCGGTTAATAATTGACAAGGGTACACCTCCTTTGGTCTACGTTTAAACCATAATGTTTACTTCAATAAAAAAATTATGAAGCATAAAAAGTTTTTTAATTGATTGATATACTTATTATCTATGGTATTCTGATCTATCATACTGATAGGTAGGTACGTATTGACAGCTTATATGAAAAAATATGTCAAAAATAATGTACTTCTTTCTATATAACTAGGTGGTAATGTTCAAAAATACTTAAGTCGTTAAATAAATTTGAAGCAATAACTTTTTAATAAATGAAAATCTTAAGCGACGCTAAATGTGAATGAATGTCGATTGGGGCGGGTGGAGTGCTCAATAGAGGCGTTGGGAGTGGCACACGCGTGCTCTGTAAGTCCGTGGGACAGCGAAGGGTGTCTGCGCTGCCAATGGGCATATCTTCTTCAGTAAGTCATTAACGTTTGGCTCGTACCTGCTGTCCGTCACAAACTTATGTTTTCGACCCTCAAATATCTGCTCCTATCATGGTGAACGTATATACCACGCGGTTAGAGACACTTGTTTGTAGCTTCATGCAAGTTTTACCGAGATCGTCAGGGCAGTTTCTGTATTGAAAAATTAACAAGATCAGTAACCATAATATACCGATCACCTTACATAAATAAAAAAGGTACATATATGACAATCTTTATATGTTTGTTCCTCCTTTCTAAGGAGAGGCATATGTCCAGCAGTGGACTGTTATAGGCTGTTGATAGATATGTTTGTATGATTGATAATTTTGTCATCACCATGCAAATTCTCACAGTAAAATCTTAGATGAAACTTAAGAAAAATCAGCTTTTTAAAAAACTCATAAATTAATCAGTATCACAAAAATTTCTTAAGAACTCGCAGTTTGTAGACACAGCTGTTAAGGGTCAATGACCCGCCTCTTTCGTCGTATTTATTTGAGATATAAACGTTTATTTACAGACGAATTAATAACCTCCTCTTTAGTGTTTTTGAAGTCGGTTAATTAAGGAAAAGTAGTATACTTATTGGATATTATTATATGTAGATGTACATAAGTATGAGATGATTATTTAATGCATCAGACACATTAAAAGTAACATAAAAATATAATAACCACTTACCAACGCCTAATGCCGCCCTAATATGAGGCCGCGGGTGGACGGGACGGGGTTTTTTCCACCCGCCATAACGGCCAGCCGCGAGGAGGCGACGTCCAGCCCACGCGGACGTATATGAGAATGTATGATGTATGATACATGGAGAATGTACCCGGGGATGGAGCCCGCGGTGAGTACGGTGGTTGACGGAGAGCTTTCAGGCTGTAACTCTTTGCGATGGTCGGTCGTGAAGTGTGAGTTTGCACGTTGTCCTTAAGAAGCAGTGGGGAAGAGCGATCGACCAGTCGAGGTTATTAATTTGCGAGCTTCTCCATTATTGCTTGCAATTCTTAGCAATAAACATCTGCCGTCATTGTTGTGCCATTCAGTGAGAAGCTGTGATAGACAAATCTGGCACTGGTCTACGAGACAGTCACAAACATCTTCCTATGTAGTCTTTTTTTGATGATGTACAATAATAATAATAATAATAAGCCTCCTATCCTGAACTGCTTTCTTCTTTCTTTGTATTGTGGTTGTCTCTTTCGTTATAAAATATCTCGGAGTTCAGTGTGCCTCTTGGCAAAGGCCTCCTCTAACAATTTCCATTGTACTCTGTCTCTAGCAACCCTTCTCCATTTTGGGCCTGCCGTCAGTTTTAGTTCATCTTCCCATCTCTTGCTTTGTCCTCCTCTGTTCCTCCTCCCATCTCTAGGGTACCAGTCTGTTATGATGTTGCTCCACTTCTCTTGTGTACCGCGCAGCATGTGCCCAGTCCATCTCCACTTCAAACTATCTATTCTAGTAAGTACGTCTGTGACTTTTGTCTTACTTCTTATGACGGTGTTTCGTATCTTATTTTGTTTCTTAATACCTATCATACTTCGTTCCATAGCTCTTTGGCAGTGTTCCAGCATGTTTCTGTGATGTTTCGTAAGAGCCCAGGTTTCACACCCATATGTAATACATGGGAGAACGCAGGTATTGAAGACCTTCCTTTTGATACCTATACTGAGATCTGTGGATTTCATGATCTCTTTCAGTGACCAGTATCTTTTCCATTTGATGATGTAGTCTTTACTGATAAGGTACTGTACCCGGGTCCACCTACTGGACAAACGCTTACGGTTGTCGTACAGGATCCACTTTACATCACAGGTAACAATTCGAGGCTTAGTTCTTGTGGCTCCCACTTATCTAGCTTTTTTATAATTCCTATTTGACGCAGGTGCTTCAATATTGTTTTGACGCTAACTACAAAGCTCGTAGCAAGCTCAGCCGTAAATTCGTCGTTGTCAATTATAGTTACCGGCCGACCGCGAGGCTCTCTCTTCAACTCAAAATTGCCAGATCTAAAATGATTGAACTTAATAATGGACCGTGTTTATCCAAGCAGTGTTAGGCCCGTATACGTCGTTAATGTTTCGTGTTGATTTTGCATCGGTATTTCGACGTAGGAACTCATATTCGAATAATCTGTGAATTTTCAGTTCAGTCCATGGTGCCAAAAACTAACACAATTTCAGAAAAACTGAACACTATCTAAAACAAGTATCTGATTTTTTTTCTCAGACCTCAAGCATCTAGAATCACTCACTTCACTGCAGCCAAGTTTTTTATTGTACTTGCTTGCTTCGCTGTCTCGCTTGCGCTGCCCTTCGACTTTCACTTACTCGTACTCGATGTATTTTCAGAGTCAAAGCAGTGCGCATGTATCGGATTCTAGCCACCTTCGGGATCTCGAGAAACGCACTGCACAAATTCAAAAGAACTTTAATGAGCAATTCCAGGCTATCACCAACTCCAAGAACGTTGACGATGTAAACAAGGCAATTAAGGACAGCTCCGATGTAGTTTTGAATCAGCTATCAACGCTATCCTCTAGCCTCCAAAATGCGGTTAGTTTCCACATAAGTTTTATTTATTTATATTTATCTACCGGTTTACCATGCGTTATTTTGCGGGCGACTACTACTAAACGTATGCTTCCCTAACTGACTTAAATAATCACTTGTAAGCGGCCTGTATCCTAGTTTGTACCCCTATATCCTGTTCCATGTCTCTAAATGTATGTGCAGTGTTTTCTGCCAACTGCAACTTTAACAGTTAGGCTATGTTGGTACTCGTTTTAAGTATTCAATCAAGGGAAAGGGATTATTGAGTGAGTGAGACCACAAAAAAACAAAAAATATCTATTTAAAAATTATTTGGAACTCGACCTGTTTCCCAGATAGATACGAGTATATTAGAAGACATGTATTCACCAAATAACGTAACGTATCGTAGCAGGTTGCAGAGAATTGGCTCACTTGATAATTTATCTGTTGATGGTAACGATAATGAATCCGAATTATTTACACGACGAGGTTGAGTATACCAAATGAGACCTTACATGATCATAATAACGAAATTCAATCGCTTACCAATGAACTTGTGAGTGCACATCACGAAATAGAGAATTTAAACATTGAAAACCTCCGCCTGAAAAAAGACTTGCAAAATGCCTTACACTTGATTGAGACCTATAAGAAAATTTGTATGACGCCAAAACGAAATAGTAGAACTCCCAAATCCTTACGTAAGAATAAGCTGTGTAATTCAAAAAGTGCGGTCTTTAACCAAACTATGACACAGAAACAAAATATAACGAATTCTTCAGAATTACAAGTGGTGAAAGAGATTAGCGTTGAAGATACTCATAGCAAAGCACTTAAAACGTCTACGTCTTTTTATAACCGTGACCCAGTAACAATTTTACCCATAAAGAGTGAAGCTTTACCAAAAGTCAGAAAGGTCATAGTATTGGCTGACCAATAAGGTCGAGGTATACGTCGCACCCTTCAAAAGCTAGTTGGCGAAAAATATGAAGTGAAATGCTATTGGAAAGCTGGTGCGAAATTACAAGAAGTTTTAGCTACAATTAATAAGAGTGAGATAAAAATACTAGACAAAAATGACTTTATTATCATACTAGGTGGTATAAATGACAAAGTACCTAACAGCTTATTATTTTCTTTCCAACATTTTTTGAATAACACTTGTAATACTAATGTCATAATTACCGATATACCATACAATAAGCTTTTAAACGAGCGTAAGTTAAATTACGAACTTAGATTTGTATGTTCTAACTACACTAATTACTGTACATATATTGACATGAATTACATAAGTGTTTTATTAAGAAATGCTTCATATTGACTATAAATTGCAATACGAATTGTATACCCAAACCCATCATGATAGTGCAGAGCATTGCTTGCTCTTGTTGAGGGACAAATGTACTCAAACTGATGCATCGTTGGAATATGTAAGAGAAGCTTCTACACCACAGAAATCAAAAGATTTTTTTTTGTGAATAATTATTTAAGTGTTCTACATCAAAATATAAATGGTTTGATATCTAAATCGGATCTTTTAGCGGTATTTCTTGTTGATCTTGAAAATAAAGTTGACGTATTGTGTATAACTGAACACAACATGGTCGCCTCTGACAAAGACTCGTTAAATATTAGTGATTATAAACTTGTTTCATTGTACTGTAGGAAAGGTCGGCGTGGAGGATCTTGCATTCTCGTAAAAAATAAGCATCAATGTGCCCAGATAGATAAAATTAATCAGTACTCCTTAGAGAACATTATAGAATTCTCAGGGATCGAATTGGTGCAACATAAAATATATATATTATGCATATATAGACCGCCAAAGTCAAATGCAGAGGACATTCACACATTTTTTCAAACATTTAATACACTTTTGAAACGCTTTTGTTCTGTAAAAAGAAAGTTATAATTTGTGGTGATTTTAACATAAATCTATTGAAAGATTGTTATGATGCAAAAAAAATTAGACACACTCAAAGTTTCAATCTGAGGTTAAGTATAGACGAACCAACACGATTATTGAGTGGAACTTGCATTGACAACATAATTTTTAATATACGCGGTAGCAAAGGAAAAGTTCTAGAACTTTTGTCAGACCATGCAGCACAATTGCTTACATGTCCCGTGAAATCCAGTTTTCCCCTGAAATCATGGACAGTTGAAATACGCGACTATAGCAAGGAAAATTTGAGAAAATTTAAAGAGTGTTTTGATAGCCTTAGTTTCAGTGATGTCTTTGCTAGTGAAAACCCAAACATTGCTTTTGATAACTTTCACGACCTCTTTCATCTTTTCTATAATTTATGTTTTCCAATAAAACTAGTGAAAAATCTTCAACTGCTCGTCCAAAATGGATCACTAAAGGTATCCGATTGTGTTGTAAGAGAAAAAGACAGTTATACATACATACATATATACATATGTCAGTAGTAAAACCCGCTTCCTAGCTTTATCATCACGTCTTAATAGGTTAATAAAACTAACGCAAAAGTGTTTAAATGATAATTACATAAAAAATGCATGTAATAAATCGAAAGCTACTTGGGCGATAATCAATGAAAAAAAATGGAATGTGCCAAAATATGAAATTAAATATATTAAAACCGCTGATAAAATTATTGACGAGCCTGCAGCGATAGCAAACCATTTTAATATATTTTTACTGACCAAAATAATGACATACTAATGAGCAATACAAGAACCAATATTCCTTTCGAACTTAAACCTATATTTTTAAAACCGTGTATCCCACAAGATATTTTTAAAATTATTCAAAATCTAAAGAACACTAACAGTGCAGGTTATGATTGTATAGTGTGTCTCAAACTAAATACATATTCATATGCACTTTATAGATTAAAGAAAACAGCAAGTATCACAGCTGTTTTGGCGGTGTATCATGGGTGCATTTCCTCTCTTCTGAGGTTCTGGGGAAATTATACAGATAGGGAAACTGTATTTAAGGCGCAAAAGAAATGCATGCGGGCCATATTCAGTATTAAAACTACAGCAAATTCTAACGCTACCATGCATTTACATATTAGAAACTGTCGTGTTTGTGCGCAAAAATGCTTATGTATTTAAAAATCTTAATAGTAAGAGGCGTGATATGGAAATACGCATGCCCAGAAATAAAACAGCCCTGTTAAATAGGAGCGCACTTTGTATGGCTGTTCGATTATACATTCGTTAACCAAAATCTGCACTCAGAATCACAGATAGTGTATTTATAAAATAAAGTCAAAGAAATATTAGTTGAAAAAGGATATTATTCTGTGAACGATTATTTAATTGATAGTGAATTGGTGTTAATGAACAATGTTTAATTTATATAACAGTTATAACTATGTAAACGTAATTTATTAGTGACTTTCTTCAATTCCAATCTTTATATTAATTTAATGGTTATTGTATACTTTTTGCATGCTGCTGTGACAGCAGAATATAATGAAACTGATACTATTGTAAGAACTTTTATACCTACTCATGTTAATTATTTGTTTATTTATTTTCTTTAAAAACAACTATTATAACAGGTTTAGCCCAATGCAATAGTGTTATACCATCTACTTATTTATTATAAGAAATAATTCTTAATGCTGTTATTGTGAATTCACTCAGTGAGCAATAAAATAAATCTACTTCATCCGCAATTATATTCAGAGTACGTAGTGCGCGCGTCAGCGGTGCTTCTCTCTGCAGGTTGGTGCGCCCGCACGGGACAGCCAGCAGCGGCGGCCGGCGGCGCCGCCACACGTATCTGTCCGGAACACATATGCTGACTCGTCCTAACACGTCTTCATTATGTATCCCACCCCTAAGTACCCTAAACAGGTACGAGACGAGTGTGTGTATATATGTTCTGCAAAATAAATAAATAAATAGATAAAGCTTCGCTTTTCATTCTCTATCGTATTTATCATAGAGAGTGTTCCGATTAATTGTTCGGACTAATGCCGGCTGCTACTTTCATTATCGTTCAACACGGCAAAATTTTCATCCCCATCACTTGGATCACTCCACCAAAGTGTGTTTTTTAAGTAACTTTTTGCCTCGCAGTACCAACCTGTGGAACAACATCGTCTGCAGTATTTCCGGACCGATGCGACCTTCAAGAAAAGAGCGTCCTCCTTCCTCAAAGGCGGGTAACGCGTAGATAGTCGCTTTCCATCAGGTGACCCGTCTGCTCGTTTGTCCGATCTCCCATATACAAAAAAAAACGCTCGTAAATGATTTAAGCATCCGGATCATCCATCCTATACATCATATTACCAAAATAGCAAAACCAAGGCTCAGAAGCAATATTATTTTACAATAATTGTCACTTCTCATATAAAACAGCAGCACCATGCTTCCACCTTCTCAAGAGCACCATGCTTCCACCTTCTGGCGTTATGCGTTCGAATTAGACCGAGGTAAAGACTGAACTTTTGAAGAAATGTAAAGCACCGGTGTTTAACCAGGCGCCAGAATATCTGCTATGGTTCCGTCGTGGCCCGACGCATTTTTCCTTAAGAGATGTTTCAGGGCCATTTGAATCTCATACAGACTGATGGGTACATAAGTTTTCAGAGTGAGCTTTCAGGTCATGCAAACACTCGCGGGGTTATTCATCCTCTCTGTTGCATCTTTAATGTGAGGAGTATGGTTGCGATGATAAAATGGGGCGTGTGATGCCATGTACTTAGTCTGGCCGTAAATATGATGATACATTAAAAAAATACATATTTTTACATTTCAAGTTGGAATATTTCTATTCTTATATGAATATTCATAGTGTTTTGTTTTTTATTTTCGCGTCAATCGGTGTTAAATATTTTTGTGGACGAAAGTTGCGTTTGGTTATAAAAAGAAATGAATTGCTGTGCAGGAATAGCAGTACACAAAATAGATGGAGCCAAATGCAATTTTTGAAACTCTTTATCTTCTTGGTCGACGTGGCGTTATGCCACGACGTGGCTATTGATAAGTGAAATGAAACCTGTTTATGACAGAAAAAGATTTGGCCGTCCACGGATTCGTACAAGAAAAGGCGATCTAAGCAGTGAAGAAAATAATTTGAAAAAACCTATCTGCAAGCAAACTATTGAGCAATATTTTAACAAGCAGAATAACCAAGTTTATGCTCAAAGCTCTATAGAAGTTTCCAAACTAGTCAGCAGATGTTAATGATGGTTTGGTAGGGCGGTAGCCATGAAGGAGTGACTAAGCATTATTTTTAAGAAAAAAGGTCAAAACATCGGCACAAGTTTATTAAGATATATTAAGCCTCATAACAACAACATGTTTTACAACCAAGAAGGGTTCTTTCAGTAAGAAACAGTACCGGGTCATAAAGTTCGATCCACCCAAACGGCTCATAACAGTATTAAATAAAGTAAACATCGTGCCTCGGATTTCCAAGTTAGTTCCTGTATGCAGCAATGGGTTGTAGGTAATTTGAAAGCTCTTGGGTACTTTTTGTACAGCGGCTCTTAAAGAACTGAGACTGTAATTCATTTTGCAAAAGAATATTT
Source organism: Arctia plantaginis (assembly GCA_902825455.1). Classification (NCBI taxonomy): domain Eukaryota; kingdom Metazoa; phylum Arthropoda; class Insecta; order Lepidoptera; family Erebidae; genus Arctia; species Arctia plantaginis. Next base: position 24,891 of record CADEBD010000327.1, read on the forward strand.
GCCGTTTTCGGAGCTAACATTAAACCCAAACGACTTTTAAATAATATGTCTAATATCCTTCTCGAGACACTGTGAATGGTGAGAATATTGTGTGGCTTTGAACGAGAAACTTGACACCTTTTAGAGCAGTTTGGTCGTCTTAATGGTAGTAGCGTAGGTTGCCGTACCTTACGATTACCGTGCTCTCTTTCTCTCTATGGAATTCAAGTAATTGCAAAATATCTCAAAGAAACTTATTAATTTGGACATACATGTATTTCAGCTCAACGTTTTTCTCATTGATTTTAAAAGTGTTTTCTATCTTTCACGTAACACATGTAACATCAGGGTAATTGTAGCAGGCAGGTTAAGCGGCCTGTAATAGAACGTCATAGTGTTACAGTTGAAAGACGCGAACGGCAAGGCTAAGGAGGCCCTGGAGAAGACGCGCCAGAACGTGGAAAAGACCGCGGAAGAGCTGCGGCGCTCGCACCCCGAGGTCGGGAAGCACGCCAATGAGTTGCGTGACAAGCTGCAGACGGCCGTGCAGTCCACCCTGGAGGTAAGCACCATCTGACATCACATACGCTGCTTCCTAATTTTATAGACTTTAATTATCTCTAACGGTTGAATAAAGTTATAAACACAAACATACGTAAGAGTTTGTATGCTTTGCTTTTCTTCGGTTGTTTTAAATTTCCTGCTCAGTGTAACTAAAGGTTTCTGTCGATTGAAGTTATGCCTGTTACTGACTAAACTTTTGTTACCCTTAGGAGACCCAGAGGCTCGCCCAGGAAGTCGCCTCCAACATGGAGCAAACCAATCAGAAACTGGCTCCTAAGGTGAAGGAGGCGGTCGACGAATTCGTGAAACAGGCCGAGGCCGTGCAGAAAAAGGTATACGAGGCCGCCACCAAAAAGTGAGCTCCACACATGCGACGCGACACAATAAAACTATTCCACTTAATTTTCGCCTTTCATTGCGAACACGTCCCTATCGCCACGCACACAATCCACCAAGTCTAGTTTATGTTAATTCCCATGATCTGCGAACTAAGCAAGCTTTTAAGCCTCGTTTTAGATTCAAAAACACGTCCTAGATCTCGGTTTATTATATATCCAACATTATGACTATAGTTCCATTTCTGTACGTTAAAACAGTTTGACCGGAGTTAAGAACGAACTAATTATTCGTAATGAATGCCAAGTAATGCAAACCACATGGTAACAATAAAACACGGCCAATAAGTAAAAATGCCGCTATTATTCCCCCGTAACGATTCTTCTAGAACCTTACGTGGACTCTAAAGATCTCGGAGAAAATATGAAATTTGAAATTTGAACAGAAACTAACAATTTAGCACTGTTTGCTAAACTTGTGAACATCAGATACGCAAAATTCTAATTCTGTAAAGTAGACAGAACAAAGTGTAAACGCACAACATATAAAGTGTAAGCTTAGCCAACACGGGGTGTACACCTTTAAATAAGAAACAAGTGAGTAAGGACGAAAAAAAAATTTTGATTAAACTCAGAGGGCAACTCATATTATTAAATGATAATTGTAGCATTGTAGCATTGACTGGCTTTGGCCAGTGTAGAGTATTGGTCAACAAGGGAGTACGAGATTTAATTATAAAATGCAATATTACAAGTAATGATTCAGACGCTAATATTATATTCTAGTCTCCAGTATAAGTCCCCATGAGCACAAATACTTATCTAGGCAGGTTGAAGGCGCCAGCCAAAGCGTTTTGTCTGTATTATATCACGTTTAAGTTTTGTCCTCACTACTCTTTACACTTTGGGTCACGTAGACAGTTAAACACCGATAGTTTAATTTAAAACTATGCTTCACTCTTATATATATTGTCAGTGTCGATATCTCTCAGACCTCATAAAATATCTATATATAAAATATATATATGCACGTTCATAAGTCCTCCACGTGAAAACACCAGGAGTCTGTTGAATAACAGACTCCAAATATTAAATTATATAGAAACTTAAGACTAAGCAATGAGCAACTTGCCCATTGCTTAGTCTTAAGTTTCTTTGCCATGCCATGCCATCCCCAAATGTTAATGGATTTTTGTAAGAATGATCTCCATAGTAAACAATCTTCTGGTGTTGTTCCCAAGTGCATGGGATGGTAAAAGGTGATGGGGCGCCAGTGTCCTTAGCCGTATCTCTGGCAATGGCAGTGTATGTAAAGGTAATGAAGAACGGCAGAGCAGCGCAAATGTATGTAGGTATGATACGAACAAGCAAACATTGATTTCTATTTATAAGTTACAAATATAAAATAAACTCATTTGTTTATTACGCGTTGTCAACAATAACTGTATTTCTTTAGTAGAGCTTAGGATGTTGGTGACAACGGTATCATAGACAACTATAGCTTACAACAGGTATTAGTGTCAAGTGACTTGGTGGAAAGACCTTCAGGGTGCATACGGACGAGCAATTGCCGCAACAAAGGCTATAAAATGATACAGTTTACATATCCTGTCAATGCATGGAGCTCGCTTTATAGAGGCCTTGTGTACCTTTTGTTATACTGCCAGGGCCGTAAGAGCCAGCCGCTAGTTGGCCTGCACTGGTTGCAACTTCTTACATAGACTCATGACTCTCTTGAGAGTTACCAACAATCTGTCAATAAGATTTATTCTTGAACCGTTCATGAGAATATTTCAGAGTTAAGTAACTAAACACGTGATTAGCCAAATTGGTATAACTATTATAAGAAGAACCACGCTCTGATTCGACGAGGCTGCTGCTTCAAACCCTGCAGAACTAAAAAACGTATGTTAAAATTGTTAACAATTGGAGAATTCTAGTATGCGCTTCATGTCGAGTATTATTTGTGTTGGGCTCTGGGACTTATTCCAAAATTACCTGTCAAATTTTTGAGATTTAAACCTTTTAATATTTTTTTATAAATTTTAATCCAAAGTATAACTGAAATATAATTGAAAAGCAAAGCATGCATAACTTAGTCTCTCGTGAAATAAGTCAGATATTCGATGGTGGACCTGCACGGTACGCCGGCGCGCAGTCGTTGGCGCAGCATGACGACGAGATGTTCTCGTGCTATGACTAGCCATGCTGCGCCAGCCGCTATGGAAGATTTCTTTACATGCTCTTGTATTCTCACAAAACACATTCTGTTTCAGATTTTATTCTGATCGCAAGCAAAGTGCGCGTTGAGGCATATATCTCATTTTAATACGATTCACGTAATGTTAGTGCCATACGTACTCGTAGTAGTACTGCTGTCTAAACAAGAGACGTTACTGGCTGTTGTAACCAGCAGGGAAATCGCTCCTGACAAGACTGCGATGCAATATTCTCAAGTACATTTATCTAAAACAAAGCCTGCAGAGCTCCGCGTTCTTTTACGTTTGGCAGTTTGTAGGATAGATTTGCAAGGTCTACCGGAGTATATTTTCCGAGTCTACGCGGTAGATGATAGTGACGTAACACTCTGTCTTATTTGGTTTAAGCCATACCACTTTTAGCCCCTGTGACGTTTACGACGTTTACATGTGACTCAAAAAGGGTTCAAGGGCCTTTGGAATTAATAGAACTATATTTAAAAGGTTGGTATTTAAGTAAAGGTTTAAATGCTGATCAGGATATTACAGCACTATGGTATCAAAACTAAAGCACTGGAACTTCTTACATCATATCTAACTAATAGGATTCAGAAAGTTGATATAAACGGTGAGCGATCTCCGGTTTCTGTGTGTTCTACTCTCGGCCCATTTTTGTTTTTAGTATGTATAAACGACACCTCACCTTGTCAAGGATAATCACGAGATTGTGTTGTATGCAGATGATACATCACTGTTATTTAGACTCAAACGCACACTTAGGAACATTTCGAAAGTGGTTCATTGGTTCGACGTTAACAATTTTGCTTTTGAATGAAAAAAAAAACCCACTGTGATGATTAAGGATGTCGAGCTAAACCTTGTAGATACAACGACATTTTTAGAAATAACATTAGATTCTAAGCTAGTGTTGCCCATATATAGATAAATCGAGTAGACTCAGCTCAGCAGCATACGCAGTTAGAAAAATTTGAGTTTTAACCGATATTGATACAGTACGACATTATGCTATAAAAATAACTGAAGTAAACAACTTCAGTTATTTTCATAGCATAATGTCGTACGGTATTCTATTGTGGGGGAATGCTGCCGACATTTGAGCAACTTATAATTTAGGTAATTGTTGTTCCTTGAGGCAAAAATTTAAAGAAATAAACATAATGACAGTGGCAAGTCAATACACTACTCTGTCAAGAAAGTACCGGGAAAAGACCAATAATACACAAAATGTTTGTTATTCATCCAAATTTATTTTATCACCTTCAAAGTATGCTCCTTCAGAAACGATACACTTACGCTAACGAATAATCCAATCATCGAAACATTTTTTAAACGCTGTTTCCGGAATCGATTGAAGTTCTCGCCGCAAATTCTCCTTTATGTCTTCTACCGATTGAAAACGGGTGCTAAGAAGTGGTAATTTGAGTTTAGGAAAAAGAAAGAAGTCGGCTGGAGCCATATCTAGTAAATATGGTGGTTGCTCGATGTTATTTGTTGAGTGTTTGGTCAAAAATTCGTTCACAATGATGGCCTTGTGCGAAGGCGCATTATCGTGGTGCAAATTCCAACAATTTTCTTTCCACAAATCTGGCCTTTTGAGTCGAATACCGAATTAAATACCGCATACGCTCAAATAATATTCTTTATTTACTGTTTGACCTTACGGCAAGAATTCCGAGTGCACAACACCGCGATAGTCAAAACAGTCAACATGACTTGGACTTTTGATCGACTTTGGCGTGGTTTTTTAGGTTTCGGTTCAGTTGGAAGGCGCCACTCTGAAGCTTGTTGACTAGTTTGCATGTCAAACACGTAAACCCGTCTCGTCACCAGTAACAATGCGTTTCATGAATGTTGGGTCGGTATTGACTCGTTCTAGCATGTTCTCAGCGACTCTCATGCGATTGAGTTTTTGGAGAGTTCAGGTCTTTAGGGACTAGCTGAGCTAGTCAGCTAAAATGGTACGGATCGACTCGTGAGACACAGAAAGTTCGGCGGCTATCTCTCTCACAGTTGAATGAGGATTTTCAGTCACTATTTCCTTCACTTTTGCGATGTTAACTTCAGTTGCAGAAGTTGATGGCCTACCAGAGCGAGGCACATCTTCCATCACATCTCGACCGCTTCTGAACGCTTTGTACCACTCATAAGCACGTCTTTTTGATTAAGTCGATTCAACGTAAGCCTTCTGTAACATTTTCAGAAATTCCGTTGGCGATGCAAAATTTAAGACAAACTCTTTGTTAGATGTTTTTGTCCATTATGAAATTCGCAATACACACTGGATATGATATAACTAAAAACAACACTGTATTTAATATAAATAATATACACTTAACATACTGTGCACGGTGGGTCTCTTTTCATATTTTATCTTCAATGCTTGAAAATATTTCAAATCTATACCTGTTTTATCAGGATGACACCTTCTTAGATGATCTTCGAGCGTAGAAGGTTTCATAGACTCATTGCTTAAAACTTTGTTGCATAAAAGGCATATGGGCTATCACTTGTCTGCCTTTGATGGAAGAAAACCAAATCTAAATATATATAAGAGATTTCCACGTATATAGTCACTCATCACGATATCTCTGGAACCATTAGAGCTAAAGACTTGAAATTTGGTAGGAATATTCTTTTCACCGAGTAGAGGTCAGCTAAGAACGGATTTCAAGAAATTAAAAAAATAATTAAATAATGTAAATAGCAAAACAACGTTTGCAGAGTCAGCTAGTTTTTAATAATCAACACTATACTGTCGACATTTCTTATTAGATTCAGCAATGTTTCGTATCAGTTACCTGTCAATATAAAATAATCATAAGGCGTTCTTACTCAACAAAATATAGGTATTTTAACAGAATAGGATTACTTACTTTTATTAATTAATTATTGCAATGGAATAAACAAAGGACCGAAGGCGAACTTGCCGACTTGTACTGAAAAATTGAACCTTTTTTTGATGTATGACGTATGAACAGAACACTGTTTAAAAGAAGAACCTCATGGGTATCATGTGAAATATATATATATATAAAAATGAATTGCTGTTCGTTAGTCTCGCTAAAACTCGAGAACGGCTGGACCGATTTGGCTAATTTTGGTCTTGAATTATTTGTGGAAGTCCAGAGAAGGTTTAAAAGGTGAATAAATATGAAAATGCTCGATTATTATTTTAATTCCGTGCATTTTTTAATTGTTTTCAAAATTGAAAAAGGATTCCTTTTGTTTGTTTATTTTATACAAAAGTTTAAGTCTTTTATTTATCAATTGAGGCAGTACGAAGTCTGCCGGGTCAGCTAGTGTGAAATAAATTTCACACGAAAATCTCACGACATGAAGGTTTTATGTCAATCAAAAGTATCTAATACCATACAACCCCAATTTCATTCTTTAACCCAATTCTTTAAAAATCATGTTTTTCTTTTAAATTTTTTTTTATTCAAAGTTTCAATAATACATTTGGAGCTAATTGTCATAGTTCAAGATTTGGCTTATATGGTATATTTGGACGTTGATCGATTGGTCAACGTCACTGATTCAAAAAGTGCACTTCTCCAATAACTGATTTTTGTTGCCCAACTTAAAATAATTATATTGCAGTGAATTCCATCACACCTTGGACCGGACGGTAATGAGATAGTTGATCGTTTATTAAAAGGAAGCAGGATCTGACTTAGAAATGTATCCTAGTTCTCTTTGGTGTATACTGAGCTCTTACTCTTACGGTAAGAGACAGATGTGTTCAATCATGGACAGAATATTTAGATGAAAGGTCTTAAGGTATTTGGTACAGAAAGACTCAACCCTCTCTTCCTCGGGTGCTTTGGTTCCTTGAGGGCAGGATGAGTATGAAAGCAGTTGTGACAGCTTTATGGCTCCGATCTGGTCACAAAATGCTCAATAGGTTCGGATATATGATACGCTAAATCGACTCATCAAATTGTACTGTCTGTGGAGTCATTGAATGTGCATCATATCCTGACGGAGTGTGGTCGTGTGGGAGTCAGGAGGCGTGCGTCACATTGCTAGATGACGCTAGAACTTTTTATTATATTGTTATTATGGTAGGCTAGTCTAGAATAATTAATTTATTATTGTTTAATTGTATGTGTCTTTTAATTGTATGCAATCATGGGTGACATATTTTTAATAGAAAATTCCCTATAAATAAATAAAGTAAATAAAGATTTGTTTAGACGAGCGAAGTTGAGGATAAGTGAAAGACAATGAAAGCAATTTAAAATAATAATTAAAAACCAAATGTGGAGACATAACTCACGGAAACAACATTGAAAATATCAAACATTGGGATTGTAAAAATGACTTAAGAGTTAAGACATTTAATAAGTTAATTTAGAGAATAAGGGCTTTCACTACATATCTCTGACATCGTTCAGCGGAGAGTGTCACCGAAACTGCGTTGATGCACTTGGTAATGTTCCAAAATAAAATGATTGAATGGCTAGTCATGTAGGAGGTCAGTAAACGATATCTTTACTGTCTGTTATTTAAATAACCACTTTTTAAATAACTAACTTTATTTTAAATATCAGTTTTATAAATCTTGTATAGGATATTAAATTTTTTTGTAATATCACAAAATTTTAGTTGAGTTGAGTTTAAAAGTTGTGTAAAGTACACATGAAATTGCTACCAAGACAATAGTTGATCTTAATCTCTAAAGACTTTATTATGTATGTCATAAAAACTAATATAATAATTTAAATAATAAAAAATATATAATGGAACCATATGTAATTAAATTTGGAGAACCAGGTGATATTTATACTCAAACTCAAACTTTCTTTATTTCACAAAATTTCCAAAATTGTTTGAAATCGTCTTCCATGTAGACTCTAAAGTCATAGATCAACACACACAAAAGCAACAATCTCTGTTTTGTCAAATAGTAACCAAATAAATTTAACAAAAATCAAACCCATACAAAATTTATGACATGCCTGTGCCGATCTACAACCGCCCGTTTCCAAGGGGTTGAGCCTTATGAGAAGAAAGGGCAAACAAACTCATGGCCACTCTTTTGCAATTCACAGGTAGATACAATGGCACTATTAAATATACCACAACATTGTTTTGATGTGTGCTAGTATGTCCGTTATTAAGGACTAAAAGGTGAAAAGACAATCAAGAGAAAACAAGATTAAGAAGAAAAAAACGAATACAAGAGAAAATGAAGTGAAACATAAAAAAAAAAAAAATAATAATAATAATAAACACACTAGCCACACCACATTTTTACTTAAGAAAGAAATAGCCTGCGCTAATTAATCCCAAGCATTCTTGTCCTCCATGTAATCCACAATCGAGTAGTAGGCCCTCTGGCACAAGCCACGTTTTATTGCGGATTTAAATTTGTTAATACTTGACTCTTGAATATTATTTGGGATTTTTTTTATTGACTTTTTTTTTATTGACTATTTTGATTTTTATCGGTTACTAACTCTAACTGTATTATAGCTGAAAAAGGTTGACGGTGAAGCTAAAAATGCACTTGAGGAATCTCTCTCAGCGGTGGAGAAGAGCACGGAGGAGATGCGGCGCGCCCAGCGTGACTTGCAGAAGCACGACGACGAACTGCGCGACAAACTGCAGGCCGCCGTGCAGAGCGCCCTGCTGGTACACCTCTATCTGCTCACCTGTAGTGTCACAGTTCTGCATTCAGTAATAGCGCTAATGTTCCTCGGGGATGACGTATGGTTTCCCTGATGGGGACGTTTACAGTATACTATGTAGCGAATGGAAGTTCACGAATTTATTCATCGTGTTAGCACTCACTCGTCACTCGTGTTAGCTTTAAAACGTTTAGTTCGATTAAGGGGATTGAGTAGGAACAGGCCGGATGAGGGGAGCAATATAGCTATTGAAATGTTAAGCTATATATACAGTAAAGTAAGTATGCAGTCAGTGGCTATGACTCACTAAGTTTTGCTCATTAACAGGAGAGCCAAAAACTCACCAAGGCAGTGACCAGTGACCTGGAGCAAGCCAATAAGAAGTTGTCTTCCAAGATCGTCTCGGCGATCGACGAGTTCGTGCAGAAAGCCGAAGCCGTGCAGAAAAACCTGCAAGAGGCCACTTCCAAGCAGTAAGCTCAAACACTTGACCCGTCATACAATCTGTACATTTTACGATAAAGACCGACCCTGTCGTCGTCTCTCAGGGGACAGTCCTTGACTTGTTTAATTAGCGACCTGAAAGTTATCAAGGAGATAGTCTAAATGAACGAGACGTCAGCTTTGAATCGTGTTTTAAATTAGGAGATTGCCGCAGTAGTTTAGGACGGGTTTCACGAGAGCTCTTTATTAATGTGTGAATGACTTGCAACAAATCCAGTTTTCCAACATATATAACTGCTAAGTATATTTATAAGCAGAGCATCGAGGGATGAGGAGGCAATGAACAAGGCGCTCAAGGAGAGCTCCAAGGCCGTCGAGAAGCAGCTGTCTGCGCTCTCTCTGACTCTTCGCAGTGTGGTTCGTACTTAGTTTATACACTGAGGATTTGCTAAATATAAGTACATGTATTCAATTGGGAGCATGTAAATACCCCATGTCCGTACTGCCGTCGCGGCGTGATCAAAAAGGAGTACCAACAACTCTCTTTGTCACATTCCACATTTGGCATCAGATTTACAATTTACAAAGGTAAAACCTTATTAAAAAAAATAAAAACTTATTGAAAATACTAAAATAAGTGCGATATTATAGGTAGGTAGCAATAAAATAATTATTTTGTTTTTACATTTTATCTTTTCTTAGATTTAATAAAAGTTACCTATATTCTATACTAACTGTGCCCCGCGGTGCTACCCGCGTTTCATCATATACATTTCAATTCATTGTTCATCTAACGGGAATACTACATTTTTTATAAATAAATAAACATAAATTGGTACAAAAAGTAGCCTATGTGTCAGTTTCGGTATAAAAAGGGCCAGGGAGCCCGTAGCTCAAATCTTTTGGGCCCCCTGATGCTGGGAGGAGGACTCAAAGGGTGGCAAGGCACTTGTCAGGTGTCCATGGGCGGCGGTAGTGACTTGCCATCAGGGGACCAACGGTATTAAATGCGTTACTGAAGTCAATTAAGGATAATACTCTATCCATGTTTTCTGTAATGTGTACTAATACTGACACTGTACTGTGTTCTGCAAGCAAGCCAGACTGAAAGGAATTTAGAAGATTGTTCTTTAACAGAAAGTTCTTGAGTTGATTATAAACAAGACGTTCAAGTACTAGAAAGAAAACTTTAGATATAAACAGAGCGATAGTCAAGAAGGATAAATGTTTAGATTTTTCTGGTAAAGGAATAATTTCAGGTACTGTCCATGTAGATGAGAAGACACCGTAGGATAAGGAATGGTCAAAAATGTTACATAGGACAGGGAGAATATCATCAAAGACAGGGTTTTTTTTTTACTGAAGCAGTCGCTTCCTACCGCATTAGATAAGACTGTCTGTTGATTCATTAGAATAGTTAGCATAGAATAGTTGGTTTGAATAGATGAAAGATGTTTTAAAGTTTTAGCTTTTTCAAAATCGGACATAGAGGAAAACTGCTTGTTAAGTGAATCAAGATTTAAGTCTTTTGATATAGGGTTCGACTTTCAAACTCCTAATGTGTTCAGAAATATCTAGATCTTCACCGGATCGTATTTTCAACAGATTTATGGATGTTGGGTTTCTCTACACACCTTATTGTAGTGATTTCTTATTAGGAGATTTCTGATTCGGGACGTACTTTTTCTTCAAGTTTTAATTCCACCAAAAGACAAGCATACTCTCCCAAATAAAAAACAATATTCCAAATGAATTTACAAGTGAAGGAGTTCCGAGATAACAAACATAAAAATAACTGCGTATCAAACATTTGTCTAAATATTTTTAATCTCATTTATTATTTTCTTGTGCACATATCTCTGAAACCCAACACAAACACCCTGTAAATATCTTAAAAGAATACAAATAAAGGTCAATACATAATCATATATTATTATAGAAAGAGTTATCCCTTAACTCCTAAAAGTCAAGGACACTTCCGTCGTCAGCTCAGCAACATGAGCAAATATCTGTATGGATAGAGTAAAAAGTTAAAAAACACAAACAAACGGGAATGTCACGTAGCAAACATAAAAAACTACACACAAAGTCAAATAAAATATTAGTATTGCAGCTTGTACTTTGATGTAGCTGGCTCTTTGTATGGCTCAGTGAAGGTATTCTCGGTACAGGTGGGCGACGCCAAGGGCAAGACCAAGGAGGTCCTGGAGCAATCTCGCAAAAGCGTGGAGCAGACCGCCGAGACGCTGCACCGCACCCAACTCGACCTCGACAAGTACGACAACGAGTTCCAACAACAGATGAAGGCAGTGCAAGGCAATCTGCAGGTAGCCGCCATCTTTCATCTTTATATACGAGTATATTCTTTACTGAAACTATTATTGCGTGTACATAACTCATATCTGGAGACAATTTTCTCCCTCATTACATATCAGTTGTTATGAAGTTTATAAATGAAGACAAGTGAAATAGATAAAACCCCACCACTGGTAACGTCTACAATTATAGGATGGACATACGGGTGCGGAACTTTAGCATCCTGAAGCTGCTATGATCTCAGTCCCGTTTCCCCTGCCGAGACTCGCGGCGCCGCTGACCCTGGCCTCTCGCGCTACCCGTTTTTCTTCCCTTATCCCACAAATAAACGATTAAATTCCCAAGGAGGGCTGGCGTCAAGTCGACAGGCGCTGTAAGCAAAACCAGCCGAAATGCTTTGCAATGTTGTACACATTGCACCGACCCCAAAAATTAATAAACAAACATATGTGAGCTACGAGTGTGGTTGTGGAAGCGCTAATCGCCTGATCTACTATTTGCTTGCTAAATATAGATGCAGAACACATATGATGTAAGCCATACCGAAATAAAATATTTAAATTCCTTATAGAATATTTATAAAATGTCTAAAGTATTGATATATTCCATTCAAGTTATGTTCACCCTCAGGACGCGCAAAAGATTGCTATGGAAGCGACCAGCAAAGCAGAGCGGAAGCTGACGCCAGAAGTCAAGAAGGCATTCGATGAATTTCTGACACAGGCCAAGGCTGTGCAGAAGACAGTGCGGGACGCCGCTTCCTCCAAATAATCCGCTCCGCACCCGCCCACCATTTAACTCTCAATATAAAACATTCCACCTAATCGACGTTTTTATTGCAAACTTTCATACGTTACGCGTCCCCAAATCTCTTCAAACTGGGCAACGATTGTTTCAGTATAGATCTAGACATGCGGGCCGCTTGTCCAGCCAAGTTCAAAGTAAAAGGAAGTGGCGCCGCAGCAGCTGTGTGTACTATTACACGAACCTTATAGCTACTTCTAGCCCCTTCGCAACTCAAAAACTATTTAACCTACATTTGGAATTTAGTAGGTCAAAACCTCCTTGCAAAGGAGAGGCCTATGTCCAGCAGTGGACTATTATAGGCTGTTGATGATGATGATGAAATTTATCACATTTATTAAATCTCCTTCGCTTATTTAAAATCGAAATTTCATGAATTTCGCTTTAAATTTTATTGATATATTAACGTTTAAAAACCGGCATTTTTATGACTGACTCACTGACTTACAGATCAAAAACCTAACCCACTAACATATGACCTAGAAACGTGATATTTGGTATCAAGATAGACTAACAATCTAAAATCTTTAAGTTATTGATACTTAGTATACAACAAAGTAATAATAAATTTAAGTATGAAAGTAGGGGAATACATGGTTACTTTTTATCGTTTTAATCCCGTTGATAGGTGGTTCAACTTACAAAGTACTAGTCATCAATAACTTATTCTGTATTATTATTATTATTTTTGTGTTAGAGGGGGCAGACGAGCAGACGGGTCACCTGAAGGAAAGTGACTATCGCCGCCCATGAACGTCTGCAACTCAGGAGTCACAAACGCGTTACCGGCCTTTTAGGAAGGAGTACGCTCTTTTCTTGAAGATTTGAAGGTCGTATCGGTCCGGAAATACCGCAGACGATAACCCGTTCCACAGATTGATTGTGCGGGGCAAAAAGTGTCTCGATAGGCGCACAGTAGTGGAGCGCCAACTATCCAGGTAATGACGATGAAAATTTTGCCGTGTGGAACGATGGCGGAAACATCAATACGCAAATTTAAAACTAAAATATATTTATAACTAAATAATTATATCCCTAAAACTTAAAAAAATAGGGAGCGATAATATAATATTCGCAAAGTGCAAGAAACATTTAGCGGCGCCACGAGTTAGGTGCGTGCGTGCGCACCCCGCTCGCTCTATCTATATAAATGGTTAGTTTTGTTCACTTAATCGAGAACTGTTTCGAACTTATAACAATAAGTAATTTAATTTTTTACTTTTACCTTCGCAAATCGATACATGCACCCTATCATCCTTCCATATGATTAAATGGACCAAAATCTAACGGTGTGTAAAATTTTGTCAAATAGTAAGACATACACAGGCTACTCAACATTCTGCACAAAAATTACGATTGTGTAGAAGTGTGATTATAACTTAATGTCATTAAACATAAAAATGTCAGGTCATATCTTTCACAAAAAAACAGAAAACCATTGAACTACAATTACAATTTTGAGGCCATTAGCATATAAAGAGTTGTATTGGGATAATTCGTGACTGTAATGTTTGACTCCGTTATGTCCTTCAGATCCCAATATTGTCACATATTAAAGTACTGAATATTATAGTACTGAATAAGAACTCTATCATTTATCTTCATAAATGCACCTACCTCACTCTTTCTCTGCATCGCCCAATCGGTCGACTGGCAGAGAATGCGCCATTAACGTCATTAAGTCCGCCGATGTTCCCATTTGTGCATGAAGTCATAAATAAATAAATATGCAGTAAGTTGTCTGTAGACCTTTGTGCTTCGTATATAATGCAACAACTTTTAAGCGGGTTAAGTCATTAATAACTCTATAGTAAGAAGTAAGCCCTAGTAAGAAGTATTCTGGAATACTGCTTATCTATCTGGGCTCCAATCTATAAAATACATTTTTATTTTATTTTATTCAATAGGTACAGATAAAGACAACAGATCAACACAAACAAAGAGTGGCCTTAGTAATAAACAGTGAGCGAACCTGAAGTCTAATCACAACTGTACACAACTTTCAAAACAAACATTGCTTCGTTTTCAAAATAGGTTAAGGTTGGATTTAAATGTCAATTTATACAGAAAAAGATTTAATAAAATATAGAAAGAGAGGGTCCGTGTGGTGACGGATTAAGAATACAGAGTATCACCACCCCTATTCATCCCGCGAGGGATGCAGGGGAGCAAACTATGCAGGACAACAGCACTGCAAAGAGAAGGAAAACTTGACACAAACCCTATACCAACCCGTCTGGCCAGCGTGGTATAGTAGGCCAAAACCTCCTTTCTAAGGAGAGGCCTATGTCCAGCTGCGGACTATTAAAGGTTGATGTGATGTGAAAATATAGAGAAAAAAAACAACTTAAATTTAAAAAAAATGGATACCTATAAACTTAAGTAAACTACAAAGGTCTTATAGGGTTGTAATGTTATTTAGCAAGAAAGATTTGAAAGATCTAAGCTTGTCGTGAAAAATGTCTACCTGTGAGCGAATAGCATTTATATTTTTAAACATTCTGTGCAAAGGAATATTCTGGGAGACATTCTAAAATGTGCAAGATTGAATATAAAGAGGTAAACAAAATGAGCTAGCTATGAGACTTGTGTTTCAGGCAGTCGCTTGACTATGTTAGTTACAGGACGATCATATGATAAAGTTCTAATAGATTGATCATGTAAATTACTTCAGACTGGTTTGTATACACAAATATATGTTACTTATTGTTTAATAACCTAATCATAGTTTAAATTATATCATTTTAAAATTGCTAAGATGTTTTCTATTTTAAGTTTAAGCTTAAATATTTGCATTTTGTAAATCATTGTCTGTTAAAATTTTAAAATGTATTTTACCTATCAAGTAGAAATATTGTGGCAGCACCAAGAAACAATAAATTGTATTTTAACTTTATTTCACAGCTTCAAGGGCCTGTAGACCTGAGTAATATGACTTTAATTCAAACTCGATACCTCTACGCGTTCCCGAGTTAAAGAGTCTTGACAGACGGACAGACAGACAGACGGACAACAAAGTGATCTTATAAGGGTTCCGTTTTTTCCTTTTGAGGTACGCAACCCTAAAAATGATATGCAATTTTTCACAAATAATAGTATAGGCCCACGAAGTGCTATCAACACGCTTCATGAGACGTTGCTATTACAAATTTCGTAGGGGTTTGAAAAATACTTTTCTACATTTGTGTTTTATATTCTCTTCTCCTTATTTCTTTTGAGAGTCCGCGTAATACTCTAGGGGGGAGTTCCTCCGATGGATTGTACAACACTCAATATATTCATAATAAAAGGCTTTTAAGAATTGAATTGAATTGTATTGAATTGAATTATCCAACCATCTCACTTTGGAGGGAAAGTCAAATTTTTTCCCACTCCCCCGAAGAGCGCCAACCATCCTGGTCCAGGAAAATGGAAGAAGGCTCGAACTAGCAGACCTGATAGAAAGTGACTACCACCCATGAACGCATGCAACTCAGGAGATACAAGAGCGTTGCCGGTGAGATGATTGGGGGGGGGCTCGGTTCCTTTGAGGAAGGAGTACGCTCTTATTTGTATCGATCCAATGAAAAAGAAGGTTCTCAGTCGATCTACAACCTTAGAAGAGTACCTTTACCCTTTAGAGAGATACATACACTGGACAGCAAATAAACCGAGCCACCCGCTACCTAGGCACTCTAATTCGATTTTCTCAAAAACTAAAAAACCTACAATTAACAAAGTTGTACCTACAGAAAGTGCGTTTCATGGTGATTAAAATGAAAGGAAACTCATTGGGTTTAATCAATATTTCAGTGTTTATTAAGGATTTTACAAAGAAGAGTCGTTTTCCAGTCGTGACAATCGTTAGTAATGATAAAGTGAAAAAAAAATTAAAGCCAAAAACAAAGATAAAATCAAAAAAAAGTTTTTGATCAATATTCCGTATTCCCTCCCCTTGCTCGGATAACTGCCAGCATCCTTGTATTCATCGACCTTACGAGCCTGACGATAAAATCTTGAGGAATTGTATTCCACTCCTCTTCAATTGCGATTCGCAGCTCTGGAAGCCTTGTTGGAGCAGGTACCCGGGCTCGAACCCGACGTTTCAGCTCATCCCATAAGTGTTCTATCGGATTCAAGTCCGGGCTTCGAGCTGGCCAGTCCATCGTACGAATGCTGACGTCGCGTAGATACTGGGTCACCACATGAGCAACATGAGGCCGTGCATTATCATGCATCAATTGCATATCCTGTCCGATATATCCTGCGTAACGTACCACATGGTCTGCGAGGATTTCAGTAATGTAGCGATGAGAAGTCAGTCCACGTGTACGGCCCGTCGGTTCGATGAAAACTAACGCTGTATGTGCTGTTAACGAGATGCCGCCCCAGACCATTACAGATCCTCCTCCATAAGCAACAGTTTCCTCGATGCAACACTGAGAATAACGTTCTCCAGGGCGACGATATACTCTCTGACGTCGATCACTTCCATGTAGACTCACCCTGGTCTCATCAGTGAAGAGTACATTACTCCACTGCTCTAATGTCCAATCCCTATGCTCTCGAGCAAATTCAAGTCGTGCTCGACGGTGTGCTACCGTTAATGCTGGGCCTGTTGCAGCTCTTTTTGGCGTCAGGTTCCGTTCAGCAAGTCTCCTTCTAACGGTATCTGAACTTATGACCACTTGGCGTTCGTCACGCAGACTTTGTTGGACTTGAACTGCGTTGAGGTGGCGATTTCGCAGAACAGTAAGGTGGATATAACGATCATCTGCTGCTGATATAGCCCTAGGTCTGCCCGTACCTGGACGGCGATCGAATGCTCCAGTCTCTAGGTATCGTCTGTAAACTCGTTGCACCGAAGATCTGCTGATTCGAAGCCTTCGAGCGACTTCACGTTGCGCAATGCCTACTTGAAGTAATGCTACAGCTTGAGCTGCTTCCTGAGGTGTTGTATCCATTGTTAATCGAAAAAAGTACCAAAAACACACGCGTCTGAGCAAACGATGGACAAAAACTAAAGAAATGATAAGAAATATCCGACTACCCGCATTGTAGAGAAAAAGAACGCTAATTTCAAACTCTGGTGAAAACAGAGCAAATCGTTAGCATTGTGTTTGTTGCTTGATTACAATGTGAGTTGACGGTACTTTCGAATTAATTTTTAGTCATTTTAATCACCATGAAACGCACTTTTTGTAGGTATAACTTTGATAGTTGTAAGTTTTATACTTTTTGAGAAAATCGAATCAGAGTTCCTAGGTAGCGGGTGGCTCGGTTTATTTGCTGACCAGTGTATGTCATTAGATACATCGCGGAAGAAAGCAGGATCTAATAAGAAATCAAATTGTCATTAGGTCCATTATGGATCTGGCCAATGAATCTTTTGCGATTAAACCTTATGATTTCTTCTTTAACCGTTAAAATACTTTTCCCCTTGCCAATGTAAGACAAATTAGCCGCTTTATTACATAAATCCATTTCAATATTCGTCTAGTTTTATTTACGCAACTAAATAAATATAGTAAGCATCTACCTATTTTTTTATGTTAATCTAAATAACTATCTAAATCTAAACTAACTAAATCCATGTCGTAACCCCTTTTAGGGTTCCGTACCTGAAAAAGTAAAAAAGCAACCCTTATAAGATCACTTTCCTGTCCGTCTGTCCGTGTGTCACCACCGATTTTCTCAGGAACGGGGAGACCTAGCAAGTTGAAATTTATACCAGATACTGAGGTCTATGGTACCTATTAGGCGTGTAAAAATCAAGGTCCTGAGTCAACACGATAAAAAGATATGGGCAAATTTCGATTTTCGCGAAAACTTGTAAGTACTAAAATTTACCTTAATTTTCAATTTTTTTTATTTTTCAGAATTTTCTCTTTACTTGTGCTGTAAGATCTACAGCTACTGTTGTTGTCGTTGCTGTTACTTAACGCTAGCATTTACTTCAAAATGTTTGCTTATATTGGATTTGCCTAAAAGGATGGCTAAGTAGAGCGGTGGTGGATTTATGTTGGTGGTGGATTAATGTTGGTGGTGGATTTGGGTTGGTGGTGGTGTTACAATCGCGTGTCTCGTGTATAATTAATTCTTAAAAAATAATAAGTCTACATTTTTTAAAGTTTAGTAAGTGTTAACTTATTATATTAAGTGCAATAAATACTACCCATCGTTAGTGGAACATTTTGTAAGGTGTAAATGTTAAAAAAACAGCCGTGAAGTTTTTTTACCTGGACACAGTGTTTTGTTGCCACTGTTAATAACCGGTGTAATAATTGAAGTGAACTATAACTACAGCAAGCATTAAGGAACAAAGAAGAGTTTCAAAGTATAAACGAAAAAAACTCAAACACTACAAGATTGAGAATAAACAAAACAAAATAGTGCCAATTCTACTGAAGCTCAACCAGTGATAAAAAAGTGAGAAATAAACTATAACAAGTGACAAACATTCTTCTAACTAGGTGTAAAGAATGTGAAGAAATTCTTAATTCATGAGTACACACTAACCGTTCTACTAGTTTAAAAAAATAAAAGTTATATATATGTTAATATAACGATAAAGGATTACGATATAAGATAATTAGGCTAACTCAAAAGGTACAAAATAATCATTTTATTAACACCGCTAGTAATAAATCAAATGCATCATGGCAAATAATTAATAATAAAGCACGCAACACTGAGCCCATAACACAAATAAAAGTAAATAATAACACTATAAGAGACCCGAAAGATATTGCTAATTACTACAACAATCACTTCATTGACCAAATAAATAGTAATAAAAAACCGAAGGTCTTGGACATTAGATTGATTAATAATCCTAACACAATGTTTATGATGCCTGTGATGCCACAAGACGTTATGGGAGCAATACAAACTTTAAAAAATAAGAATAGTGTTGGCTACGATGATATAGCTACTAAAGTAATAAAGTTGTAATACACCTCAGTCACATCTATGATGTGAACTGAACAATGGCAGGTCCCCATACATAATTTTATTTGAACTAAAATGGTAGCGTTTAAATATCAAAAATGCCTAAAACGCTTGAGAATTTATTCTTGACCATTCTCATAACAAAATTACTAGCGAAAGAAGTCTAGGAAAAAAGATATTGTATTTTGAATGTTTCGAGGTTAAGTACTAACATATTGTCAATGTTTTGTTTGAAACTAGATGGCGTTGTGTCTCATATAACAGAAAATATTATTTTCATTATTATTAATCATTAACAATCTTATTTTGCTGTTGAAAGTGTTAGTGTTATTTTACCAACACAATAGAAAAAATCTTCGCTCACCGAGGTGTAATACTAGCTATAAATAAATAAATAATAAATTGAAATAATAATTCGAATAATTGTACTTAAATACACATTTCCACAAGCCAGAAGCAATTTATTTATTTATTGGACAGCTAGTAGTTTTTACATTATTTACTAAAATCTAAAGCATGCATCCGTTACATTGAGATTAATGCACAACATTTTAAGGCGTCACATCATGCATAACAGATACAGGTGAGTGCGGCACTCGACAGGATCCAAACGGCGACGTATCGACATTTTGAAAATATCGATGTATCTCTATTTATGAGCCGTTTTTAACGACAATGATTTTTTCTCATCACACTGTGCAGTATATTGTTAGACTGCGAACATTGTTAAAATAACGTAACTATATTCTATTAATTTAGTCTAGCAAAAATCGTTTAAAAAGAGTCAAAAATATTCCAAATTATTTGTAATTATGTTGATTTAGTCACTCTACCGCGCGAGTGATCCCGTGTGCAGAAGCAAATTCATAATCATAAAAGGTGAACCTTCGGTAGATATTTCAGCCAAAGCTATAAAAGCGATTATCGATAAAACGTTTCATAATATAAAAATGCCATCACGCATCCCTAGTCGGTTATATGTGATGGCGAATCTGACATTACGTACTTAGTCAAATAAAATCTTCAAAAATATCCGATCTTTTATTAGACTTATACAACACATGGTAGTGCAATGATAAATCATAGAAAAAATATTTATTTAGTTTATGTTGTGTCAATTTTTTAAACGCTTGAGTTTTAGGTAAATATGTTTCTGCCATTGTTCTTGGCGTTTTTCCAACCGCGTTAAAGACAGTAATTATTAAACCACTGTATAAAAAAAAATGACAAAGATAAACTTGAACTTGTTTGCATGCCTAGTCCAGGTAGATTGTATAAGGATTAGAAAACTTGTTAACGTCACTATTTTATGTACCTACAACCAATGCAAATATAATATATTCTATTCTATGTTCTTTTAGTATGAAAGGAGTATCTATGTATATATAAGTAGTCTGTAGAATGCAGGGACAGATCCAGGAACCTGCCTTGATCTTGAGCAGACTTCAGATCGATTTTGTTTTTAATTAATATTATTTAACGGGAATTAACGCGATCTCTTATTTAGGGTATTACATACCTCTGGTTTGCCCTAATACCCTAAATAAGAGATCGCGTTAATTCCCGTTAAATAATATTAATTATTATGAACATTTAATGTTTGATTTGGTCTGGGTGTTTCTATGTATAATAAGTATGTATTTACAAAAAAAAAGGATATATGTATTTATATCAGTTGTCTAGTACCCATAGTACAAGCTCTGCTTAGTTTGGGACTAGATGGCGTTGTGTGAATGTGGTACAATATTATATTATTATTATTATGTCTTTCAATTTACCTTGTCTCGCACATTCAAGAAAGTTCGCACCTCATTATATTTTCAAAGCACTAGAACGCTTTGCTGAAGCTTTAAAACAGAAATTGTATTTTTCATCACACCTTTTACGTTTCTTACTGATTGCAGACATAGCATACTTATCCAAAATCGCTAATAGTTCAGTGAAGTGCCCAAACTTGTTAGGTAAAAAATGATTAGTACCACATCCCACAAGTCAGCGCAATCCTAGTCATCTGTATGTTCCCTGCGTAAAGAGTACATAACAAATAGACAAAATTAATTTATAATACGTGCGACTACACAATATAATAAAATTTCACCTCTATATGAAATAGACCTATATATATGGTACCAGTGTTCATAAACTTAAAAACATTTTAGCTAATAAATGTTTTGATTGATCACAAGTGCTGGTTTTGTCTTAGTTTACTAACTTCCAATTTAATGCTACACTTGTATTTCTGAAAGCAGATCTAATTTGTAAATCAGATGTTCGTGTATTATACCTTATGTTTTTAAAATTCTAGATGTGAATATCCCAAACAGAGAGAAATATAATATTTAAAAGATCTCAACGTTGTCCAGGCTGCAGATGTATACAAATTGTTGGTAATAAATATTTAAAAAATCGAGAACTCTTCACAGTACACATAATTTCTTTCATTTGTTTTCACTTTTAACTGATTTTAGATTAATTAATAATGTATAGAGAGTCGATACATAAATCGGTAAGGATCTAAAATAAACTTGAAATCTCAATTATTTTTATACATGCCGATTACCCCTTCTTTAGTAGGCCGAACCCTCTTATCTAAGCAGAGGGTTATGTCCAACAGTGGACTATTAAAGGCTGTTGATGATGATGATATCCCTTCTTTTTTTTGGATTAACTTTTTTTTTATCAATAATGAATGAATGAACTATAACCTCGACTATGACCTATAACTATTGTTCAGTTCGATGAAATGATTTTTATTTCATAAATTTGACTCTCTATAGGCTACAAAACTTAAAACTACAAGGTACTTCGGAATATATTGGACACAAGTTTCCGTTGTTTAAGGTTTTATATAGTTTGACGTGATTTTAGATAGATTAAGGGAGGGAGTGTGATCAGTCACTGGTAGAATGTCGGCTTAATGTTACGGTTTAGTGGATATACGGCACCAGGGGATGTAGAACAGGGCAAGTACGCAAAGAAAGGCGAATTAGGAAAACAATTTTATTGCGTTTCGTGTCGTGTGTGGTGAGCTCACTGTTTGGTAGCAGCATCGTGCACCTTCTTCTGCACGGCCTCGGCCTGCTTCACGAACTCTTCGAACGCCTCCTTGATCTTAGGAGCCAATTTCTCGTTGCTCTGCTCCAAATTGGTGGCCACTTCCTTGAAGTACTTCTGGGACTCCTACGGATGAGCGACACTTTAATAGGCCGTCTTAGTGACCATTGAATGGAATCTTCGTGCCGATAATATCCCGCTTATAATATATATATATATATATACATATATATATATACATATATACATATATATATATATATATATGTATATATAAAACTACGCAGGACAACATCTACGCAAAGAGAAGGAACACTTGACACAAACTTTATGTACCCATACCAGTCTGGCAAGCGACAGCGTGATATAGTAGGCCCAAACCTCCTTTCTAAGGAGAGGCCTATGTCCAGCGGTGGACTATTAAAGGCTGTTGATGTGATGATGAGGAAAAATATATATACATATACTATCCCTTTAAAAAGTACAGCATAAAGTGAAGTTTGCAAACTACAATGTCGTGTTTGTTAAATTTTTGAATATTGAATCGTTAAAGATAATTAAATTCTATAAAACTAAAGGAACGTGGCGGAACATGGTTACCTGCAGGGTGGACTGCACGGCGGTCTGTAGCTTGTTGCGCAGCTCATTGGCGTTCTTCTCAACGTCAGGGTGAGTGCGCTTCAGTTCCTCCGCGGTTTTCTGCACGTTCTGCTGCATCTGCTCCAGGGTCTCCTTAGCCTTGCCGTTAGCGTCGGTCAACTGGAACATCATTGCGTATTACTATGAGCCACACACATAATTACACATAACGAACCGACAGACATATGGGTCCTTAACTCATCATATAGAATCTTCAGAAGTAAACTAAACTTATGCAGAGACTAACCGCACTTTGGATGCTAGATGACAGCGTGGACAGTTGCTTTAAAACTTCGTCGGAACCATCCTTGAGCGCCTTGTTTACGTCCTGAACGTTCTTCGAGTTGGTGACTGCTTGGAAATGTTCGCTGAAGGTCTTTTGGAAATCAGCAACACGCTTCTCGAAATCCTGCAGGAAACTGGAAGTAGGCGCAGGTGCATCTCGGCGCACTACACTAGCTTGGCTCTGAAACACAATTAGAAGACATAAGTGGGGTTGAACGTTGAGAGACCGTCATCGGTAGCTCCTCGATATGAAGGGCATACTCACGAGAGCGAAGATAGCAAAGAAGATGATAAACTTGGCTGCCATTGTGGACAAATTATATGTTTCTGAACAATACGGTGAGTCGGAAGCTCGTGTGCTTCTGCCTGTAACACAAGAGCGAATGTGGCGGGATTGCGCTCACAGAGCGTTATATAGCACTATCTCTGACGATAAGAGAGCGGGCGTGGCCGGGAAGCGAGCCTGTGCTCACGGGGGAAACTTTCCACCGCCCTCGTCCCGCTGTCGCCCTCATTGTTTACAAACACACTGTGATCCGGATGGTCCCGAGCCTGCACATTCCACCGGCAGTACTCACGGCCTCGGTTCGTACACGACACTGTTACTCAGGGACATACATAACATATTTAACATTGACAATGAGTTCACGTGCCTACTCTTGTTATCTCGCTGACCAGATTATGAAATGGAAACTGTTATTGTCGCATCCGGTATTCAAAATAAATCATTACAGTTAATGCGTTAGTTCCTCAATAAAAATCCAAAAATGTTCAACGCTAGTTAGTTTTCGCAAATTAACTAACTTAGTGATAATGCACTGATGTAAGCACGGATCCACGTTGCTCTCGCTGAGGAGTACGAAACGCGCGAAGCTGTAAATGTCGCCGAGATTCCTTTTTATTACTCAGTTTTAAGTATCAATAAGATTAATAACATTTAATTTCATTTTTAGCATTTAAATATTAAAATAATGACATAAAATGTAGGATAGTAAGTGTATGGACATCTGTAGCAGCACGAGTTGGTTGTAGTAACCAGAGGTACCTCGTGCCCTATTCCGCACCTCTAAGAACGTGACGCAGGATTCATGATTATTTATATATATATATATTTATATATATATATATTTATATTATAAGTCGGTAAGTAGTGAGGGCATGAAGGTGTAACAAACAAACACATTGGCGTTTATAAAGCGCATTTGTTATAATTGAGCCAATACATTTCATCTAAATGTAAAATGGAATCTGTCTGTTTAAGTACACTACTCTATAGTACAGTTGTAACTCTAGAAAAGACCGGGGGCCAGCGCTGGAAACTGCTACAGCCGGGTGATGGAGATTTCACACGTACAAGAAACGCTATTGATTTAAATGTTGACCATGTTTTGGAGCCTAGGATTAGCCTCTTGTATCACATGTTTAGATAACATTATTTACTGATGTAATGGCAGCTATTAGTCAATCATCCATTAGTTAATTAGACTCTGATCACTCGGTTATCCGATAACGTTTCCTAAACAAGGCAGATGTGAAGCAAGGAAATGTTAGAAAAAAATTGACGAGATTGAATAAAAATTAACATTTATTCCTAACAAAAATTCAGTCAGAAAGACTCCGATTTTGTCAAGTGCCCAGACATTACCAGCAGTAATGGGGTACGCTATATGCATCTTTGGATGAAAGCGCTCAAAGTTTAAGTTATATTGACAAATCATCGAAATCCCTATGAAACCAACATAAGTTATTACTTTAAGTAGGTAATGTAAAAATAAAGAGGCACATCAATGAACTATGCCTCGTAGATACACTTTTTGAAAATAACTTTTAAAGAAGTTTATAAATAATTAAAAATAGAAATAGAAATAAAATAAATAATTAAACACTAATGTTACAATGTAACGATGCACAAATATTACCCTTTCTCGACACATGTTTTTGCTAGGTCTCTTCGAAATCGTTAAGCGGGTGTTACTGCAATGTATATACCTGATCCACAGATCGCGTGACATACCTTCAGATCACGCTAATATGAAGCGTATAGATAATTAGTGTACCTACTCTCCGGGTATCTAAGTGCACGGCAATGCCTTCGCCAAGTCAAACTAAAAGAACGAACAAACAGAGGCACAGCACAGCCCACCAGAATCTAGAATATTCAGTTACTGAGATGGTATACCTAACGCACTTAGGTATACTAGGCATGCCTTTTAAGTTCTGTCGTTTCGATATTTCCCGGCTATTTTGAATTTGGAACTGTTCTATTTTCGAATGTGTTTAAATTTAGAATCTCAGACAGTTGAAAGTATTAGGATTAATGCTATTGTTTAGTCATAGCGTAAATTGGAATCTGCCAGGTTACGTACGAAAATGAATCTTTCTAAGGAAAATGTTCGTGCAATAATTTTCTACAACTTTAGAAGAGGCCTGACACGAGGCTTCAGTGTTTGGAAGAGCTAACATCTGTATTCAGTAATGAAGCCCCATGTCTGCGGACTGCCGGACGCTGCTATTTAGAATTCCAGCGTGGACATACTAGTGTTAGTGACAAATTCCGCGAAGGACGCCCAAAATCCGCCTTCACTGAAGATAATATCATTCCTGTAAGACAACTAATTCTCGAAGATCGTCATGTGACGTATCGAGAGATAGAGGCTCTATTAGGCATTTGAGGGACAACCATTCAGAAGATCTTGCATGAAGCGCTTGGTGTGAGAAAGCTAGTTTGCCGTTGGATACCGCATATGCTTTCCGACGATCACAAGGCGGCCCGCGTCAGATGGTGTAAGAAAACTCTGCAAAGTTTCAACCGAGGAGAGTTAAATCACGTCTACGACATCATCAGTGGTGGCGAATCTTGGATCCATGCCTACGATCCCGATTCCAAACAACAATCTACAATCTGGGTTTTTCAAGACGAGCCAAAGCCGACTAAAGTTGTTCGTTCTCGAAGCACTTCAAAGAAGATGATGGCCACGTTCGTTGGAAAAACCGGCCATGTTGCGACTATTGCACTTGAAGATCGTAGAACGGTTAACGCAGAGTAGTATACCATAGTTTGTTTACCACAAGTCATCGCCGAACTTCAAAAATCTAACTCAAAGCGACGCATCATCCTGCACCACGACAACGCAAGCTCACACAGCGCTCGTCAAACGATTGAGTATTTGAAGCAGGAAAAAGTAGAAATTCTTGACCATCCTCCACACAGTCCTGACCTAAGCCATAACGATTTCTTCACATTTCCTTAAATTAAGAAAAGTCTTCGTAATCAAAGGTTTCAGTCCGGTGAAGAAGCAGTCGACGCTTTCAAGTCAGTCATTTTGAACACCCCCACTTTAGAGTGGAATAAATGTTATAATAACTGGTTTGAGCGAATGGACATGTGTATTAAGCTACGTGGTGAATACTTTGAAAAACAATAAAAATTACTATAAGGTTCTAGTTGTGTTTTTTTCTTCACACGACAAAACTTAATAGGCATGCCTCGTACTTCTAAATTACTTTCAATCTGCAGAATCTGCAGTTTAAGCACTCGGCAAGTCAAAGTTCCTTAAATTTCTACCGAATTAATTAATAATAAATAAATAAATAAAAATAAATAAAAAGAATTGTACAATTATTAAAAATTCTAAATTATAGCCAAAAAAATCTATTTACAAAAAAAAATAAACATGTTTAATATTGACGCGATTGTTAAAAAGGCTTGTTAGTTAAGGATTTTAAAACTTTATGCAGCAAAAAAAAACTATGTTGCGACTTGCAAGACTTGGATTTTCATGTTATAATTATGAGAGAATACTTATTACTTCACGCTAAAGTCATCTTCATACTCGACAAGATATGAATAGTTCGCCAAAGTAGATGGCTCGGCATAAAAGTAATAAAATAAAATACTAGCTAGGCGGGGTCCACGAGAGCCTACGATACTCGTCCTGCGGTTGTCCAAAAAGTTATTACAAGTGAACGACTTGTTGCTCGCCATCATTTGCTTTACGTTTTGAGCTTATTACAGCAACACAAAAGTTGCAATTATATAAAGTATGTTTCGCGAGGTGCGTTATCTCATCCGTGACCCTC
Organism: Arctia plantaginis; assembly: GCA_902825455.1. Classification (NCBI taxonomy): domain Eukaryota; kingdom Metazoa; phylum Arthropoda; class Insecta; order Lepidoptera; family Erebidae; genus Arctia; species Arctia plantaginis. The sequence continues at coordinate 52,173 of CADEBD010000327.1, forward strand.
GCAGTGATAGCGCGACCCCTTCCCGCGCAGCCCGCCCCAGCCCCGGGGGTCACACCGTGTCATCGTCCGCACACTGAGCTCATTATTTCCAATATGTTATGAAAGGTTCGGATACGCACACAAACTTGCCTTGGACTTCGAAATAAACTATGAGAACTCGATCGTTTTAAGGACAAACATGTTTTGATATCATAACAAATGTGAAGCGTCATGAGCACCAACTACTGCCGGGCTTTGGAAGGGAATAGTGCTGAGAGCGCGAGTTGACTGACCCGGAGCGGTGCGGTAGTAGATAAGGCAGTAGGTACGTGTTACCACTATGACCGTCAAATCATGAGCTAACCCATGACGTCACGTCACCTTTGACCGCGGATTCACAATTAGGTGTGGGCCGTGCAGAGTCCACAGTCAAGTTGTAAGTCTTCATTCCGGTGGTGGAAGCTCTAGAGGGACTTCAAACTCAAACTCAAACTCTCTTCATTTCATAAAAAAATTAAAATTGTTTGAAATCGTCTTTTATGTGGACTCTAAAGTCATAGATCAACACGCACAAAAGCAACAATCTCTGTTTTGTCAAATAGTACTCGTAACGTGACAGTGTAGTAGTAAAGTGAAAGTGGCAAGTCAATATATTTATGAAAATGTAATACAATATATGTTCATAAAAACAAAGATAGCTTTTTGAAAAAAAATGTGATGTACATTCTATAAATACCAGAAATAGAAATAAACTTTTAGTACCCGTCTCTAGGCTCCAAAAGATAAACAAGTCTTTTCGAGATCAATGTGTTCGATTTTTATAATAAAATTCCAAATAATATTCAAGACTTAAGGATTAACAAATTTAAATCCGCAATAAAACGTGACATAGATAAAAATGCTTGGGATTCATTAGCGCAGGCTATTTATTTCTTAAGTAAAAATGTGGTGTGGGCTAGTGTGTTTTTTATTATTATTATTTTTTCTATTTTTTGTGCTTCACTTTTATTCTCTTTTATTCTCTTTTACTCGTTTTTTTTCCTAATCTTGTTTTGTCTTCATTGTCTTTTTACCTTTTAGTCCTTAATAACTGACATACTGGCACACATCAAAACAATGTTTTGGTATATTTTAATGATGCTATTTTATCTATCTGTTAATTTAAAAACAGTGGCCGTGAGTTTCTTGCCCTTTCATCTCGTAAGGCTCAACCCCTTGGAAATGGGCGGTTGTAGATCGGCGCAGGCACATAATAGATTATCGATACGTGTTTATTTATTTTGCTAAATATTTGACAAAACAGAGATTGTTGCTGTTGTGCGTGTTGATCCATGACTTTAGACTCTATATACGCGACGATTTCGAACAGTTTTTTAACAACTCTTTTTTTTTAAATAAAGTATATACTTTGAGTTTAAGTTTGTACTCATCTACTGAAAATAAATGTCAAAACCAAGGTTTGACTTTCACAATTGAGTGCAGGAAGCTTATAGGTACTAATTATACACATTCCAAATTAAAAGGCAGAACGCCTAATTTTAACTTATGCCGATCAGTCTGTGGTGTGGCCATCTCACGGTAAGTTCCAAAGTCGGGAGTCAACACAGGCTCAACCTACACTCCGTCGCGTCCCACGCCCTCGCCTTGGACCAGTATTGATTAATTAATCGTTTGATGTAACGATGTAAACACTAATTAGTAATAACTGTGTGGCGAGTGTAAACATAAGTGCACGCAGAGGGCAGATCCGGGAGGACGGTACACGAGGCCGCTGCGTGGTCGAGGAGGGGCCAGTGGTGCCAGTGCCACTATTGGGGTGGGTACGTACGTGTGCAGCGTGGTGCGCGGCGAGGTGTCGAGATGCGCGTGCGACGGTCGCGGTCACGCCACTAACCTGCGCACGGGTGGACCCGTGCACATTGTTAGCGCTTCATCATCACACATTGTTCTTTGTATGGATTGCTGCGCAACGGACATACGTGCATATTTAAAGTACGCAAGAGGGCTGAACCGCATGAGTTTTAGTTTAGATATTAACGTACGATAAATGCTTGTCATTATTTCTTGAAATCGCCATGGGTTTCCTGTAAACCCCATAATATAATTTTTTTGTCTAGCGCGGGGTGCTTTTCAAAATATTTTTTAATATAATAACTTTACTTTTACTAATATCTGTCAATCAAATATTTTTACAACAATTGAGATCTAACACCCCACGCATTTTTTACGATGAAATGATTTTTCTATTTGATGTTATAGAAAGTTATTTTCTGCTCGGTAGTTCAGCTGGTTACAAAAGCGTGTTTATTTTTAATTTTTTAAACTATAATTTATTTTTGCTTTTTTAGTAATTAATGATGATTATTTTCTTATTAAGACTAAAAAGTAACAAGTAAGTAAGTCACATATGCCTTGGCACACGATTCTTAGTAAGTAGCAAAAGACACTACCGTATTTTCAGGTATGGGAAAAGCCATTAATCCTGAAAATCCTGATCTGGATAAAATATGTAATAATATATAATGTATATGTAGTAATACCCGTACAATGGCCAAATTTATCAAATAATTGTATTGTAATCGATCCTTGATTAGTGTGCGAAGTTTCAATTTAATTCTACACTTTGCAGTGGGCCACAATCACGTTCAAAGATTCCGTTACATACATACATACATACCAAGCTATTAACAACGTGTTAAAAAGGGATCACAGTGTGTAATAATCAGTGGTCGAGGTGGGGCAGAGCTGATTTTTGGTACGAATATAAATTTTGAGGTAGGACGGTGGATCCCACTTGAATCTTTAAGCAATCAAACCACTTAATTACCTACTAGTGGATTGGTGTTTTTGTAGTTTAACGTGAACTTGTTTCTAGCGAAGATGACGATGTTATTCTAGTAAAATGCAGACAACCACCCTTATTGTAACCACCACCCTTCGCACTCCTGCCCTTCCAAAGGTTGCATAAGACTGCCTATTGTGCAGACGTATTTTGTTTTTATTGATGTTATTACAATAAAGAGTAAATAAATAAAGAAGTTTATTTTCTGTCAGCCCTACAGGAGCGAGTTGATGATGGCCAAGCTGCAAGGTCGACACCAGATAATGTGCATGTGTGTAACCACACCTACACATTATGTGCTCGTCTGTGAGCGACTGGATGACAACATTGACATCAGGGTATATATTAAACGTATTTGTGAGTTCGTAATACGCGCCAAGTGCGTGAGGGGACTAACGATGGGTTCCAAGTGTAATTGTAAACACAACACTCATCGGCGCACTTGTGTGCGAATATTGTAACGCTTCTCTTCTAAGTTTTAGTGGTTCGAGCACAATTGTCGCTTAGCATATCGCCATCCTTGAAACTTTAACTTACTATACATAAATGCAAAAGTGTGTTTGTCTGTCTATTACCTTGAATTGATTGATGAAATTTGGTAAGGAGATAGTTTGTTTTTTTTTTTTGTATGGACCGAGAGGCGGCCGCAAAATTGCCAGGGTATTGATGAAAACCATTAAGAGTGATGGTATTATTATTTATTGCTAAAAGCGCCATGATTGCCTGGATTCCGTATGACCCTAGGAGTGGGGGAAGTATTTTTTATTGCAAAATTCACGTACTTACTTGGTCCATATGCTATAGTGATCAAACCTACGTAGGTAAAATTGTAGAGTTTAGTGTTAACAAAAAAATAAATGATTGCCTGGATAAAAATGATCCAAGTTGAGGCTATCACGAGTCTTTTAGGTAGTTTATTGGTTGACATAGGTTTGATCACTATAACATATGGACCAGGTAATTATGTAATACTTCCGCCATTCCTGGGGTCATACGGAATCCAGGCAATCATGATGTTCTAGTAAGTAAAGTAAGTTTACTTCCTTAAATGTCACTAGATGGCGCTGTATTATCAAGGACCTAAATTAAAACTCGATGTTAAGAGTCACCGCAGGTGAACGACTTGGGGAATTGTTTTTGGTTATGTAGATCTTAAGTTTAGAGGAAACTTTATTCAAAAATGGTTTTCATGAATATAACAGATACCCTGGAAATTTTTCAGCCGCCTCTCTGTCCACTACTTTTTATCGCGATAACTAACATAGACGCGGGCGGAGCCTGGGGGCAAAAGCTTGTCACTTATATCCCTATCATCATCATCAACAGCCTTTACTAGTCCACTGCTGGACATAGGCCTCTCCTTAGAAAGGAGGTTTTGGCCTACTATACATGCTGGCCAGAGGGGTTGTTTCAAGTTTTCCTTCTCCCTGCAGTGCTGTTGTCCTGCTTAATTTGCTTCCTTAGTCGCCTCTTACGACACCCACGGGATGAATAGGGTGGTGACACACTGTATTCTTAATCCGTCACCACACGGTCCCTATACGTGTATGGTATTACGTGTATTTTTAACAGTTGATACACGTAAAGTATCCATGTTTACCTATTCCGATAGGCGATAGCACCCGCAATGTCGCGGGCGGCTGCTGATAAGCTGTAAATGAATCAAGCTGCTAACAAACAAATGCCTAAACGTTTGACATTGTTATCTTCATTCTACAAACACAATAGAGCTAAATCAAGTGTTTATTGCGTGTTAGTGTCATCTCTTTCTATGCGTGAGTACTTTGAAATAAGCGAATTGTTAAAAAAAAACTTTAAAACAAACTTTTATGACCCTCACCAAGTATAAAACACATGAGCCCAAACTTGATGGGTTTATCTTGTTAGTTAAGAAGTTCCTATGGCTGTCTTCTAGCTCAATCATGAGAACAGCTCGTGGCATCCTATTATTGTACTGTCAATGAAGGGACATATGTACACCCCTTTTTTTAAATGCGGAGAATACTTTTCGCACCATACCCTACGTTGGGGTAACGGAGGGCGTATGTGGGACTCCCGGAGAACCGGTCAACCCACTAAACCCCTTTTTTTTAACGTTTGGAAACCCCCTCGGGCCGTTACCCCATTGGGGTTAGCGGCGGGGCGGTGTGTGGGAATGTAACGGACTAAAACCACACGGTGTGCTAGCGTGGTATAGTAGGTCAAACCTCCTTTCTAAGGAGAGGCCTATGTCCAGCAGTGGAATATTTAAGGCTGTTGCTGATTTGATTTGACTAAATTATAGGTGATGACGACTCTATATCCACAAAATCAAAGGCTATGGCAACTAACCCTGTACAACATCCCCGTACAGTAGCTTTTAGTTGCCTGATAAACCTATCAGGCAACTCAAAGCTACTTGGATGTTGAACGACTCCAAACTCCCTAAAATTCCCAAAGGCAATGTTTATGTTGCGCTAAGTCGCGTAAAGATGGCACGACGATGGTCTTGTTCTTTGCAACTTAGAGACACACAAAGTGAAAAAACTACTAATTGTAAATATTTAAATTAGAACACTAAGACAAGCCAGGTATGCTCTTTCTATAAAAAAATAACTTTGGGAATCGGAACACAAGTGACGGAGTAATCGGTGAACATACATAAAAAAAATTACATACAGTGGAACATAGAGCCTCCTTTTTTGAAGTCGATCTAAGCGGGCCTATAAATATTGCATATAAAGATGTCCTGTAGTATGGTCCTATCATAATAATAGTATAATTAATTACTCCACACTGAATCCACATTAGTAGTATTAGCAGACATGGTCTACATTGCACCCGTGCGCAGCCGGTACCGCTCCGTTCCTGCCGGCCGATACCGGCCCAACCCCACTTTGATCCGATTTTAAACCTCTAATATCTTCTAAAATATTAATTTTAATTATAGGTATGCTGTAAAGAGCAATTTAAATCAACATTAAATGCACAACGTATCTAACGTATTTAATTGGATAAGGAATAATAATGTATTGTTTACAATGGCTTCGTAAATAAGTCATAATATTTTAAAAAAATTATAAGATAAAAATGGTTACTGTTATTAATCCTTAGATAGAAATATACCATCGCGGACTTTTTTGTAGATATTTTTAAAGATATACTATTAGATCAAACTATATTAGATCAAATAATGTACTATAGGTACACTATTTGGATCTATCGCGTAAGGTTTAGCCAGCGTTTGCAATGTAAGCGCATAAAACATGTTTTCTTTCAAATTCTCGGATTTTCTCTCCAAAATGTGCATGTATGCATATAAACCTTCCTCTTGACTCATTCTCTCTATTGGTGTAAACCGCATTAAAATCCGTTGCTTAGTTTAAAAGATCTAAGCAAGTGCGTGCGTACTATAGCAAAAACTGTTTCTATAGTACATACATATTTCGGTCTAGCTTCCATCCGCTCAGAGCGTGTACCGCGCGATAAGGCACTTCGTTCCAACAGAGCTAGCTACTCAATTGATTTTGTAAAGAATATGTTTATCGCCGTAACAAGATTGTGCAGTGTTTTCTCGGATCGTGACCTTAATTAATTGAGAATACACTTGTTTTAGAGGGATCATTCCAAGACGTATCGATACGATAAAAGTTGACTTACGTAAACAAGGTAATTATATATAATTATTTAAGATACAACAAAGTGTAGAAAGGTATGTCAATAGAAAAACGCTTGTACCCTCGTAAAGGGCCCGGGTTGGCGCTGTGTGTTGATGGTATTGCTGTCAGCGCGCAGTAGTACATCGTAGTAGTCATGTTTAATATTGATGAAATATAAAAACCTTGGAGCTTCTAGCCTGTCCTCCTTCACATAATTTATTTATTCAAAACTTCTTGTACACAAACGGACTTAATGCTATGGGCCATTCTCTCCCAGTCAATGTTCAGATGATGTAGAAATATGATGCAAAAATAAAATATTGAGTGACTCCTACTCGTGAGACTTATGCGACGGAGCCGCGCATTCCAGCAGCTCATGCCGCCCCGAGTGTAGCCGCGGGTGGACGGGATGAGTTTTCTCCTCCACCTACCATGATGGCCAGCCGCAAGGAGGCGACGTCCGCGTGTGCCGGATGTCGCCTAAATATACAATGTAGTGTAGTAGTGTATAGTGTCCGCCAGGGATGTTAGATTGTGGTGAGCCAAAGCTGGTACAGATTTCGCTAAAGGGCTTTAAAAGATTGTATTTGAAAAAAAAATGGTACGCTCACGTTCAAATCAATAACGTTATATTAATAAATAAAAATAATAAATCCTTTATTTTTTTTGTTCTTTTAAATAACATTTTGAATTATCCAAAACATTTTTGATTATTTGAAAAAAAAATCATACCTTATAAAAAGTTAACAATAATAGTAATTATTAATATTATAACTAATTATAATAGTTATAATAGTTTTTATTATTGGAACTTATAAATGTCTATACATAATTTGAAAAAAATAAAATAAAAGTCAACCGTCAAAAATTTACCGAATTTTTGTATTATTTTCTGATAAAATCATACCCGTCATCTATGGGTAATTCGTTCGATTTATAAAGTTAATCTGAAGTTACTTAATGGGTCTAAAATAAATATCATTATGAACAGTAACCAAACAGTTCTCCGTGTGGTGATTAAGAATACAGAGAGTCACCACCCCCTATTCATCCCGTGGGTGTCGAAGAACCGACTAAGGGAGCAAAATTACGCAGGGCAACAGCACTGCAAAGAGAAGGAAAACTTGAAACAAACCCTATACCGACCCCTCTCGCCAACGTGGTATAGTAGGCCAAAACCTCCTGCAGTTTATTACGAAAGATTGGTAATGTGATGAACAATACATTTTTACAATAATCAATGTTGCAACGATGACGCACAGCAAGAGTTTATATATTGTTAGATACACGATTTATTTTTAAATGTATGATCAATGTCGAAAGGGGGTATTATTGCGTACGAGCACAATTTTTACTTGGTACATGGTATAACTACCCTAAAATTTGTTCGTATACCAAGAAATTGGTATGTCTAACATCCCTGGCGTCCGCTGGGACGGGTCCGGATGTGTTAATAACGGCAGTTCCTGAATCCCTTTTATTTTAGGCGCAGAGTGGCACCGCCGCCGCAAACCCCGATGGGATGACGGCCCGAGGTGGTTTCCACGCGTGAAAAAGAAGGAGAATATCATGAAATTGATCCATTAAAGTACTAACGTCTGTCGGTCTGGACACATTGTATATTATCCTGTTTACTTATTTTGTAGAAAATGACAACAGGCCAAAGCACTTGTTTGTTGTGGACATACAGTTATTAGGTAACGAGCGCTGGACAGATAATGTTCTAAGAACAAATGGATGATGAGTCATGACAATGTTATCAGCCGCGAAAAGTAAATAATATTAGTGTTTACCGCTCGCTGGCACTGATCGCTCACCACCACTCGTGTTCCGTGTAGGCACTCACCTAACCTTGTCCAAACAAACTTGTCTCGTCATGTTTTTGCAAGTTATAATTATCATCATCAACAGCCTATACTAGTCCACTGCTGGACATAGGCCTCTCCTTAGAAAGGAGGTTTTGGCCTACTATACCACGCTGGCCAGACGGGTTGGTATAGGGTTTGTTTCAAGTTTTCCTTCTCTTTGCAGTGCTGATGTCCTGCTCAGTTTGCTCCCTTAGTCGGCTCTTACGACACCCACGGGATGAATTGGGGTGGTGACAATTTGTATTCTTAATCCGTCACCACACGGACTGCAGGTTATACTACTTTTGATTTATACAAATGTTCCATGCTACCAGATTATGAAGCGAACTTCGATGCTAACAAATGCGACGCCAAGCTCTTTCATCATATCTGCCAATAAGTTGTCATTATCGATTATCGTCAGAGCGGAGCCATAATGAGACCTGGCAATTGTAAAGTTCCTCAGTTACACTTCATCGGACCATGTCGGGAATCACAATCCACCAGAGGACACAGTAGGTAGGATCAATGAGGTTAACGAGCCGACAGGATGTGAATAATGGTAGCAGCTCACAATGCATGGCTATGTGGATGCGCCAGAAAATTAACTCACAGAAATATGTTATTGTTAACTTACGACCCGGAAACGTGTGTCGACAAAACACACCTATAAATTGGGCTAAATTTGAAACTATTGACGTACTGAAAACTAGTTATTTCAATTTAAGCTTTTGTAAAGCAGCTGTATTATAAACACTGACGATGCAAGGTGCTGTTTGACCATGTACGACTGTCACTATGCCAACACTGTTTCATTTTTAGAGCAGAACATATGACTGCACGTTGACCGATATTATTTCTAGTGTCGCATCTGACAGAATGATAATCTTGTTGCTTTAGACTTCGCACTAAGACTTCGCCACTTCTGTCAGCTAACAAAGTTAAAAATTACTTTTTAAACGTAGGTAAAACACTTGCCGAACGCACTCGGCAACAAACTTGTAGCCATACTACTACGCTTCTCCAAAAAGTAAGTACTAACCATAGTCTAAAGTCATTTGTCATGCTGAACACTGATGAAGGCGAAATAGAGCGAATCATCTTAGGTATGCGTGATGATTATGCCGTCGGATGTGATAATATAAGTACTCACATTCTTAAACATTACAAGCACATTTTGGTACCTCCGCTAACGTATATTTTGCGCCTCTGTCTCTCTGAAGGGATTTTTCTTACATGCCTGAAAAGGCGGTAGTTATTCCTGTTTTCAAATCTTGAAGCAAAGATCTAGCTACCAACTATAGGCCTGTATCTATTCTCAACTTATTATCAAAAATAATAGAAAAAATTATAAACATTATGTTAGTTAACTACCTAAAACCTAATCATTTTCTCTCGCCAGCACAATATGGTTTTTGATCTAAATTGTCCACAGCTGACGCGGCAAAGTAATCAGACCTTAGGGGTTATAGCGGAGCAGCTGGGTGGACGAAGTGTGGCCTTCGGCAGTCTTCGGGTCCGCTCGGAGGCGCCGGCGCAGCTTCGTTTCGAGGCTACTCCCACCTAATAGTGCATTGTTTGCTTCCGCCCGACGCACACTCCGCGCTTGTTCGCTTTAATATTTGCCTAGCTAGTACCCCGTGTTATCAGTGATAAAACGTATTTATTTCTGTTTTCGTAATCTTCCTAAACTGTGATCTATTCTAGCTAAACTATTGTGCCTTTCTATGTCTTTTGTGCGTGTCTAAGCTTCTCCTCTCTTTGTGGCTAACTGTTATAGTTTGTAATACAAAAGTGACCGTAAATAAACTATTGTACGTTTGTGTTACAAGTTCGTGTTTAATTTATCTTACCCCGTGGACTTTACGCCTACATTGGTGACCCTCCGACAATGGTTGATGAAAAAGAAGCGCCAGTTGCGTTGGAAACTTCTAGAGTGGGTGTACGTCCACCTCCATTTTGGCCGGATGACCCCGAAATGTGGTTCGCCCAAATGGAGTGTCAATTTGCAATAGCGAATATAACGGTTGATTCGACAAAATTTCAGCATATCGTTTGCGCGTTGGAACCGCGTTATGCAATGGAGGTAAAAGACGTGATAACAAAACCACCGGCGGTAGACAAATATGGAAAATTAAAAGCGGAGCTTATCAAGCGGTTATCAGCGTCGCGTGAGCGTAAGGTACAACAATTGTTGAGGTATGAGGAATTAGGTGATAGAAAGCCTTCACAATTTCTACGGCACCTGCAAAACCTGGCAGGCCCATCCATGCCTGACGATTTTTTGAAGACCTTATGGTCTAGTCGGCTTCCTAATAATTTGCAAACAGTTTTAGCGTCGCAGCCCGAGCTTTCGTTGGATAAATTGGCGGAATTAGCGGACACTGTGCACGACATTGCACCCGCTGGACCCCAGCAGGTGGCGAGCGCTTCAGCAATGGGACAGCCGTCACTCGTACAGGAGATGGCCATACAGATAAGTGAACTCAGTAAGCAAGTGGCGTTACTCACCACTCGGTTGGACGCACAACATCAGGTACGTAACCGTTCACATACCCGTACTGGGTCAAGGAACTTCAAAGGTTCCAGATCTCGTTCACGGCCTCGACAGCCACCCCCTGATTACCCACACTGTTACTATCACTACACGTATGGAGCTAAAGCCCGCAAATGTGTACAACCGTGTGAATGGCGAGCGGAAAACTCAAGGGGCAGCCGGAATTAGCGGCGGCTGACTGCCCAAATGGTACAGGCCGACTGTTTATACCTGAGAGACGATCAAAAATGCTTTTTCTTGTCGATACCGGCTCAGATCTATGTGTGTTTCCTCGATCAGCAGTTAAGACCCCTTGTTATAAGACTAAATATGGGTTGACAGCTGCGAATGGTACTATTATACATACCTATGGTCCCATTCAATTGAATCTAGACCTAGGGCTTCGCCGCAACTACGAATGGAAGTTCACGATCGCTGACGTATCGAAACCAATCATAGGTGTTGACTTTTTGAGTTTTTATAATTTGTTAATCGACTGTCGTAATCACAGGCTTACTGATGGTACCACGTCACTCACCGTGTCAGGAGCACCACAACGAGTTCCAGATGACGTAGCATCTATAAAGACTGTGACCGGGACTACAGAGTTTCACCAGCTACTGCGAGAGTTTCCGGAGTTGACCCGTCCTGCAGGTACCATTTCTAAAGGTAAACCAATTAAGCACTCAACTGTACACTATATTAAGACTACACCTGGACCAGCAGTAGCCTGTAGACCAAGACGTTTAGATCCAGAGCGCTTTAGGATCGCTAAGAAAGAGTTTGACGAGATGGTTGCCAACGGTACTGCTAGGAGATCAGAGAGTCCTTGGTCGTCGGCTCTGCACCTGGTCAAGAAGAAGGATGATGGATGGCGACCATGCGGTGACTACCGTGCACTCAACGCGCGTACTATACCTGACAGGTACCCAGTTCGCCACATTCAGGACTTTGCACAGCAGCTTCAGGGGTGCACCGTATTCTCCAAGATTGACCTGGTAAAGGCTTATAATCAGCTACCAGTTTATCCACCTGATATACCCAAAACTGCGATAACTACCCCGTTCGGATTATTTGAGTTCAAATTTATGAATTTTGGTTTGCGCAACGCTGCAAGTACTTTTCAGAGGTTTATAGATGAAGTGCTTACAGGTCTAGACTTCTGCTACGGGTATATCGACGATTTGCTGGTCTTTTCTCCACCTGGACTTCACGAGGCTCACCTAAGGACCCTACTAACACGCTTGGCTGACTATGGTGTGTTAATCAACGCAAGCAAATGCGTTTGGGGACAGTCACAGGTAACTTTTCTTGGTTATCAAGTTTCTGCTGCTGGCCTTAGGCCCATGGACACCAAAGTCCAGGCCATCCAGGAGTTCCCTGTACCCAGGACTGTAAAGGAATTGCGGAGGTTCCTCGGCATGCTGAACTTCTATCGAAGGTTTATACCCGGTGCTGCTAAAGTTCAAGCACCGCTGCACGCCTTACTGGCAGGTGGTACCGTCAAGGGATCAGCTCCAGTACACATGACGCAACAGGAATTAGCTGCTTTCAATAATTGTAAAAGAGAGCTATCTCACGCCACTCTTCTGGTACATCCTCTACCTCACGCTGAGCTCTCCATTCTAACCGATGCTTCCGACGTATCCATTGGTGCTGTGCTTCAGCAGCGTAACGGTAAGGAGTGGGAACCCCTTGCTTTCTTCTCCAAAAAGTTAAACGGGGCTCAAAAAAAATATAGCCCTTACGATAGGGAGCTACTAGCTATATACGAAGCTATCAAATATTTTAAACACATGATCGAAGCAAGGCATTTTGTTGTATTTACCGATCATCGACCTCTTACCTACGCCTATAAAACACCAAGGGAAAACTGTTCCCCTCGACAATTCCGGTATTTCGACTATATTGCGCAGTTTACTACGGATTTAAGGTATATACCTGGAACAGAAAATATCGTCGCCGACAGTTTATCCCGTGTAGAAGAGATTACTAAAGCTATTGATTTCACTATACTCGCCAAGGCCCAAGAAACGGACACAGAGCTTCAAGCGCTTCTCTTACAAGGTTCATCGCTTAAGCTAAAACCTATTACGCCGGCAGGCTCAGACACCAAAGTATACTGCGACGTCTCAACACAGCCGCCGAGGCCTTATGTAACACCTGCTTTACGTAGACAAGTGTTCGATGCACTGCACGGTCTGAGTCATCCCGGACGTACCGCTACCGTGCGACTGGTCACACAAAGATTTGTGTGGCCAGGGATCCGCAAGGACTGTAGAGAGTGGTCAAGACGCTGCCTTGACTGCCAGCGCAGCAAAGTCACCCGTCACACTTCTACTCCACTTTCCTCTTTCCCTATCACCTCGTCGAGATTTGCCCACATCCATCTCGACATCGTAGGGCCACTAACTCCTTCTGCTGATTTCAGGTACTGTCTCACTATCATTGACAGGTTCACACGGTGGTGTGAGGCGGTCCCGATGAAGGACATGACTGCTGACACCTGCGCGGCTGCTTTAATATCTGGTTGGATAGCAAGGTTTGGCTGCCCAACACGAATTACTACGGACCGAGGTCGTCAGTTCGAGTCCGGCCTGTTCAAGGCCATTACATCCCTAGTCGGCGCGCATCACTTTCGCACTACGGCTTACCACCCTTCGGGCAACGGGATGGTAGAACGTGCACATCGTCAAATCAAAGCGGCTATCATGTGCCACAACACTACCCAGTGGACGGAGGTCTTACCACTGGTCCTTTTGGGGATGCGCAGTGCTTGGAAGGAAGACGTGCAAGCTTCTGCGGCCGAGTTGGTCTACGGCGAGCCATTACGCTTGCCGAGCCAATTCCTCTCACCAACCGATGACCATAAGCTTGAAGACATCACCAGCTTCGCCACCCGCCTCGCTAAACACATGGCTGACCTTGCACCCAAACATGCATCTTGGCACAGTAGAGGAACCTTCTACATACCGAAGGATCTGCAACATACGTCCCATGTATTTGTAAGGCAAGATCGAGTTCGGAAGACTTTGGAGCCGCCGTATACAGGTCCGCATAAGGTACTGCGCCGAGGTCCGAAATTTTTTAACATAGCATTGCATGGTAAGGAGGACAATATTTCGGTGGACCGATTAAAACCCGCTTTCACAGCTCAGGACCTCACTCCACCTGCCGTAACGATGCCGCCTACGTCCCCTGCCGTAGCGATGCCGCCTACGTCCCCTGCCGTCAGTAAAGAGAAATACACAAAAAGCGGTAGGAAAGTCCGTTTTACTGATTTTTATCGACCGTAGGAACGGTCTCGGGGGGGAGTACTATAGCGGAGCAGCTGGGTGGACGAAGTGTGGCCTTCGGCAGTCTTCGGGTCCGCTCGGAGGCGCCGGCGCAGCTTCGTTTCGAGGCTACTCCCACCTAATAGTGCATTGTTTGCTTCCGCCCGACGCACACTCCGCGCTTGTTCGCTTTAATATTTGCCTAGCTAGTACCCCGTGTTATCAGTGATAAAACGTATTTATTTCTGTTTTCGTAATCTTCCTAAACTGTGATCTATTCTAGCTAAACTATTGTGCCTTTCTATGTCTTTTGTGCGTGTCTAAGCTTCTCCTCTCTTTGTGGCTAACTGTTATAGTTTGTAATACAAAAGTGACCGTAAATAAACTATTGTACGTTTGTGTTACAAGTTCGTGTTTAATTTATCTTACCCCGTGGACTTTACGCCTACAGGGTCTTTCTAGACGGAACGGGCCAGGTACCGCAGACGACTCAGGCGCCGGAGGTCGCAGAACGACCTCCGTCCTCCATAAGCGCACGCCTGGGGTTACAGGTGAGGCCATCTGTCACCCGAGCAGAAGCAGGCCGGGGTGAAGGCGAGCAAGTTATGAAGCGCGCGCGCCCTTCCGGGAGCACAGAGGGAACATGGAGGTTCCCACACAGGGAGGGTCGTCTACCCGCCGTAGATGGCCCGAAGTACGTCGGGGCACCAGGGATTTCCTTTCTAGGGTACACCTGGTTCCCCGACTACGATGGTTTTAGTCGGTTCGAGTCCGACATTGCTACCGGTAAGTGGTATCCGAGGGGATTTCCGCACAGGAAAAAAAAAAGAAGGGGTCTTTCTAGACCTTGCCAAAGCATTTGACACCATCTCCATTTCTTCACTGGAGGCTCTTGGTATAAGACTAATGTGTTAAAACAGGAAATGCCACGAGCGATAATGAAAAAATACCAGGTTTTGACGGTCCCCAGGGAAGTAACCGTAGTCCAACGCTTTTCCTGGTATATAGTAACGATCTTTGTAATGACCACTCAAGGCATGGAAATACAATATGCTAACGATACGGCCCTCATTTTTACCGCAAAAACTAGCAGCGAATTATACGAGTAGGTATGAGAGCGCCCAGTTTGACTTTAATATTGTGTATACTTGGTTAAAGAAAAATGGCAGTAATCATGTAAATAATCAACACGCTGTTACTAACACTTCCACATACACGTATACACACAAATGTCCCCTCTCTGGCTAAAGAACTTGTAGTGCCTTTGTGTAATTAGCCTGCTATCCAGGAAACCCATAACATAAAATATCTAGGGATCATAATCGACAATACCGTCTCCTTTGGAAAACGCATCTAAAGTTTAGTAAATAGAGTTCGTAAATATATAATATATGTATTTAAACAATTCCAAGCTATGGCAGATTTAAAATTGATCACTCAAGTGTATTTATCTTTATGCCAATTAATCATCCAATATTGTATAATCTAAATTAAAAACAAACCTCCTGGAGTAGAGCACTAAAAACTAATATACTGTCTCTAGATAGAGCTCAAAGAGCGATTCTACAAGTGGCCCTCTCCCGACCTTTCCTATTTACCACAACTATCTATACTAATATTATAAAGCTGAAGAGTTTGTTTGTTTGTTTGTCTGTTTGTTTGTCGCTAATCTCGCTAATCGAACGAACGAACTGAACGCGCTAATCTCAGGAACTACTGGTCCGATTTGAAAAATTCTTTCAGTGTTAGATAGCCCATTTATCGAGGAAGGCTATAGGCTATATATCATCACGCTAAGACTAATAGGAGCGAAGCACCAATGAAGGATGTTTCAAAAACGGAGAAAATTGATTACTATTGAGAGACGCAGACGAAGTTGCGCGGGTCAGCTAGTATAATATAAATCGTAAAGGTGATGACTGTCCGCCAAATCTTCATATATCATACTGTCTTAAAATAACATACATTTCATACCTATCACGTTGATATTTCTAACAAAAGGCGAAAAGATATAGTCTGTGCCTCACAATCAGACTCAAAGTTCATTTATTCAAATAGATAATTTTCTTTTCTAGGTCCATTTCTATATAATAGATTCAATAGAGAGCTAAGTATTTATAAATTAAATTATGTCAGCTGTAAAAACAAATTACATCATTATTTACAAATTTTGTCGTAATTTGAACTAACTGAGCAGCTACTGGTTTAGTGCATTATTTCTGACCCACTTATCAGTGGTGTTGCTAGTTGCTTATGTAGCCATTTAAAACGTTATAATTAAATGGTAGTTATGTAGATTTATATTGATAACATAGTTTGCAAGCTCTTCTTCGCCCGAGGCACAGGTTCAAGCTTGTTCGGCCAAACAAACAACAAATGTATTTTATTTATAAATTATAGAACCATTTATTATAAATAATTGTACTCTTTATCTAAATAAACATTATTATTATTGTTTAATTTATCATTATTTGATATACAGGGTTATTGGGAAGGTCGCCCTAGATACTTTAAGGGGTTGCAGTTGCGATACGCCACAGGTACAAGTTATTGAAGAGGGAGATACTTCGAAAAGGTCGGATTTCTGTAGATTAATGTTTAATGCAGATTTAGAAGACCCGTTTTTTCATTTCTGAGACATTTCCTGGACATGAGTCCAGATTTGATAAAAACGGTTACCAATTACCTAAGCGTTAATTGTTTTTGGGTGCCAAAAGCACTGATAAATCCTAATATAACGCGGATAAAGGGACCGCATAGATGCTATAATTTCAATATGGAGATGGGTATTGTCAAACCACTGGATAGGATCTTTATTTCTCCCCGAGAATGGTTCGAAAACTATTGGGGAACAAAATTTAACTAACTGCACGGATGGCGTAGTGGTTTAAGCGGTCACCTCGCCGCTTCCTACTACGGAGAGTGTTGTGGGTTCAAACCCCACATGGGACAACACTTTGTGTGATCCACAAATTGTTGTTCTGAGTCTGGGTGTTCTTTGTGTCCGTTTCATGTATGTTTGTAAAGTCCCCCGCGACACAGGAATGTATTCCTAATGCGGGAGCTTTCTTTTTAAGAATAAAAAAAAAAAAATACTAACTCACTTGATGATTTACCACTTAATCTCATTCGCGGTATATGGTTTTGAGCATGATAGTTGCCTTGTGCGTTACAGGAGAAGTGTTAAAGAATGGCTATATTCTAATTATCGTAATAAGTGGAGACGCGTTGCCAGTATACATAAGAAATCAGAATTTCAGCATATTCCTCGTCCGTTTAGGTCGTCATCTTTAACAGTATCAGGAGCACAAATCAAACTTCCACTTAGCAATAGTTAGTCACGAATAGGAAAGGAAACAGTCCAAAAATACAAGCCAAGTTTCCAACTAGTAATTCTTAACACTCCCGGAATTTTATCTATTTTTTTTCTATGAATTCTATTACTATCCTAAATTATTACACTTTTTAGATAGCTGAGAATACGTACATGTTTAACAAATCTGCAGTTTAACTGTCATCGATTTTTTTTCATAATATTCGTCAGATTTTTTTTTTCAAATTTAAAGTTTTTTTTATGTTAGAGTGGCAGACGAGTAGACGGGTCACCTGATGGAAAGTGACCATCGCCGCCCATGAACTTCTGCAACTCAGGAGTCACGCGTTGCCGGCCTATTATTACACATCTAATGGTCAAATAAATAATTATTAAATTATCTACTTCGGACCAGTTTCTTAATTTAACTACAATTTTAGTTATTGAAATTATCAAACAATTTATCTTCTATACAAAAATAGTAAAAGGATAAAAGAGTTAAGAGAGAGATAAAAGAGGAAAGAAAAGTTATTTACAATAGCCTTTACAATTATTTTGAAAGTCATGAACTATTTGCGAAAGAGCAAATGGGATTCAGGAAAAATAAATCAATAAATATGGCATTATATAATTTTTGTAATAAAGTTTTAACGAACTTGGATAAGAGATGCCCTACTATTGCTCTCTTTATGGATATGACCAAAGCATTCGATCATGTAAAATTTGACATACTGTTAGAGAAATTACATCGTTATGGTGTGCGAGGCAGTGCTCTCGAATTAATTAAATCATATTTAACGGATAGACAACAAAGGACTGACATAAGCAAGATATGCAATAAAACAAAAACTTTGACGACTTATTCATCTAGTCTGCGACATATCACATGTGGTGTACCTCAGGGCAGTGTTTTGGGACCATTGTTATTTTTAGTTTACATTAATGACATTCCAACAGTTACGACTAACTCTATGACTCTTTTCGCCGATGACAGTACTATACTTTTTGAAAAATACAAAATAAATGACATTCTTGACAATATTAATCAGACATTAGAAAATACAATTAACTGGCTAATGAGTAATAATTTAATAATCAATCTCGATAAAACCAAATCTATACATTTTAGGAATAGGCAATCACCACAAAAAATAAATATCAAATATAAAGAGCAAGTAATAGAAGAGGTACAGAGCACGAAATTTCTAGGAATTTACTTAGACAATAAAATGTCATGGAAGCAGCATACAGAGCATGTAAAAAACTAAATAGTTATTCGTTTGCTTTAAGAAACCTCATTAAAGTTGTCGACATTTATACTGCCTTAACATCGTACCACGGATATGTATCGTCTACTCTTCGCTACGGTGTTATACTGTGGGGTAACTCCACCAATGCGGACTGTGTGTTCAGAGCACAAAAACGGTGTATTAGAGCTATTTCCTGTCTTAAGCAAACAGATTCATGTAAACCTTTATTTAGAAAGCTAAATATTCTAACTTTACCTTGTTTATACGTATACGAAACAGCTATATTTATTAAGTGTAATTTACATTTATTTGAACACCGTACAAGGCAACGTCATATTAACAAATTATGCATTAGACCATCTAAAACTGCACTACTTCATAAAAGTATATTCTGCATGGGCCCAAAAATATATAATAAGATACCATCAGATTTGAAAAATGAAAAGAACTTAATTTTATTTAAGAAAAAGTTACATGCTATTCTAGTTGGTAAAACTTATTATTCGGTAAAAGAATACATGGAAGATAATATGTAGAATGTAGAATGATGTAAATAATGCACTACTTACATCTTCCTTTGACATACATCAGTACAGAAATTTTGACGTATTAATTTGACATATTATAGTTTGTATTTATTATTATTTGTTTATTATGTATTATTTAACTTAAGAACTGTATTATTATTTAGAAAATGACAGTATTGGATATTATTTTGTTATAATCAATAATTATTGTTAATTTTTGCATGCTGTGACATTCGGCTTAATATGGTGAAACTAGCTGTATCTTTTCCACCTGTTTTTTTCTTTTTGTATAACCCATATTATCGCAAATAAATTGAATTGAATTGCATTGAATTGATATAAGTACCAAAAAAAATTGTGTTATGCAAAATTTCGACAACTTTTATAAAAAATCTTAAGTCTAATTTCCTTAAAAAGGGTTGGTTTGGGATATTGAATTTTATAGTGAAATCTATCAGAAATGATGGCAACTACAACTCCTTAAAGTATCTAGGTCGACTTATCCAGTGGCCCTGTACAATTGATGTTGACTTCCAAACATACTCTGTTTGAAGGTCAACATTAAAAGAGATAAGCATTCATTAATTGGTGTAGAGAGAGCTAGTGATAGAGTGAGTATATTGACGGTCCAGAGAGAGGTCAGTTCGAAAGTGGTTCATTTGTTTGACGTCAACAATTTTGCCAAATGTCAAGCCCGTGAAAACTACTGTGATGATTAAGGATGTGGAGTTGGACCTTGTGGATACTACGAGATTCTTTGGCATAACACTAGTTTACACTAAGCTACAGTGGAGCCCACGTATTGATAAATTTTCGAGTAGACTCAGCTCAGCAGCATACGCAGTAAGAAACGTAATTTATGTCAGAAAGCCTATTACTCAATTTAGCTGCTTAAAAACAGCCGAAATGTAAACTACCTTTTTTAGGGTTCAATTTACCTGCTACCTTTTTTAGGGTTCCGGACCTCAGAAGGAAAAAGGAACGCTTATAAGATCACTTTCTTGTCCGCCTGACAGTGTGTCACCACCGATTTTCTCAGGAACAGGCAGACCTAGCAAGTTGAAATTAATACCAGATACTGCGGTCTATGGTCCCTATTAGGTGTATAAAAAGCAAGGTCCTGAGTCAAGACGAGAGAAAACTTGTAAGTACTTGCCAAAATTTTCCTTAATTTTCATCTGTTTTTACTTTTCAGAATTTTCTCTTTAATTCTGCTGTAAGACATTGCTTCATTTTTTTTTAAGACATTGACCTAGCATCACGAAATTTGGCAAAAAGAAAAGTCTTACAGCACAAATAAAGGAATAATTCCAAGAAATAAAAAAAAAATGGAAATTAAGATAAATTTTAAATCTGGGTAGGTACGGAACCCTCGGCGCACGAGTTCACTCGTACCTGACCGGTTTTTTTGAAGTCGATTAAAAAGAGATTACCGCTATTTTACAGCGCCACCTTTACGCTTTAATACGAACTGTGTTTAAGTTTTGTCACACCCGTAATTACTACGAACTTAGTGCGGCGTAGATATGTTTTTGATGACAGAGCATAGATGGCGTTACTAGTTTCTTAACAAAAAATATGGCATATGTTTCTCCATGTTATTATAGCGACTTAAATATGAATATGACAACCCCATCATAATGTGTGAAAAGTGTTTTATTTGGGATACTTAAACTTTAGTGCGTATTAAACTTTAATATGTATTTAAAAAAACCGTGTGGTGTCGTTGGACACCCGATAGGAACGAAGTTGTTTAAAGTTAAAACTGATTTGACACGATATTAATTACAACGCCATCTATGAAAGCGGCTATTACCTACATGTTAAAAACAATTAAAACAATTTATACATTGGTAAAATCTCCTTGCGAAATGATTTCCTATCTATTCGATAGATGGCGCTGAATGTCTGACAAGATGACACGAAAAAATATTATTACTAATCATAGTTCATACTTTCATCAAATTCATGGCTTACGTTGTATGTTATAATAAGATTTACTTTAATTTAAAAAAAACTTTGACTGAAATCTGGGTAATAGTGTACATAGCATCAACTTCTTTTGATCATTAAAGTGTTTTGAAATATATTTACTTAGTTTTATTTCCTAAATTCAAAATTTCAAGAAAAAAATATAATGTTGACATTTGGGTAGGCCGTGGAAACACTCAAAACCACCAGAAAGATAATAAAATATGAATTAACATTACAAGCCTACACTGTACATACATTTACATACTTACACAAAAAAAAACTATACAATTCAAATTCAAAGAAAAATAAAATACGAAAACAAAATACGAAATACACCAAAAAAAAAAAACATGCGGTAAAAAAATAAATAAAGAGCAAAAAGCCAACATCACGTGGTATTCCCAGGCGGTCACCCATCCAAGTACTAACCACGCCCGATGTTGCTTAACTTCGGTGATCGGACGAGAACCGGTGTATTCAACATGGTATGGACGTTGGCGAACGTTAAAGCAAATTTAATGTATGATATCCACAGTTAGACGTCAATTTATATTAATAAAAAAGTGTCGCGTCCCAAATTTTTGTATGAATTTTTTCCGTCTAGCCCCCTTTCACAACGCGCGATAATTAACTTCGTTCCAATAAAAGTGAAAAGAATTGCGATAAATGTAATGGTATGGCATTTATTCCGATGTCAGTGAAATAAGGCGCGCCTCTAGCACCCTCAGATATTTCAGGTACAGTGTGTGGTTTTCGTCGGTTCGATTCCGATACACCACCCACGGCAAACCCCGGTGGGGTGGCAGCTCATTCGGGATTTCACACGGTTAAAAATAAAAGCTCTAGTAAAGAAATGGCAATTAAAATGTGGAGTAATTACTATCGCAAATTTAGTAACGTCGACTAGTAGTTAATGATATAGTGTGGGTGCTAGAGAGGCGTGGGGGGGAGGGGGTGCCGAGGAGGTGCTTGCCTAGATACTTAATCCACCTCGGCTAGAAGAGGAAAAAGGTATAAGGTAATTTAGTCAAGTTTAGTGCACCTAATCACTAATTCTACACCACTCCAAGGTAGACTGGCAGAGAATGCCTGTGGCATTAAGTCCACATTTGTAATTTTTTGTGCATATAGCATTAAATGAAAAACTAAACAATGCGGTTGTATAAGCATCCATCGAGATGTCTGTCTGTTGCGAAATTGGTTGCCTAAATGGTAAGTGAGCATTCCTACATATGATAATACCATTCTAATAAACATTTTGTTTGTACAGTTCTAGTCTTATGGGTATTTAACAATTTATTTCGGAATGTTTCAGGAATGGCAGACGAAAGACAGTAAGTAAGAGACGCACATTACTTTTTAGTAAAACGTTAGTGACATGTATCCATTGGCAGCGCCAAAATGTATCATAGATTGAAATGCTTGTCATAGAAAATAATTATTATAGATATGCCGTGCGTTGAAAACTTATTTTTACACCTTTTTTTAATATACATATATTATGAGATGTCCTCTCCTAGCGATGTGTTGCGGCACAGCCCGCCCACAGACGATTTCGTAACTTATAGATGTAGTAAATAAATGTTATTTTATTGTTCTCGCTGTCAATAGTTTAAATGTACCACAAATATATCTTGTTAAAAAACAATTGTTTGTGGCCGGGTAGGATACTTAGAATTTTCTGAAATATAAACGGAAAAAATGTTCCTTTTATGTTCTTTATTTTTTCCATGTAAAAAACGCTATGTACGCTCACATTAACAGAAAATAATTTCAAATAAGAATTTGCACTAAGCGCCTTCGCCTCTTCCTTGTTGTTCAATTGCTTACATACTTACTGCTATTTTAGAAGTTTAGGCGCATAATGACAATTCTTATTTGAAATAAATCGAAGTCTCTAGTTAATTTTAATTTAAAGAAAAACATTATTGGATTTTTTTTTAGTTTATATTTTAGTACATTCTGAGCATCCTACCTGTGTTTTACACGTGGCCGGGCTCCAACGTATACGATGCTGCCCGGCCACAAACAATTGCTTTTTTAACAAGATATATTTGATGTACATTTAATCTATTGATTGGTACATCGAGAACAATAAAAGACCATTAACTTGATATACTTCGTCTATAAATTACGAAATCGACTGTGGCCGGCAACACACGTCCTAGAGGCGTCTCCAATCACAAGACTGACAAACGAGTATGAAATACTGACATCTCGGAGCTACTCGTGTACTGTATTGTGAGTCTACTCTCTACGAAACATTTGCGGTTTCGCCGTCACCGGCTCCCTCGCCCTATCCGTTTTCCTTACCTAAAGTTACGTTGTTCCTTCGTCCTGTCTGTTGTAATATTCTCAAGGATGATGTCAGACAGGTGGCTGTTCGTAAAATAAACACTCATTGCATTGATCTCAAAGAAATTGGGAAAAGAGCAGGATAATGATGGTGATGCTATAGTCAGCCAATTTCTCTTAATACCCACTATTAGTAATAAAACAGCACACGTCGGTACCGACCACGCTAATACACACCTTGGCGTGAGTATCTCCTGCTCCTTACACGAACACTTGTGCATTTACAGATAACGCCTGCCATTTTGTGCGAGGCAATTTGTAAACAAACACACCGGGATTAACAAAAGACCTTTTATTTTATTGTGGTTTGTATGTATGTATAGTCTAATACTTAAAAGTGTGTACGTAGGTGTTATTTTTTTATTAACGCTATTGTATTTATTTATCTACATTATGTATATAGGTACGAGTATTTAAAAACTTATAAGTATGTATTTTATTTAAAAATATTGCAATAGGTTTGCCACCTATTACGTAATTGGAACTAAAAATTTATCGAGGGAATAAAGGGAATAAAGATGCGAATATAGGTATGTATTATAGTACCATATGTATTACTATGTATGTACGAGTACGTAAGAGCATAGAACGTGCGCTGCAGTTTCTCCTGCCAATGGACAGATTGTACCCGATGTGCCTTCCAATGTGGGATGAACGTGTGGCTGTTCAGTCGATTAAAGATCCGTGTTACTGCACAGGGTTTCTACCTTTATAACCGTTGTAACGTGCAGTAGAGCCTCGATTATAACACACTAGTCTTTGCCAGTGACTTGGTCCCCGTTGTGGTCAACATCAGATATTGTAGAGCAAGGATTCCTAAACTATTTTAGGCAAGAGACCCCTTTCCTAAAGGGAACTGATATCTCAGACCGCCATAGCCAAATTACTGCACGCTTTTCGACTTGTTAAGTTTGAAGAAAGTACAACAATGATGGTGCCTACTGAAATATTAGTCATACTAATATCAAGTTGGTACACTTAACACAACTATACAGTATCTTGAAAGTTTCAAATTTGAACTTTTGTTAATTAATAGGGGCCGATTTTTAGACCTTGTCGATTCACAAGATCAGTTTTCGTTTATATCGACCCCTGTCGGGTCGAAATCGGATTCCCAGGGGTCGATATAAATCCCAAGGGTAACCCCAAGAGTGGGTCGAGAATTTCTGAAAAACTCTGGGAATCCCTTTTGTAGCGAATATGCTACTACCCACAAATAACGAAGTTGCATATAAATTTCTAACCGCCATTTTGCACTCTTAGGGGAGGAATTATTTAAAATCCTTAGTGCACACCTGCGTCACTTAAGGAACATTTGCGCAAAATTTCATCCTACTAGACCCAGCGCGGGGCTGCAGCTGTGCGTTGATCGATCAGCCAGTGACTCAGTCTGTCAGTATCTTCTTTTATAGATAAAGATAATGGGGGGGGGGGGGGGTAAGGCAAAGAAAAACGGTTTTTTCTTTCGAGTAATCTAACTTGAAAACAATAAAGTCATAAACATACTTGTTACTTTCTTCTTTATGCACAAAGAAAAGTTGTACAATATCGGATTTAATACCACCCGCATTTTCTTCCAGTCTACATTACGGTGGTGCGGTATAACAAGATAAAGAGAACATCGTTAAGAAACTGGGGAGAAACATGGAAACAAATATATATAAACATATACTTGCTGAGTTACATACATTTATTTATTATTAGAAACTCAACAGCTTGTTATAAAAGGCTAATACTGGTGGTGGTACCTACGACCACCAGCAGTGTTGGCCAATCCTTGCTTAAATACTAGTAGGTACCAGTTTGTATGAATATATGTCTTATTTTCTGGTACTACCTATTACAAAAAGGTTTTAAGCCAGTAATAGAGTTTCCTGACATCTTAAAAAGGTAGAAGTGCAAATGTAAACACCGCAGATAATCTATATATATATATAAGAGATTTTCACGTATATAGTCACTCATCACGATATCTCTGGAACCATTAGAGCTAAAGACCTGAAATTTGGTAGGAATATTCTTTTCACGGAGTAGAGGTCAGCTAAGAACGGATTTTAAGAAATTAAAAAAAAAATTACATAATGTAAATAGCAAAACGTTTGCAGGGTCAGCTAGTACACTATAAACCAGAAAGTGAACAAACTTGGTAAATACAACAGAGACGGCGGTAAAAATACAATATAAAGTAAATATATGAGGATGTGTTGCATGGACTCATGATGTTACTTAACCATCAACAAAATATGTACAATTCCTTCACGGTAGCTGTCTCTAGATAAGTGAAATGGATCAATTTTTGAGAAACGTGAATTGTACATAAATAACTTCTAAGGCATTGAAGTTGTTATGAATCTGCTGGGGTATCCAGAATGCGAGCTTAAATTTTTGTCTTGAATGGAAGGCGGCTGGGTGATATCCTGATTTCAACAGGAAGACTGTTCCAGAGGAAGGAAGGTAGGAAGGAGAAGTAGGTGAGTTGAAAATGGAAAAGAAGGTGGTGAAAGTGTGGTGGTGGGGAAAGAATTTCTTAACCCGATAGAATGTCCGTAGCGTATCTATTTGTGTATTTCTGACCGACGCTGACGCTAGTGACCTGGTTTTGCCAGCTGAGCTTCTAGTCGATAAATAGGCCTAGAGTCTTGATAGAAAGACTGAAAGGAATGACTGTACCGTTAAAAGTAATACTGGCAGTTTACCTCAACTTCTCAAAAATCTAAAGAATGATAAAATTCTACAAGATCGGCTGACTAGTGGACAAAATCACTTTAGGGGTTCCAGCAATTCGTATAACACTGGACAATAGCTTATTAGTTTCAGGACTATACCAACAAACCTTGGATGCTTTTATTAATAAAATAAATGTGACACTGTATAATAAATATTTTATTTGTTCGATTTACAAACAGTATTTCACAAAAATAACTCCATTTGTACCCATGTGTTTCAAACGAGCGCACTCACCGACAACAACAGTTACACTCACAAACCCTGAGCCTGACACACACGCTCACCGCTCGCTCGCACTCGTCCGCAGCGCGGGCGTCCAGGGCGCGTCCAGGGCGCCACGCGCCGGGCACAGCACTACGAGTATAAGGATACGTTAACACTAGCAGTTACAGTAAGACTAACGGCGGCGGTATCACCGGTGCGGCGGCAGGAAGCCGAGCGCGCGCAGCACGGCGCCCGCGCGCGCCACCAGCGGCTCGCGCCAGCGCCACAGCGCCGTGTCGCGCACCGGGGCTTCGCTCAGCTCCTTGCACGACTTGCTGAGCGCCGTCACGCAGTCGGCGCGGTAGTGCTGGAGCCGCGCGTGCCGCGTCTCCAGCGGGTAGCTGGAGCACGCGCCGCCCAGGCACGCCAGCGGAAAGTGATTGTGCAGCGCCAGCACGCGCTCCGTCTCGTGGAATGCTTTCACGTACTGCCCGGGCTTGGTGAAGTTGCGCGTGTGGTACACGTGTTGCAGCATGTGCATGTAGTGCGGCACGCCCTCCTCCCAGCCGTGCTCGTGTCGCAGCGAGTCCAGGAAGTACAGGTTGGAGGCGTGGTAGGACGAACGGGGAGGTTTGCCCTGCAACGGCGTGCTCAGCGGCAGTACGCGGCGCATGAGCGCGCTCCAGTCCGCGTCTTCGAGAGGCACGATGACCTCGTCGATGTCGAGCAATGCGAGCCACCGGTACCGGTACATGTTACGGTACAAGCAGTCATTGTACGGTATCAGTTCCATCTGACGCTTGTGCGTCGTTTTCTTTTTGAGATACATATGCTGCAGCCCCGGCAGGTTGGGCTGGCCACCGGGGAGCGTAATAGGCGTCACGCTCACCACGCCCTGTTCGGTGTAGTAATTTAGCACTTTCGTGATGTTAGGATGCACCTGGAGTTCGTAGAAAAACACTTTGTCGGCGCCGAGAAGCCTCACCAATTCGATCCACTCCACTAGGCGCACGGATAAGTCCTCATGCAGAAAATCTAAGCCCTTCACACATATCGCAAAGTCCTTGCGCGCCTCAGTCGGCGGACGGTCATGATGCACACGCAAGTTGTTGGTGGCGCGGTCGCACGGAGCCTGCACTATCGACACGGAGGCCGGCACGAGGTGGCGCACGTCAGCCGGCAGCACGCACGCCATCAGGTAGGGCTGGAGCACGCGGTCTCGGTAGTTGCCCCATTTGCTGTTCCACACGTACTTATACTCCAGGTTGCGCACTACCACAGGCGCCTCGCGCTCCTCGAACCACAGCTGGCAATGAGTCACCACTGTAGGCTTAATGCGGTCGTGCACGGCCAGGATGCGTACGGCAGGCCCGATGCGCGATGTGTTGCGGTCGTCCAAATAAGCGCCGTAGAAGTGAAATACGCCAGTATCGGTGTGAAGCGTCTGCCAGTACGTATTGTGGAATTCTAGCTCATAAATGGAAGGGAAAGGGGCGCAGTCTTTCTTCTTGAAGAACTTGTTCTTGTCGTTCTGGTGCTTGTGCCAGTAGGCGAGGGGCAGCGAGGGCAGGCGGCGCTCGGCGTCGGCGCGCAGCTGCTCCTCGGTGAGCACGCGCGCGTCTGTGGCGGGTGAAGGGTGCGCGGTGGGCGGCGGCGCAGGCGTAGAGGTGGCCGCCTCCGACTGAAGCAGGAGGCGCGCGGGAGGCGCGGGGGGCGCGCGGCGCGGTGTGGGAGGCTGCAGGCGCGGCAGCGCCACCACCAGCAGCGCGCCCCAGCACACCAGCGCCGCCAGCCACCGCACGCGTGCGCGTGACCCGCACCACGCCCCGCACCACCCACGCATCACCTGGAAGCAACCAAACGAGACGATTATTCGCTGCACTCTGCACGTAGGCTACACGGTAACCGCCGTCGACCGTACCTCCAGCCTATTGTCAAGGGGCCCTCATCCTGGCACACGGCGGTAAAACACTGGCGATTTAAACCTGGAGTATGACGTCATTGTACGCAGATCCATCTGACCCGAACTCACCCACCCAGAGCTCGAAATATTACGTACAAATGGAGTCAGTCCTCACATAATATTTTAACAAAAATACATAACCCAAAGAGTAGTGTACCGGTGTGGGCTACTGTACCACTGTATACATACTGACTGACGTGTGTCAACGTCGAAACTATACAGAGTAAATACCACAACGAACGATTTGTACAAAGAGGATATTATCTAGTACTAGTATAGAACATATAAGTTTTTTTTTTTAAAGACAACGCCCGCATTTGGAATATATTCTGTGTCGTGGGGAACTTTACAAACATACATGAAACGGACAGAAAGGACATCCAGACTCAGTACAATAATTTGTAGGTCACACAAAGTGTCGTCTCATGTGGGGTTTGAACCCACAACCCTCGGCGTAGTAGGAAGCGGCGCGGCGACCGCTTCAACCACTACGCCATCCGTGCAGTCGAATAATGTAATAAGTAATAATTAACAACAGATAAAATAATAGCCTGATTATATTTTTAAAACTCTTAAACTATACAATTCACGAGCACCAGAGACCCAACAGAATTCAGTAAAAAATTATAATTGTGAGAAAGGGAGGCTAGTTAACGACTGGTCAGGATAGAATATCTATTTCAAGACTCCCACAAAGTTGAGAAGATCAAAGCCACAATGATTTACAGCAGCGAACCTTTTTTTTTCTGTGCGGAAATCCCCTCGGATACCACCCACCGGTGGCTATACCGGACTCGAACCGACTAAAAACCGCACGCCGTCTCGGGTACCAAAAAAACCCTAGAAAGGAAATCCCTGGTACCCCGAGGCACCTCGGGCCATCGACGGCGGGTAGATGACCAGCGAACCTCTCTGATAACCTACCTATTAGATGAGGTTATTATACTAGATACTGTACGTACATATGTACATAATAAGTTGTTTCTTTATTTTTACATATCATATAATTATCATGATATACCAACAATATCCCTCACTTAATACTCTAGCCGATACAAAGAGTAGGTAATTCTTGAAATGACTGATAGTCGCAGAGATTAGCTTAAACAATTTAGCATTTAATATAATCGTAATTGATTAGACGTGTACTTTCATTAAAAATGTGTTTGTGTGATTTCCTTATTGGTCTATGTTGTAGTGGATTACAATTGTATAATCGTACGTGGCAGTGTGCGACATGTGCCAGCAGATGAGGAAGCAATATGACTGAGTACAGCGCAAGTGCTGGCATTGATGGTTTATTAAAAGCCCGTTTATCGTCATTGGTAATGAATATGCTGACCCTTAGGTATGCATCGTCTAACACATCCAATAATTTACGATGCTGTGAGGACCATACTCGCTGGCAGAAACTTTAACGCGTTTTGTTGAACGTGGCCTATTATTTTGTTATGTACAACTTGAGATTGACACTTATCAAAGTGTGAGTCAAGTCACGTATAATATGCTAACTTATCACCGGTGTGCCAAACACATCGAGGAGCGTAAACTTCATATAAATGAAAGCTGGAGATGTTTAGAGTGAATCAAAAATAATCGTTATGTTATCCACACATTTTCTTATAAGGTTAAAATAATTGGTTATTTGGATGGTTGCAGTGGTCGTGCATGGCGTGGGGTCGTCGCCCGGAGACAGGATGCGCGACAGCGGTCCCAGTCCTGTAGCTGTCGCCCCTCTGACATCCGCAACCCCCGGTTGTGCGACCAGTTTTTGCGCGTCTCTGTCGCCTGCGACTGGTGCCTCTCAAGGTTAAACGACATATTTTGCAGAAGTCGTGAATCAGCCCTGCGACACAAGTACGTACAAGGCACTGAACCGAATGTTAATGTAATGAAATACTCGTGACTATATTTACCAGCTCCTTGCAGCTAGCGCATGTTTCGTGTCCTGCAGCCAATGCGATTTTGTCTACCCTAACTACAGGACAGATACAGTATAACACTTACAGATATAAAAATTGCCCATTAATTGTTTTACTGTCTATAAAATTTGATTGATAAGCTGTCTATGTCACTTGCGTGTGGTAACTTGGGTCACCAGTCACCACACACAAGAAGAATAGAAGCATCTAATTTAGGTAGATTATAAGACCAAGGGCGGTATTCGATCCCGTGAGTAACGAAAACGTAAACTATATTTTTAGGCGACAAATAAAAGGAGGAAGAGGCAGGAGCCCCCGAACTTCGCTCTGCGCTTTTTAGATAAACTAAAAAGTAAAAACCTCATAAGTTGGTAACGCGAGTCGGTAAAATAAAGATAGGACACCGACTAGCCATGTGCACAAACGAACTGAAGAAGGTAGCTGGGATAGACTACATGTAGACTACTTCGCACGTTTGGAGACGGCTATGTCCAGCAGTGGACTACAACAAGCTTATTGATAGATTGAAGTTTGCTGAATTGAAGTTTTTGCTCTGTGGCAACCCCGCGGTAAACAGCTGTTCTGAATTGCTCCCGTTTATTTTTTTGTTTTAAATATTATATTCTGTTTAAAATATCATTTAAATACCAATTTCTCACTAAGCAAATAAATGCTACTTGCACAAATTATATAAGAATAGTTCATAAATGTTATTTTAGTAAATAAACAAATTTGTAAGTGACGGTTGGGATACCGGCAAGTTACGAATAACATTAAAAAAGTGTTGAAAATTGTGCCTGGAATTTATTGTCATCGCTTTACAGGTATCGCTATTTGATTTATTTATTATTTTCTTTAATACGATTTCGGTAAAAGTGTAGTTAATTCTTAAGACGCTTATATTGACACTACACAACTTACCCTCCACTGTGTGATATCAACTCTCCTTGGTGATAATTTAACAATAGTTTGCCTTTTCACAAAGCCTTACACCATGGTTCAGACTCGTAATGCCTTGGCTCGTCAATTGGAGTCCAAGCTTCAACTGACTTTAAGCGAATTAAAGGCAACTAAGGAGAGGTGTGATCAACTCATTGGGGAAAGAGATGACAATGAAAGGGAAGTCCTTGAGACATTAAACGAGAATGAGAAACTTAAAAAAGAAATGTCTCTGTTGCATGGTCGGTATACAGTTTCTGTTGATGCCCGGAAAAAGCTCCAACTCCTTGTGGACAGCTTTGATACATGTAGGGATGAGTATGAGCAGGCACTGAAAAGGATTAGGAAGCTAGAATGCCAACTACAGAAAGCAGAGGAAAAAATATCAAAAATCGACACTCATAAGCACAACCGCCTTGTAGCTTCTAACCAAAGTTTGTTCGAGGAGTTGGTTGCCCCGGGGTTGGATCGGGCTGTAGTTGACAGTCTCCATCCATCTATGGTAATAGATCTCACAGCTGACGATGATACTAGTAGTTGTACTTATAAACCTAACAAAATTGTAAAATGCAGCTTGAGAAAATTGAAAAAATACATTAAAGTTAAAAAAATAATTACCAAAACAAAAAAAATGATTCACAAACAAAAATTTTTTATTAATAGTATGTCACTAAATAGGCAGAGACTTCATCTGATTGATCAGGTGTCTATGTACTCATTAGAACTAGACAATATGTCGAGTCAATACATTAAAGATACAAGAGAATTACAAAGTGAGATTGACCGTCTTAAAGAACAACTTAGTAATATTACCTATAAATATGAAATTTCCCAAAAGCAGAGCAGGGAGCAGGTGCTGGCTATTGGCAGGCTGGTTAACTCCTGTAAATGTAATGATTCAGTGTATTCTATAGACAGCCCCAGGACAGCACATGCTCCTTCCTCACTGCCACCACAACCTATCAGAACTTTTGTACCTGAATTCAAGGACTCCCATTTACAAACAAACAAATTGTACAAAAATGATAACATAGCAATGTTTAGTGATGAAATTGGAAAGGGCATGGGTCCCTTAATGTTAAATACACAGTTGGGACATTCATTCAGCAATTATTGCATGCCTCACTCATCTTTTAATGATATTATGGAAAAAGTTTTAAATTCCAAATCAGACCACAATGTAAATACTTCATTAGTCATTTTTGTTGGTAACAGGGGAAATGTAAACAAAAAGAAATTCTTAGGCTACTTTGAATCATTGTTAAAGTTAGATGTAAATAAAATTGTATTGTTTACACTTCCTCTTAGCAAAGGGTTGTCGCAGAAGGAAAGAAATGTTAGATATAATTTAAATATAATGATGCACAACCTAACGTGCCAAATAAATGGACCCTATTGTAATAAATTACATCTAATCGACACTAACAAGCTTGTTAGTAATAATATTTCATTGACGAAAGGTAGATATTACCTTTCTAATTATTATAAGAGACAGATAGCAATTTCGCTATCATATTATTTTTCCATTACAGCCAAGAACTTGGCTAAAACTATTGCTTCTATTGAGCAAATTGACATTACCCATAGCGACTTTGCCAATCCGTTGGCAGATATTTCTTTAGACATTAATAAAAATTTAAATGACATACCTAATAATTTACATAATAATGAGATTGACATTTCAAATAATTTAAATTTACTGATAAGACAATAGAGACTACCTCTTGCAATATTAATTTGATCACTAATAGAAAGTTCAATCACAGTAAATTTATTAAAAATAATATGATAAATAATATAAATTTGGTGCATCAAAACATTAGAGGAATGATGGGCAAAGACTTGGAGGTGGAACTGTTCATGAACTGCAATGCAATTGATATTTTTTGTATTACTGAACACTGGCTAAAAGGGGATCAGTTTATGTTCAATTTTGACCACCACCAGGTAGGCAGCTCGTTCAGCAGAAGTACAGCAATACATGGTGGCACTATGATACTCATTAATAAGAAACTTAAATTTAAAGAGCGCCATGACATTGTTAGTTTATCAGTTGAGCGAACTACAGAAATAGCCTGTTTAGAACTAAAAGGTTTCATAGTAGTATGTGTATACAGACCTCCTTCAGCTATGTATGATTGTTTTGAACGTGTTATGGATGAAGTATTAGTTAAAGTAACAAGATCAAAAAAGAAGGTCATCATCTGTGGTGACTTCAATATTAACCTATTGGAAAATTCAAGTATAGTAACCAAGTTCAAGGCACTTTTTCAATCATACAATCTGAAGAACTTGTTCTTGGAGCCTACACGAATCACTGCCACCACTGCCACATGTTTGGACAATATATTTACAGATATTGTTATTAAGGACAAGAAAATAATCAATCAATTACAATCTGACCACTGTGGTCAATTAGTATCTTTCTGTGATAGGTATGAAAAAGTGTCAGAAAAAAGAATTGTGGTGATACCTAAAACTGCAAAGCGTTGTGAAAACTTTAAGGATAAACTTAAAGCTGCTTTTAATAATTCAGTACTCTGTGTAGAGAATAACCCTAATACTTATTATAATAGTTTTTTTGAAACTTTCTCTTCAACATTTAACACCATTTTTACACCAAAAACGCTAGTGGTTAAAGGTAACGCCACATTTAGTGAATGGGCTACCCCTGGCTTACTCAAAAGTAGGAAAAGATTATACGAGCTATACGATGAGAGGAATTATAATAAAAGTGAACAGTTTCATAATTATGTTAAAGAATATTCGAAGCTGTTTAGGAAACTTTGTAAACTGGCTAAGTCTCGTTTTATTAGTTCAAAGATTAAAAGTAGTAATGATAAGATTAAAACCACTTGGAAAATTATTAATAGTGAAACTGGCAAAGATCCAAACCGTAATAATGAATTTAATTTAAACATAAACAATAAATTTATCACATCAAATGCTGAGGTTGCTGCTGCATTTGAGAATTTTTTTACTAACATTCCTGTATCAACTACTAAATCTTTGAACTCCTCACCATACCTTGCAGAATCAATTTTAAAAGAGAATGTTAGAAGAATTGATAGTGAATTTAAGTTCCAATATGTGTCCCCCTTTGAAATTATTAAAGCCTTTAACACTATTAATGTTAAAAAAACAACCGACCTATGGGGAAATTCTGTTTTAATTACTAAGACAATTATATCTCTTGTGGCTAATCAATTGTCATTTACATTTAATCAATGTGTTGATAGTGGTGTATTTCCTGATCTTATGAAGTCTAGTAAAATTATTCCCTTATTCAAATCTGGTAGTACATCTGACCCAACTAACTTTAGACCTATTTCAGTACTACCAGTATTTAGTAAAATTTTTGAAAAAATTATGTATGATCAATTGCACAGTTTTTTTAATAATAATAATTTATTGCACAATAGACAATTTGGTTTTACAAGGGGTCGCTCCACAACTGATGCTAGTGTTGAGCTAGTAAAACATATATTTGATGCCTGGGAGGATGCCCACGATTCTCTAGGTATCTTTTGCGATTTATCTAAGGCTTTTGATTGTGTTGTTCATGAAACGCTGATCAGGAAATTACAGCACTATGGTATCAAAAATAAAGCCCTGGAACTACTTGCCTCATATCTATGTAATAGGATTCAAAAAGTTGATATTAATGGTGAGCGGTCTCCAGGCTCTGTGATAGAAATGGGCGTTCCACAGGGTTCTATTCTCGGCCCTTTTTTGTTTTTAGTATATATTAACGACTTACCTCACTTTGTCAAGGACAATCTCGAGATTGTGTTGTTTGCAGATGATACATCACTATTATTTAGACTAAAACGGACACTTTCTGATTTCACATTTGTAAACAGCGCCATTTCGAAAGTGGTTCATTGGTTTGATGTCAACAATTTACTATTAAATGAACAAAAAACTAAGTGTATACGTTTCACTATGCCAAACGTCAAGCCAGTGAAAACTACTGTGATAATTAAGGATGTCGGGCTGGACCTTGTGGACACTACGACATTTTTAGGTATAACACTAGATGCTAAGCTACAGTGGGGCCCACATATTGATAAATTGTCGAGTAGACTCAGCTCAGCAGCATACGCAGTAAGGAAAATCCGAGAGTTGACTGATGTTGATACAGCACGACTTGTTTACTTCAGTTACTTTCATAGCATAATGTCGTACGGTATTCTGCTGTGGGGGAATGCTGCCGACATTCAAACTATTTTTGTGCTGCAAAAGAGAGCTATTCGAGCACTTTATAATTTAGGCAATCGTTGTTCATTGAGGCAGAAATTTAAAGAAATAAATATAATGACAGTGGCAAGTCAATATATTTATGAAAATGTAATATATGTTCACAAAAATAAAGATAGCTTTTTGAAAAAAAGTGATGTACATGCCATAAATACCAGATATAAAAATAAATTTGTTGTACCCGCCTCTAGGCTCCAAAAGATAAACAAGTCTTTTCGAGGTCAATGTGTCCGATTTTATAATAAAATCCCAAATAATATTCAGGAGTTGAGTATTAACAAATTTAAATCCGCAATAAAACGTGGCTTGTGCCAGAGGGCCTACTACTCGATTGTGGATTACATGGAGGACAAGAATGCTTGGGATTAATTAGCGCAGGCTATTTCTTTCTTAAGTAAAAATGTGGTGTGGCTAGTATGTTTTTTATTATTTTTTCAATTTTTTATGTTTCACTTCATTTTCTCTTGTATTCGTTTGTTCTTCTTAATCTTGTTTTCTCTTCGTTGTTTTTTCACCTTTAAGTCCTTAATAACGGACATACTAGCACACATCAAAACAATGTTGTGATATATTTAATAGTGCCATTGTATCTACTTGTGAATTGCAAAAGAGTGGCCATGAGTTTGTTTGCCCTTTCTTCTCATAAGGCTCAACCCCTTGGAAACGGGCGGTTGTAGATCGGCACAGGCATATCATAGATTTTGTATGGGTTTGATTTTGTTAAATTTATTTGGTTACTATTTGACAAAACAGAGTTTGTTGCTTTTGTGTGTGTTGATCTATGACTTTAGAGTCTACATGGAAGACGATTTCAAACAATTTTGAAAATTTTATGAAATAAAGAAAGTTTGAGTTTGAGTTTGAGTTTGACTTGTATGGTATACCTACTTCACGTGTTTGTAAAGCGGTTATCGCACGCATACTGGCTGAGTGCAGATGGCGCCCGTTCACAACCACTAGCTAGCTAGATATTTAATCCACTACTCCCCTCCACAATATAAGAAGGAAGAACCGACCCATGGCTACTACTGTAAATAGATCTTGGTGTGATAGATGGGTATACGTCCCTAAGTGACGTTTATAAAAACATTATTACAGCCCTTGAGGCTCGTGAACGCAAACAAGGTTGATTTAAAAAAATAGATCATTACTGTACACTTCAAAATAACTAATTGTGTTGTGCGTAACTGTCAGTGAAACTAAATACGCTTCTATTATTATGATAATTATATTTGCGAATGGTTGGCGTATAGAAATATTTAATAGACGTTATCTAGATAAAAGTAGAAATATGTGAGCATTTTTTAACTATTTTATTTAAATAATAACTATTTCTGTTCAGCAAGTTATACAGACTCTATTGTCTCTCGCAAAATTTCAAAACATTTACAGTAGTGTTAA
The DNA here is from genome assembly GCA_902825455.1 of Arctia plantaginis. Taxonomy (NCBI): domain Eukaryota; kingdom Metazoa; phylum Arthropoda; class Insecta; order Lepidoptera; family Erebidae; genus Arctia; species Arctia plantaginis. The sequence continues at coordinate 89,125 of CADEBD010000327.1, forward strand.
ATGGTGACGGTGCTGGTGCGTGGCAGTGGCAGTGTGGTGGCAGCACTCACCGCCACTACACACTGTGTTTGACCACTCAATGTGCAGGTAGTCTAGCAAGAAAATTTTATTTACAGACTGAATTATGATCTAACTATCCCAGCCTGTAATTATTGACATGTAGTTGATGTTCAGTAGGCTTCTCTACTCAATGGATAAGCAGCTGGGTGGTTTAGGTACTTAATAGGCAAACCAAAAATCTTATCTTCGTTTTAGACATTCACAAAATTAATTATGTGTTTATATCATTTATTTCAAAGCTTTTAGTTTTTATCTGTTTTAAAAATATGCAAAACCCAAGCTGGCATGACGTTACGTCAACACATCTGTAAAAAACTAAGTAAATTGTGATTTCGTTGTAAATATTCGTAAATGTTACTTCTCCGGCGTAATTTACTTAAGTTTGACCAAAAACAAGCGTTTTGTTTATAAAGACAGTCTATCCAAAATAAGCTATCATACAAGTGTTTTTTTTACAATAAATCATACTGTTTGTTTAGTTAAAAACAGAATGTGCAAACATCGACATAGGATGAATTGTTGTACCTATCTAACGTACCGAACACCAATGTTATTTTAAATCAAATAATTTCACTGGCATTACAGTGAAATTATTTATCGATTAAAGAAACTATTTGGAAATTTTCTGATTGGTTATTATTGTCTTACAGCGACAGAAACATTTGTCAAATAAGGATTTAATACCCATTGTATAAAAATCCTTGCAAACCACAAAATGCACATTCTTATAAAAGTTCATCGCCGTGTCCATAGTATTCATTTCATTTCGCGAACGTAATGGCTACAACTCCTTGAAGTGTGATCCCAGGTAGATGTATTTATGGGAAGTGCCATGCCATGTGGTGTGGTTCACAGTCGCGCAGCCCCGCCATTTTACCTCCGTAATTACCACTATAATTATGGTACTTTTTAAGCAAATCTAGTTATGTGAGCGCGGCATATATCTCTAATTCCATAAACTTTTAATTTAACTTTAAATTTACGTGTAGCCCTACCCGCACTCTCCAGAAGACGAGACAAGGTGAGAGTACAGTTTTTAAACACTTCAAGGCAACTGAATGAATGATTGAATGAATAAACGATGAATTGTACGAGGACCTGTAACAGGCGCACTAGCAAGTATATGGAGCCAGGATAAGACCCGGTGCTCACTATAAGTTGTAACATAGCGATTTTAGCAGTACTGCACGTACTTGAAGACAAAACCGCAACATCGTTGACAGTTTGTCAACACTTGTGACAAATTTTGCATAATTTAGCCCCGCAGAAAGCCCTTAGCATAACCCCTAGCCTATGCTTTTCAATATTTCGTAGAGAGACAATAACGTCATCTGCCGCCTTACTCATCACTTACCAAATACGAGTAACACTTGTGTTAAAGATGTGTGTGTAAAAAATTTCTAATCCCAAACCGGATGTCCGAGCTAACATTTAGTCGATGGCCTTTCTTGCGCATTTTCTTTTGTGTACGATCTTGAGGGTTATGACCCATGCCCTGGGTCTGGTTATAAACATGTTGCCTCGTCGAAGGCAGCGAGAGGTTCGGCAAAAGTACTTTCGAAGACATTCGTAACTAAGCAAGTTGAGATGATTTAAATACCCGTAGTTAGTTGATTACATTAAGAAACAACATTTGTAGGCATAGATGTGATTAGATAAGGCTCACATGGTCTAAAACATAAAAAAGTGATTGTAGTCGTTAGGCGCGGATAAACTTAATACAAGTTGTTAGCAACGGGAGGCTCATTTAGTTACGATAATAGCACATTAAAGGCTCGCCATTACTGCACCGGCTATAACACTCAATGTTTCAATCAGCTGATAGTGGGTAAGTGCACTACGCAACGCGCCGATACTGCAACATTAAGTAACGTACAATATAACACCGGTAATAGCAAGAACTGGCCGCCGTATTATGTGGACACTGACCACGCCGTTAACTAAAGTCATAAGTGGGTCTAAAGCCAACATGCCCCGAAAGTACTACGACTTAAGCCATAGGTGTTTAATCTAGAATTAGATACTGTGTAGATCGGACTTAATTACAACCGATAATATAAAACATACGAAATACTTTATTTATGGATAATTAGAGAAGACTAGAAAGTAACAGATCGCAAGTTATAGAAATGTTTCTCACTCGCGGGCCTCAAGAACTTTTCCCAAGGTCTTACAGTTTAAATAACTTAGGCAACTACTTATTGCGATTTCGAATTTGGAATACTTCAAAGTAAAGTGAAAAAAAACGCCTTTGATTTACAAATCTAATTAAAAGTAGAAAATAAGTAAATGAGTTGTGATTGCAAAAAAGCGCGAGGCTACGTGATCAAAAACAATATTATTTTAGTTTCATATTTAAACAAAAATTAACTTTATTATTTTCTAGACCTGTATTGTTATCGGTCCTTGATAAGTGTGATTGTGTTTTGTGTCCACCTGACACGGACGTATTGAAGATGGTGAATACGACGTAGAAACATTCCGTTAAAGGCACAGATAGAACCGAGTCAAGTCGATGATCAAGCCACTACAAATTAAAAAGTAGACAAACAATTGGCACGAATTTGACTGAGATAGCCTTGAGTGAGATTCGAATGCGTGTATGGAAAGTTATTCCAACTTTAACGGCGTACGTTTGCGTATAACTGCTTGCTTTAGTGAAATCGCATATTCTACGGTAGTACTGTCAATGTAAGTAAGACGATCGCTAGACAGAAAGCTGCGTTGATACCTTATACACTTGATAAACTAGGTAGTGTGTAAATGGTATCACAGACTGTTTACGATACAAATCTGTTTTGGCAAATAATGGGAAGCGAAAGGACGGTAAGCTTGGAAACATCCTGTCTGTGAGGATAAAAAAAGAACGATAAAACGAACACATCCTTGTCAATAAACAAGAGGATGCTCAACAAGTCACACGATGGTCGTCCATAACAACAGTTAGACAATAACATAATTCTTCGTAGTAAACCATCGCCGACACACACTGACCAGAACACGTAAATGGAGACCCTAGATATAAGAACCGAGCCAAATTAAAAGATACAGATATAACTACAAATATCCATCGATCATTGACAAATTGTACAAAACTTTGAATACGGTTTATGAGTCACTCTACACTAATTAAACGACGTCGAAAAAAGGAGGAGGTTTTGTAATTCATCACGATCTTCAATTTTTTACGCATGTTCCTCGATTACCCGTGAGAAATTACCTAAGTGTTACTAATGATGAGGAGCACAAATGGACGTCACACGGTACTTATTCATTAGTACACGACGGGTCGCGATAAGACCTCTATAAGTACGGTTGTAAATCAATTTATAGTAATAATAAAAATATTTATGCAAATGTGAACTCTTAAACAATTAACGCATCGGAAAATAAAACAAATATTTCGTTAAAGGTGATGAACAGTTGGCGTTCGATTGTTAAATTCCACCTTTAACTGTAACAACATAAGATAAAAAAAGCTGGTAACAATTTAACCTGACTTTAAAACATAATTTTAAATTTATCAAATACCTTTTGTTCGAAAATCTTCTACTAAACAAAAGTTTATAATTTTGTAGTGTGTTGGCAATTAGTTTAGACATTAGCAGTATTGGTTGAATTGAATTTACGTAAGCTACCCGAAAGCCAAAAAAATGTAGTAGCCAGCGATGGACAACATTTTGCAACATAAATAATAGGGGTTAAAGTATCAAATTGCCAATTTTAACCGACTTCAAAAAAGGAGGAGGTTCTCAATACGACTGTTTTTTTTTTTTATGTTTGTTACCTCATAACTTTCGACTGGGTGAACCGATTTTGATGATTCTTTTTTTATTGGAAAGCTGGTGCTTCCTGTGTGGTCCCATTTTAATTTGGTCTAGTTCTGACCATGGAATCCATGAGAAAACCATTGAAGTCGTTTTTTTTTTGTTAAAATTTTACTTGTATAGTAATAGATATCTACTTTGAATTGACATAAAACCTTCATGGTGTGAGATTTTCATGTAAACTCTATTTATATAATAGCTATGAGGATCCCCAGAGTTCTATCGTAAAGGCTCTTCGTCGTGATCCGTCGTCCGTTTAGATAGCAGCAATGTATAGATAATGAGGGTACATATTTTAATTAAACATGTTACATCTTAAAAAAAAACATAGTTTTAAAAAACTAAAAAACACGCTTTCTATAGAAACCCAAACTAAAAAATAGAAAATAAATTTGAAAAAAAAGCGTTGGATGCCTGTTGTCAATAGTAAAAAGCACCCATCGCTTTTTTTTTTTTTAATTTAGTGTATTGTCATCGGTGCTCGATATATCTGCACGGTACGATATATATCCTCGATTCGACTGCACGGATGGCGTAGTGATTTAAGCGGTCGCCACGCCGGTTCTTACTGCGCCGAGTGTGATCCACAAATTGCTGTTCTGACTCTGGGTGTTCATTGTGTCCGTTTCATGTATGTTTGTAAAGTCCCCCACGACACAGGAATGTATTACTACTGCGGGAGTTGTCTTTAAAAAAAAAAGAAAAAACTACAAAGTTTGATCGAATTCTGACCGTTTAAAGTCAGTCAAAATCACGCCCAAAGGAGTCGGTTACATACAAACAAACATACAAGTGAAGCTAATATAAAACTAGTTTAATTTTTTCAGTACAAATCAGCTACTTCATACTTTAACCCCTAATATGTAAATTGATTTTATGATAATGCCGCAAACTTTGGAAAAACAAATTCATAAAAACACGTCCTTTTGGTCACGTCCAGAGGTGTATGACGCTTACATTTTGTGCACTATCATTTTAGTCCCAGTTACGGAGCCAAGCCTGTCGCCGTCACCGGCCGCAATGTCTCAATAAACATGCGTATTTATTTCCTAGAAATATATGTACATGTTGCAGATATTATTGAAAAGAATTAACCTTTCATCATCATCATAATTATTTATTGGATTATCATCTCATACTAAATATTTGCGTTATTGATGCGTTTTCGCAACTTGGGCTGTGGCAACTTTTGCAAAATTGGTTGCATTTCAAACCGCTTCTCTTACAACTAAAGCTCTAGCTCTCAACTAAAAATGTAGCTGATATGAAGTTAGTTTGCAACCACAATCACCTAAAAATTAATTTATTTTAGAATATGTAATTATTAACGGAATAATAAAGAAAAGTAATAAATAATAACCTAAATGTACAAACTTTTTCAATAAGTTCCTGTGGTGCTGGGTGGTGGGTGTGAAGTAGATTTTAAATAATGTCTTTCTTCCCCAATCCCCAGGATTCAATGTTTTGTCCAACCATATTTGAATTAGATGAAAATTCTTAACTTTTTTGGATAAGTATATATTCCACGCCAATTTTTTTTTGGATGGGTAAAAAAGTTTGAAAAATTCTGTTTTTTTTTATAGGGTAGAAGTGGACTAAAAACTTGCAGCCTAACTTTAATCATTGAATAGATTTAATAATGAAAATAATAAATGTTTCATAAAAATCGACTAGTTTTGAATAATAGAAATCTTAATTTACCTATTACACTCCTTATAAATTTAAATAAAATCAAGATTTTGAATTTATTTATTCCATGAAAACTTTTGCAGAGTTGTACCAATAAATTATATCTGGCTGGGTCGATTCTAGTTGTGAAATTTGAAAAAATTACTTGACGTTTATGAAAAAAAATGTTAAGTTTCAAAATCAATCTTAACATGCCAAGTTATTTTTTACCAATCATGAAATTTGAAATCGATATGTATTTTTAGTATCGACGGGACGATTTAAAATATATTTTTCAACTCATTGTTAGTGATTAATAATATTAGTTTATTAGTATCACCAAGTAAGCAAGAATAACCTGATCTGTTTAAATGGACTGATCGTAAAATAGAGAGAGTGAGACAATTATGATTCACCAATAATGCCTTCTCAATCGTACTCGGATCTCTCAATGTCATAGCATGTGTACGAGTAAGCAAGTAAGCAATAGTATTTTTTGTTTAACTCGGGGCTTGAACAACGTAGGATTTAAGTTTTTTTTTTATACTGATATAAATTCTCACCTGCCGAACCATATACCACGTAAATTTTTTTTAATTATTAAAATTTAAAAAATACTAATCTAAATATTGCAAAAAAATTAACTTTTAAGCACTCAAATTTTAACTTGACATATTTTCTTTAACAATAACAAAAAATCTAGGTATATCTCTAAAATTAAAGATTAGGTTTTAAGGCAATTTTAAAAAATATTATTTAATTGTCATTCTCATTTTTCTACTACCTACGATTTTTTTAAAATTTACGTTCATCGCTTAAACTTAAAACCTCTCTAACTTGATTAATTTTCACCGGAGGAGAATAAGTCTTAGGACCTTTGTATCTCAAATTTTTACCTAACTCTTACCATTTTCAAGTAATTGCAAAATAAAAGTTGGAATTTTTTTCATACGGATGTCGGATACGAAAACCTTTACACGTTGTTTTCACATCATTAAAACTATATTTTATCAAAAATGAAAAGTTGAGTCGCAAAAATGTTGATTTGAGACCTTTGACTGGACTACACGGCTATGTCTAACGGAAAGTGTCCATATTTATGTCAGATGTGTTCACTAGTGTATTCACAACACCTTTGCTCACTGTAAATTCTCTGTAACATGACGTGTATTACGGTTGCAAGGAGCATTGTAACTAGAGTGGCACACTTGAAAGCACTTAGCAACAATTTGCGAATCGTGGCTCGACATGGATATGATACTGAAATGTATGTTTACAATTAGCAAAGCCTTGCAAATACGTTAAATGTCAATTATATAGTTACGAACGGGAACAAACCGAGATAATCTGGCATTATGATGTTCACCAACTTAATAGATGGCAGCGCTCACAACAAGATACTCTTAGATAATGTAATAAACAGCTAGAAGCGTCCAATAAACAAACCGCGCTCACTGATCACGCGCTTTTTAAAATGCAACAACAGATTATATTTGAAACTAACAAACAGTAGAATCGTCTTTGTGCAGCACACAATGCAGTCTATTGTACGCTCCATAGTGGCTTTTGTACTGTCATTGAAAGCAATTAATATGTTCTCTACACATATCTATTTTGGTAGCCAATTTTGTGACCAGTTGATATGTTATTCCGCGTGGCCGCTTCACTCACAGGACGGACATGCAGTCCGAGACTTGCGTTCGCCTTTAGCTTAGTTCTCTTGCCCTATCCTTTGCCCTGACTAGGGTCATTTACTCTGTGTTTTGTCTTGCCTGAAAACAATGACATTCCCAATGGATCTTATCTTTTTCAGCCATAAGCTACAACTCTTTGCATTGTTACTCAATGCGCCCAACCTAACTCTCTATTTTAGCACACCGGACCCAATATGATCTTAGGTTTCTGTATAGAATAAACGATTAAATGATAAAGTAAATTAATAAAACCAGTGATTTGAACAAAATCTATCTAAACGTCTATCTCCAAAGTTTTATTTAATACTGGCTATAGATATCACTTTAAGGAGGTGCAGGAGATGTGTCGCTCGGCGCACTAGCATGCCCCCGCATTAATGTCAACAGCGTTAGTTATAATATCAAAGGGTAAAACGTGAAAGGACACCGGAGAGAAAGCGCGCCGCCACCAGCGTACGTTGGCAGCGCTGATCAGGACGACCCACCGCTCTGTGCTCTAATGAATATGTTAATTAAACTCCCTGATGTCGTGCCCAAACTTGTTAGAAAACAACTAAACATTATAGTCTTGCTCACATAAGTAACACGCCAGTGAACCAGTGTGTATTGTAAGGTTGCGAGCCTCTTTTTGTAATAATTTTACGCCAGTATTACCTTCAAACACTATGAGAGAAATTATTCCAAATACTGGTGTGGATAGTTCAAATCTTTCGCTTACGAAAAGAGAGGATTGTCGTGATAATAACTTTAGCAGATAACTATTTCCGCGTCGGTGAGCGTGCAATACCGATCGATTTAGATATGAGTGATGTAAGCACAAGCACAGCCAGCGGTGAGCGCAAACCGCCGCATGAACGCCGAGATCTCTAATGCATTCAGTTAGATAGACTAGAGAGTGTGATCTGGCTTCGGGTCTAACACTATTTTAAAACTTTTACCAACAGTTACATAAGACGATTATTTAGACACAATTACAGCGCATCTCATCCACAGCGGTGTGTCGACGCGTCGGCGTGTACGACCATGCGCGGAGCATCCGAGCAGAGGCGATCAAACACATAGCTGTATTAGAAAGTGTGTCGCGAATCTCGCGTCGAGTCTCAACTCACATCTGTGGCCGCTCGGCGAACGAGCCTCTCCCCGAGAGCCCGTTATATGCAACTACACTCTAACCTGTTTCTTAGACAACAATATCACCTCATAAAAAGCCGTATTTTGCCGATATCGTGCGTTCCAAATTGGGATCCTTGAATGAAAATGAACCAAAACCAACAAGAACAAAATGTTACATATCAACAGCTGATAGTTTTGGTTAATAATAGTCGTAAGTTTAAAATGGACATTTATACAAGAGACTCACACGGTGCGAGTGGGGTACAAAGTTCACGCCTCGAGGCGCTGGTTTACCTCACGGTGTTCGTACACGATACGATGTCCTTAACTCAACTGATACGGAATACGATATTACTGTACACTTTTTTTTTTAAGTCTCATTCATTAAAAGGAAAAAGGTTTTTTTATAAGATCACTTCCTTGATGGTCGGTCTGTAAAAACCCATTTGGACCGTATATATATGTATATAATCGATATATCGATGTATGTATTTTTTAAAACATCGAAGCTTTGATCTTTTAATAAAAACTTACAAAAATCTTCAAGAAGTCCCGACATGGACGAACTATCTACATATGTATTATATTATGTGGCATAGAAGTTTGTAGACTCACACTTGTTCAATTTGCCTTTGATGGAACACACAAAACTATAATTTTTATTAATCTACCAGACGCCTGGCTAACAGACGCCCCGGCCAATCGGCCAGCTCTCGATAACATCCAATATCACTGGAACATTGTCACACAAAACTACAATAACGCGCGTTCACAATGCACAATGTCCATACAATTCGTGTCGAAAGGTCAAGTTTCGCGGAATCGGATTACGTTGATTTGACACGTCACTGGGCGTTCAACATCGACACTGTGTACTCGTATCAAATAGTCCGACGCTTCATCTATCATGATAAGTGTAATCCACCCAAAGGATGCCTGATACAGACAGATATCAACGATAAGCCCGCCCATTGTACCGAACAGTCACATTCAATTTCAGATCGACATTTTGTATGGTGAACAATAAACTGTATTATAAATAGATATATATCTATCTTTGTTATAAACTCTCATTCCATATTTTTCTTTAAATTTAAATGGCGTCACTATTGAGAACAACTAATTCGATTAATAAAGTAATTGCAAAATACGTTTACAAATGACGAATAAATCGCGTAACACAAGTACACACGAAAAAACAACAAAGTGTCATTTGATGATGATTGTTGAGTGTGTATCTGCGTACGTGTCAGGATCAAGAGTTATTGAAAGCTTTTAACGGCAAAACTGCACTATTTCAATCAAGTTTGAAAGTGAGTAGTTTCTGAATTGTAGCGGCGGGCGCCAGTAATGGCTAGGACTTGGAGTTACGATCAAGTAGCTGTTGGTTAGGACTCCACTTACACTACGTTTAAACAGGAATACCAAAAATATGTAATCCACGTAACTAGTATTCTAATTTAGTAACGGTCTATTGGATATTTCAAACTGAAGTTTTTATTTCTCATTACCAAACATTTACTGTTTATGCAATGTTTATTCACAGTTCTGGGTTTGCAATTTTGTATTATTTCTACTATTTAATATTCTCTAATTAAAATGCACTGAACATCAATAGCGTTGTTATTTAATTAGAACTTAAAGGGACGACACATCATATTTGCGGTAGTTGCGTTGCGTCGTGTTTTGTACATAATAATAAATTAGCGCATATCTGAACGTAACCATTTACCAATGAATCTATACAAACATAATATTACCCTATACTGACAATAATGTAGTATAATAATAATAACTTGACGCGTCTCACAGGACGCAGTCTGCCCTTAGATTAGACAGTGGCAGACTGTAGAATACATAGACTAGGATAGAAACTAGACTGATGATAAACACATACACAAATACATACATGTTATAGATATGTTACACACATACGCAGAACAAATGATCACTATTATGTTGTATTATTTAATAATTTAATAAATTTGTCCGATTATCCTGGTGTCTTGTGCCACGTACTAAGGCGTGTACAGAAACACAGTATGTGCCTTACTTGCTTGTTACTTTTTTAAATCTTTAATGAAAAATAGTCATAAATAACGATTAAAAAAGCAAAAATAAATTTTAGTTTTATAAACGAAAAACACGATTTAGTACTAAAAAATAGAAAATAATTTTCTATAACTTGAAAGCGTGGGTCGCTTTTTAAGATATTTTATAATATAATAACTTTAGTTTTACTATAATAATATCTGCCAATGCAATACTTTTAGTTAATTAACAACGCGTGACATCTACCACCCCACACTTTTTTACAATAAAAAATATATTTTTGAACTTATAGAAAACTATTGTGTCAAGTTGATGACATGGCTTTTTCAAATATTACAACCAAAATCTTTGCCGGATGTTATAATAACAAACCAATTACTCCCTAAGGGGGTAATCTGCGTAATGACTAAACAAATATAATTTTAATTATATTCTCATATTTAATTCACTTGTTTACGAATTCTCAAATACACTGCAATTAATTTGTTTTCCGTTAAACAATCTTCAAACATCTACACTAGAAGTGAGCAAAAAATGTTGGCAATATGAATTCTGTTATTATTTAATTATATAAAATTGTGTAGTTCCATAATAAACGTTATAATAAAAAGTTTTATTTTACTTCAATAAGAAAAGAACAAAACAAAAAACCCGAGATATAATAACGCTTACTTGTCGTTCGCAATCTTTTTGTTAACATTGTGCCATGCCTCGAACACACAAACCATGTCTGTAAACCTGTCGACAGGTGGAACAGCATGGGCCGTAGTCAGGTCATGGTACAGCATGTTCATAACTTTTTAGTAGATATGCACATCGAAAGAAGCCAGCACTGTCACTCCCAGCCGACAGGGCGACTGATGGCCTGAAGCCCAATTGTAAAAAAGTAAAGTAAAAAGTATCATTATTGCATTCTCGTCGAATCCATTGATTACTCAACAATTATGTAGTGATACGCGTGCGATTGTTTCACGTTGTCCAGAGACAAGGTAGGTACCTTCGGTGTTTTATAGGTGTTAGTTTGATTGGCGGCGACGCGACGGAGTGTGGTGAAACTGGCGCATTTACCTTCATAGTCGTAATTACCGTAGTTCGATGATGCACTGGCCACGCTGGCACGCTGGCTTCAGGCGAATGAGTAGCAGAACTCTTAAAGATTTCCGAGAACCACTTCGCTTGTGTTACATACTTTCGGTATTGAGCATGGCACATGGCACGCTGCTTGCACTGGCGTACTAGAATGTTATAAGTGGTTTTAGAGCAAGGCGATTAAACCAAGCAATATGCCATGTTTTGCTGTAGTGATGGGACCATCCAAAATAATGTGTTTTTTTTGTTGACGGGGTGGAAAATTCCTTCGGATTGCCTGCTCCTTGGGAACGCAGGAGCCAAGAATATGTGGTGATTTCACTAAAACCCACCCGACGGCCGGCCTCAGGCACTCTAACCTGGGTGGTGATTTCAGGTGCGATCCGAGTCGACACCACGCCTAACCCTAGACCCTATCTCGGGGAAGCTGAAAAGCATGTAGTTACTCTTAAACATCCCTTCAGAGTACTGCAGGAAAGGGCCTGGTGGCCAGATGTACACACGCGCCGTGTCGGATATTTGTGAATTGAGCCAATAAACTAGTTACATTGTTTGCTGTGTTCCACGCTTCAACGGTTTCGTAGCTATTTTACGGGGCATCGGTCAGGTACCATTTCGTATTGGGATGCGAGCTGTCTGAATGTAAACAATTATGTAATAATAATAATATTGTACCACATTCACACAACGCCATCTAGTCTCAAACTAAGCAAGCTTGTACTATGAATGCTAGATTGACTGATACAATACTTATATACTTTTTTTGTAAATATGTACATACTTATTATACATAGAATATAATACATCCATAGAACAATCGCAATAGTCAGATTAAAAGGTGTCGGATGTCACAAATGTTAAGCGAGTCGATACCTTCTACACATAGCTCGACATAAATACGTATATAAAGAAATAATGTTAAATATTCGTATAATAAGTTTCTAATTCGACTTCGTTCGATTAATTGAAATGTAAAACCTGCGGAATTAGTGCGCGCGTCACGTGATGTTTGTGGTAAAACCCATAAGCTATATTAAGTGGCCCCACATAACTGTAGTTATATAGCCTTGATATAATTAATTGCGCCAATAAATTAACTATTGATAATATATTCTCTACAGTTGGTTGTTAATTGCATTCATGAAGTGTAATAGACTCATGAAATTTATATTCTCTTTAAATACGTCTTGAAAACGTTGGCGGAAATCAATAACATTGGCGGGAACAGGCTGCTTTCATTGCCACGATATGTAATTTTGTACACGTACATCATAAACACTACCTTATGTTTATGTAACAAGTGTTTTGAATCGATTTATCGGTACTTAATAATCGGTAATAAATCAATTACCGTCGAGAAGGCCTACTAACAGCACCAGTACACACTCTAGCGGACTGCTGCTTAGCCTTTTCTAGCACGGGAAGACGTTAATGTAAAAGGGTTCGGATTTTCACATTCTGTATTATTTTATTATTAAACGCCGCACTTAATAAGAAGTAATATATCATGCTTTCAATATTAATTCAAAATATAATAAATTGAAATTCTAAAACGATATTGAATGCCCCCGTGTGTGACGAAAGGTGTGCGCTTCAAATATTACGAGCGTTACGTTACCATTGCAATACAGCGCCTGTAACTGTCACGGGTGAAATGTTAAGGCAACTGATACTTGTTTAGTGTTAACGTATAAATTGAGCTTGGAACCAGTCGCGTGATGTCAGTCAGTGAAACATGGCTCAAACGTTTGAAATACTTTCAACATTGTCACCTTTGGTTCGCTTCAGTCCGCAGTACATAGTGTTGTGACTATCGCAATTTTACTTGGATTCAGTTTCTTGTAGTAATAGCATAGATACGCATATGGCATAATGTTAAAAAATATTAAAAAGTAAGGGCTTCTGTTAATCTACAAGTATAAGTAGAAAACTAAAATGTTTACTCAATATATGTTGTAAGTTTATATTTTTTGCTGACAAAAACTAATTCCACTTGAACAATACTAATTTTGAAAGTAAATAACCATCTACAAGTAAAATGTTAAATTGGTTTGTGTACGTTTCAAAAACCGTATCTGCACCGTTTAAGCTTACATTTTGACACGCTGCCGCGATGTGCAACCCGCTTCAAAGATTGTTTTCATCCATTTTTCGTGTCAGCTTTGTCCCTCATCAATCACATCAATGCAACCACAATGTGACAAAGCGAAGCATGCCCGGTCACAGATAGTGTTATTATATATTTTAGAATGTTTACTTAACATACGTACTGTAAGGTACACGACTACCATAGTGCCGGTGTCTAGCCTTGTAATAAAACTCATTCCAAAGAAGTCACATAGGTACCTAGTCTTGTAGTCTGTGCAAGTCATACTCAAGTCTTAGAAGCGATATTCAATGTCGTATTTAAATATTAAGTTGACGTTCACTTCCTCAATGACTTTAATAAATTAAAAAAAAAACTTCAATAATTTAATACAAAATCTAAGATAGCATTGTAGGTGTGTGGTGTGTAAAAGTTCTAAACAAATAGTGATAATGGTGAGTCATGACGTATCGTAGTGGTTTAGAAATGTAGATACGACTGTGGTTATAGTCGGAGATGTGCGAAATATGTGCCAAACAGTCGTGAATCTGTTGCATCATGACAACTTTCAAATGCCTCGTCCAAGTCCCCGGCGCGCGCGCAGCGGGACAACGGCACGAAGATAGCTGCAAGCCAGATACACTCACATCCCGGACGTTGGCTGTTTCGATATTTGGTGCAAACTGATATTTTTCCTATCATTGACATTTTGTCTTTCATTTGACACATTATCAATTATTTTGTTTTCTCTAGAACTATCTGTCACTATACTATGGTCAGCAAATCAATTGTTCTAAATGTTAGATCTTTTTTTATGATATAAAGACGGGTCATCTGATGGAAAGCGACTACCGCCGCCCATCAAAGCCTGCAACTCAGGAGTCACATGCGCGTTGCCGATCTTTATTGGAACTAAAATACCTACGTATGTGCTGAGTGAGTTCTTAAGTACGTTGCTCTTTCATTATTTGTAATATAGTTGATGTGGTATTCAGGTTAGACAATGCGCTTGAAACTGGAAATTATTTCCATTATTGAATATGTAGAAGACTGTCATTCGATTATTTATTACATTTTCCTTTTGAATAAAGGAAATACAGCAGAGGAACAAGTCGTTCATACTGCGCCAACAGGTTTTCCAATAGCGGAGACATTCAAGTTTTGTGAAAACACGTCTTTTACTGAACACACGAGGCAGCAATGAAGCGTTTGTGAGAACTGGTAAAGAAACATCAGAATCCAGCTGCAACACATTTAGAATAAACCTGGATATTCGCCAGGATGGGCGAATTATTTGTTTCTTTTTTTAAAAGATAACTCCCGCATTAGGAATATATGTCCTGTGTCGCGGGGGACTTTACAAACATACATGAAACGGACACAGAGAACACCCAGACTCAGAACAACAATTTGTGTATCACACAAAGTGTCGTCCCATGTGGGGATCGAACCCACAACATTTAGCGTAGTACTGAGCGACGTGGCGACCGCTTAAACCACTACGTACTACACAGTCAAGGATCGTTAGTTCGTAAAGGATGTTTAGTATTCTTATTAACCCCTCCACCTAAGCAGTGTTGTGATTGGGATCACGTCACGTATTGAGTGGGATTCGAACTCATAACCAATAGAAAGCAAGTCTGACGAAATACCTATTGCGATACTGCTGCTCTTTGAATATAATAATGATATAAATCCCGATATTATATGGGCACGGTGTGCGATACGCTTTTCACAATGTTACAAGTCACAAGTAGAGAAGAGAGAGAGAGAGAGAGAGAGAGAAACAATGAACCATTTCTCATTGTTTCTCTCTCTCTCTCTCTCTCTCTCTCTCTCTCTCTCTCTGAAACGGTCACAGAACTACAGAAATAAAGTACCTATTTAAGTACAGATATCAATATACGATAACGACTAGGTAGTGACGTCATCTAAGTCACATCTAACCTTATGATATATTCCTTAAAGGTAATTCTGATCGAAGTGAAGCTACTAAAGAAGGCCTAGCGAAAGTGGTTGTCAAAACCCGCACGGCACAGCACGGCCGCGCTCTGGCCTCAACATCTATCTATAAAATGTCAATAAAAACACATATTTACCATACACTTAAGTGCGCTTAAGTAAAGTATGTACCTACGTAGTGTAATTACTATGTAACATGGCATCAAAATTTCATAGTTACCTTATGTATAAAATATAGATAGATATATTTTATTTGTTCATCAGGGTATTTTCAGACATTTTAAAGCATAAAATGTACAGCAAAACTAATGTAAACAGATAAACATAGTGTTGTAACTAAATAAAAATAACTTTCTGTTAACGATTTTTTCGTTTAAAAGAATTATGCAATTCAAAAATATTCATTTTTTCTAAATATTAATGTAGAAAACGAAATATACAAATATAAATTATGATTTCATTAAATTTTGATGACATTTTACCCTTTCAAAGCCGCGAGGTATTTCCTGCTGCCACTTAAAGTTACAACAGTTACATTAGATGGGAGGCTGAGGAAAAGAAACCTCTGTATGAAAATATCCAGCAGTGTGGATTTTCCACAATCAATGAATTCGTTAGCAAACAGTTAAGACAGTCTGCCCGGCTCCTCAAAGCATAGACGGTGTTACAATTGTTTTTTTTAAGTATAATGACCACTCACTATCACTACTAATGTTTTCTTTTGTTGTTATATCTTCATTAAATGATTTGACAGTAGCTATATAGGTAAGATGCCACACCATAGTAGGTATTTCATAGAAAACTGTACTGTGTGTATCTTTTTGACATTTAGTAAAATATACAGATTTGACTTGATAGTCTAGATAGCCCATTACCAAAGTAGGTTAGGTAGTAAATTTTATCTGTTTGTTTCTTACATACACATGCCTTAAATACTCAACCAATTAGCAGGGACGGTGACATTGGATGAAAGGTTTTCATCTAGAAACAGAAATATTTCCACCCTAAACCAGTATTAGTGGCAAAAACATTCATGCGAACGAAGCTACCCGATAGCCAAACAGAAGTTAACAACTTACAGCAACATAAATCACTTCACAATCAACCAAAATCAACAAACGAAAAAGAATAATAGCCTTTTGAAAGTAAGGTTACAGGGAAACAGGTTGTGATCATATTGACGACTCAGTGGAGAATAACAAAGTAGGTTCACATAACAACTTCTCAGTAGCTACGACGTTACCCAGAAGCTTGACAAAGTGGGTTTACATTCACAAAAGATTCAAGATATTCCACCACAGTGACTCACTAGAGCTTATTGCCGTCTAAGTTTACCCTTACGGCCTAACGCGGGCAGTGGCTATAAAAGATAAATTGCGTATTGTTCAGCAGGCGACATTGAGCCGACCAACGCACGGTTACAAGAAATCGTTGCGCTTGAAACGATCGCACTCAAGGAACTTAATAATTAACCAATATTTGTTTTGCAGCGTTTTGAGTTACCCGTTATAACAAGCAGCAAAAAGAAGGCTACTGACGTCAAATCGCTCAACTATTGGGACCTATGTTCTAAAGTGATAGGAGAGTACCTACACCTTGCGTCTCCAATTACTAATGAAGCACAGACTTGATGTTAAGGTAGATTAATAGACTCGCTAGTGTTCTGTAGACCAACCTCTACAGTTGGACTGTGGAAAAACTGGTGTTTAGATGAAAGATGACTACAATGAGACAACAAACCGAGTGCGACCGCATTGTGCAGCGTGTGAAGGTAATTAGATTGTTCTGCCAACACAATCAGAGACCTTAGACGATGTCAATCTCTTTACTGCTGTCAATTGGGAGCTAACCTTCGCACAGCCGTGACGGTCGTGTGGATAACTTTCTGAGACTAGTAAAGGTTTGATTAATATGTAAAGTGCGTGGAAGCAGGTATGTGGTCGGTTACCATGGGGAGCGCCGTTCGAAGGGTCGGGGACGGGAAGCGCTCGCTCGGGAGCTCACCTTGTCGTCGAGCGTCACAGAAGAGTGCGGGAGTGCGGCGGGTGCCGAGACGGGCGCGCGCTCATACTCGCGCGGTCGACGACCTGCTGTTGCGCGCTAACTGTACTGCACACTACACTGTCACTACTTAGTCACAGACACGGCCGAACACCGGGAGATCGCGGGCACAACTGAGCCTCGGCCGGCGGCGTCGCCTGCCCGCCGCGTGCGCCTGGCGGCCTTGACCGCCCCCGCCCCGCGCCCCGTACTCCCGCCCGCGCCCCGCCTGCACTGCGGCGCATCCGCAGCGCCGGCTCCTCCATCCAATCCATCCATCGGCCGGCGTAGTCCGCGAGCACCGCCGCTAGTTCCGCACTGCACAGTTGTCTCGGCCTCGGAGCGAAAGTCGATACCGTTAGGTAATGATTACCATTGCTTTTTGTCGTTACTCGATAGCGGTAATCTGTCCCGGTCCCTAACATACCTGACCGACGACGGTCCACCGACACACGTACACTGGTACTTACGCATACATTGTTATATTAAAACGTTTTGATTACAATAAACAGAAATATCAACGGTCGATGATACCGGAACTGATAGTTCGTATGCCGGTCATTTCTAACTCATACCTGACCCTGCATAATGATTGGAGAACGTCTGAATAATAAAATTGATGGACAAAAATGATCCTATTGAAGAAAAGCTTGCCGAAGCATTGACAGACACTGTGAAGCTTACACTGTATACAGACTACACGTGTTCATGCACCTATGCACCTAAAGAAATACTTATTTGAGCGCCAGAGTTTTGAAGTTGCAAACGATCCTCGGTGCACACAATACTCGGGTTGGCATTCGCAGTGCGATGCGTAGCACGCCACTTGCATAAAAACTACGCGACAAGGTCGTCGGGCGGTGGGCGGTGCGCACCAGCATGTCGCGCGCTGCAATCTTGACACTGTTCGGCGTTACGGAGCGCCCCGTGCTGCTCACGAGTGTTGTCTATTTGTAACTTGTTCATTTATACTGATCTCACTGGCTCTGTTGTTCTAAATATCAACTTCAGGTTAGGTCCTGGATTTGACTAAATAATAGTACCTATTATACTTTTATTGTGCATAAAGAAAACTTTAATCAGTATTCGAGCAATATGTAAGCAAATTTGACGTTTTTGTTGCACAAGCCATACATTTGAGTGAAGATGGACACAAGAAAAGAAATAATGAAATTTAAAAGTAACTAAAGCATTGTCACTGTAGGACATATTGCTACTGTACACTCAGTGTTAGGAGTTTTGAAGACTCGTCTTTCATTCGTCATCATCAACAGCTCTTAGGAGTCTAGTGCTGTACTTAAGCCTCTCCTTAAAAAGGAGGTTTTGGCCTACTATACCACGCTGGCCAGAGGGTTTGGTATAGGGTTTGTTTCAAGTTTTCTGGCGACCTCAGAGGATATTGGCGGTTAGAGCCATACGCGGTTACCGCACTGTATCGACGGAGGCGATGTGCGCGTTGGCCGGAACACCCCCATGGGATTTGGAGGCGGAAGTGCTTGCCGAAGTATATCGGCGGACGGCTGAGTTCCGGGCGGTTAGCGGCTTTCGGCCACCGCCCGAAAAAATACGCGAGTGGCGTGAGGCCGCTCGCCGAGCCACGATGGCTCATTGGTCATCCCGGCTGGAGGCTCCACGTTCTGGTTTTGCCGCCGTGGAGGCGCTCCAGCCGGTCATCGTCGAGTGGGCAGGGCGACAGCACGGGACCCTTTCCTTCCGGATGACGCAGGTCCTTTCCGGGCACGGCTGCTTCGGGAAGTACCTGCACTCGGTCGCTAGGAAGGAACTGAGTCCCGCCTGTCACCACTGCGATGGCGGATGATAAGGGATGGTGACACTCTGCACTCTTAATCCGTCATCATACAGAATTCTTTCATTGCCTTTGAAGTGTTTTGCAAGTCTTGCTACGTTAAAGAAAATCGTTTTGTTTCTCTTATCTGGCTTCCTGGAAAAAGTTGTGTACAATCTCCACTTGATGCAATATTAAATATCAACCAGAATTTTGTTGCATACAGTCCCTATAATAACAATTTTAAGTTGGTCTGTGTCTGGCCGCACGTATTTCAATATGTCACGGCCAATATATTCGAAAGTGCCTCTACTAACGCGGCTTAACTACCAAAAATTGCTAATCTACTCTCGCATTCGCAACATATGTACACAGTATACGGTACGTAAAATAATCTTGTTCTTAATTCTTTAATAGACTACGGATTGTTATTGGTAACCCACGTGACCCGCAACATATCATTGGACAAATGGTACACGGTTGTAGTCGTAGTTGAACATGGTTGTAGACAATAAGTATTTCAATACGACAAAGTCTGAATGATTTGTGTTGACAGCTGGTTATGAACTTAAACGACAACAACGACAACGATCACCTTGATGTAATGTTGACAATAGGCAAGAAATACCACTAAATAAAAGCTGTGCATTTTACAGAAAGGCCATTCAATATTAAACGCCTCCGTAAAATAACAGCACCGTAGCGCTAATCGATGTTGCTAAAAAATAACTTAGTCTTAATTTATTAAATACATTGGAATCAGCCAAGTTTTTAAAGTCTCTTCTGCACCTTACTATGATCACCCAGATATTCAAATAGCGTATAGGTTAATTAAGACTTCCATGGGTATACAAACCTGTTATGTCAGGCGCATTAGAATCCGAAGTTAAATTCAGTAGCGCAGAGCAACTTACAAAAAAGAGCTGTAATAAACACTTAACTACATGTTTTGTTAAGTTGTTACATTTTGTCAAGTTTTGTTACATAATCATGTTACATGCTACCGTCACAGTTCACGAAAACAAGCAAGGGCAGCTGACTGAAGAAACAAGAAGCACCAGGGCGGTAATGACCAGTAGAGGGACGGAAAGACACGTCCTACGCCAATGAACAAACGACGGGACAGAGGTAGGATCGATTTGAAGCAGAATGCAGAAGAATACAACGTGCAACGTGTGTACCACATAGGACCAAGGTATGTGTATTCGAGCATTATTGAAAATGTAACACATGTACCTTAATTTTGCTCGTATTTTGTCAACTAAATGAAACTAAATGAAACAGTTTCCTTGTTAGCTTAAACATGCTACCCTGATGAATCTAATATATAAAATTCTCGTGTCACGGTGTGCGTGGTTGAACTCCTCCGAAACGGCTCGACTGATTTTCGTGAAATTTTGTGTGCATATCGGGTAGGTCTGAGAATCGGCCAACATCTATTTTTCATACACCAATTTTTTTTTACAAAAAGATTTGAAATAATGTATATGGTAAAACAACGTTTGCCAGGTCAGCTAGTATTAATAATATAATTTTATTTATCTGCACAAATTACACAAGTCTTGATACCTAAGTTGACCATTGTTTGGTCTAATTGGTAATTTGTGCGAGATCTGGAGTCTGAATGATGACGATCTAATGCTTGACAAAACTTTAGGAAATTGTTAATTTAAGGTAATGTCATTCTATTGAAGATTAATTACAGGAGTTGCTCGGTAACATTATGATATGCTGTACTTTTTCAAAAATAAGAACCTTTTTTCGGTTCACAAGGATTTAATGTCATCTTACACACCCTCTGTAGTTTTAACAGGTAAACGTAACATATTTACACAGAGCAGACACTTGGCTACAACACTGTAGCTGTCTTAGCAAAAGTTATGTTCACGGTTCTAGTAACATAAACACAATATAGCTATTTCTGTATTTCTGAATGATCGTTCATAAAAGACGATTGTAAACAATTTAAAAAAATGTATGAAATAAAGATTGTGTTGATCCTACCTGTGGACTTGCATAGCGATGTACGATTTCAGTTACTACGTATATTTTTCTAAGTCTCGGACAACCAGGAGATAAAATACTTCAATCTATATGTAGGTATATTCTCTAGTCCTAGTTCGCCAAAGGCAACCGAAACTGTTCTAATTTTTTTTTTCATTTTATTAAAATATTACAAATAATATTGCTAATTGAATATCAAATCTGACAGTGTCTTAGAAGGGATTTGTTGACCTTTATCAACGTTACGCAAGACATGACAATATATTTGAATTCGAATGTTCAGTTATCTTGTTCTATGTGGACACAATGAACAACCCTCCCTGTGTACTTCCTTATGAAGTGGCAAATAGCATGATGCAAGGATATCCATCGCTTCTGACGCAGCTCCCGCTAACACGTGCCAGCTCTGGACCGGTGACTGCTGAAGTCACAGTGATGCATCTACCAACTATCAGACAGTCTGCGACTGCCTTTAATGATAAAGATTTATAAAAAAAACGAGTCGATAGAAATGAAATAGACTGAAGACGCAAATAGGACGTCTCAATATATGTACGAGTATAATAGAGTAGTAACAGCGCTCAAACCACAAATGAGGTAGGAAATGCTGGACTATCCAATAATCTAACAACTAACGTACCGTTAATGAATAGAGAGATGATAGAATTGCAGCGATTTTGTTTCGATGAGGTCGGGCTTTAATTAGACGTAAGTGGAGCATTGCTCTGCCGACCCAATTTATCTGCGCGCGTATGTGAGCCGAAATTAATGAAGCGCGCGCTGACGAACATTATATATTGTACACACGGGCGGGCACGCTACTCCACGGCACTAATTCATCAACACTAACATAAACACCGCTGATACCTTACTAGTGCGAACTAGTTTTTAATCTGTGAGAGTGTGATCATAGCCAACGTTAAACAACAGCTACGGATCTCAACGATCTTTTCTGTGTCATGGCGGTTTTTGAAGTGAACTGTTGGGAAAAATGGTCACCAACATGGTCAAAACCCTGTGAGAATACTGTGAGCCCAATGAAGCAGAACATCGGGGTCAAAGCCCACCACACACCACCAGACATGCCAGCTGCGTGCTGCACCCGTTGCCTCATTTGACATGCTTGTGAGCCGAGCATCGACACAGCGTATTAGGGTTGTCTTTCATAATATTTATTGGAGACGAATAACGATTTTGAGACGTTAAAACATTCCAAGAACGACTATTACTATTTCAATCACGACATTAATTTATTTAATGACGGATTTTGTTTTGAATCTTTAAAGGTTTCTTCAAGATATGCGAAGGAATCCTTTGTGTTTTATGACAACCCTAATTTTTGGGAAGCAAGTGCGAAGTATCTAACACCGAATCTAACACGATAAGTGCAGCTCCATTAGTGGACGGGCCACGAGCGTCACTAACTGTACACAGCTCCGTCGGTAAGCAGAGCGCGACCGGCGCAGCTCTCACGCACGACATCATATACTCGTAAGTGATGAAGACTTGTGAAAAATATTCTGAGAACAACTTATGAGAAGAACTGTGATAGTATTGCTGATAAACGCTTACAAGTGCTATAGGAGTTCTCACTGGAAGGAAATGAACTGACTTGGTTGGCGATGTTTTGTTTGTGTTTGTTGTTGTTTTGTTTTTGTCGCAACACCCAATTGCCTTGTGGTAACGGAGTCACGGGAATTATTAAAATTATATTTGCCATATACTATATATTATTATATACTATATAATATTTATTAACCTCATAACTCAACATCTTCAGTGTGCGTAGCACCTGTATGCTGATGATCTGCAGCTGCACTCACAGGCAAGGGTAGAGGACATAACGCAGGCTATTGACGAGATCAACAGGGACCATAAAATCATAAAATCCTGGTCGATGATTTGGACTGTCGGTCAATTCAACCAAGAGTCCGGCAATCGTGGTAGGCAGCAAACGTATAATGAGCAGATTGGATACTGCCTCTATCTTACCGATCGTCTTCAATGGTTTAATTATTCGCTTCAGCCCCGCAGTCAAAGATCTGGGCTTACTTATCGACTCAACCCTCGATTGGCGAGCTCAAGTTACTAGCGTGAGCCAGAAAATTACTAGCAATTTACGAACATTATATAGTCTCAAGAATTTCCTTCCTCCTAAAACTAAAACGATACTCATGCAGTCCTTAATAATCCCAATAAATGACTATGGTGATGTCAGTTATTTCGACCTGAATGCAGATCTTCTTAATAATCTCGACCGTCTTCTCAATAACTGCATTCGATACATTTTCGATCTTCGGAAGTATGACCATGTGTCTGCTTTGCGTTCCCAACTAAACTGGTTACTTATTCGCTTGCGCCGCAAACAGCGTGCACTTACCTCTCTATTTTCATTTACCAACTCACCTTCCTCACCTACTTACCTTGCTCCCTACTTCCGTTACCTGTCCACTGACCACGACAGAAATATTTGCTCAGTTAATAATCTGCTTCTCTTATGTCTCTTACACAATTCTCGTTCTTTGTTCAAGCAGTATGGACTCTGGAATGCGCTGCCGCTCGAAGTCAGGATGTCCACAAACTGCTTTATTATATAAGGTATACGATCTCCTTCTTAACGAAATGGCAGAACCACCTAATCGATAGTATACCTCATATTCCGGTCTTCATAGTGTGCGAATATATTATGTCTATGTATCTATATAAATATAATTAAATTTATATGTATGTGTATGTATTTATGATGTGTTGTATATGAGTATGTATAAGTTTGTGTATGTAGCCAACCGTTATATATATTACATTAATTACTTAATATATTAAGACGTAACCTCTGTGCACCTACCTTACAAAATTTCTACACCACCCAAAGGTTGACTGGAAGAGAACGCCCTGGGCATTAAGTCCGCCGATGTACAAAAGTGCATAAAGTTAAATAAATAAATTATAATTATTAATTTATATTCGAGTGCAATTTGTGGTTTTATAAAGTTTTTACAATAAATTCATGGCACTAACATACCGTGACGTTTATCAAACATGGATGCCACATAAACTTAAGCGAGGATAATTTCCTTACATGAACGAATAGCAATTTGATTTTGTTTATTGCACGATAATCGATTTTTCGACTATTTAAATACAATTGTTTCGTCATTGAATTGAGGTTAGATTATCTGGAGTTATTTCCAGAAGTCTGATAACGCGTTCCGTTTGATTACGAGATAAATTAGAAGTTTGCTGTGTTGCTGACAACGGACCGTTCAGTAGCACTGACATATCACTTGAATCCAGTGAATGGGAGAGTTGTCTCGACCTAAATACAGTGTCTATTTATTATTGGATATTGTGTAGTAGCGGCAGGCGCGGCGCGGCGCGGCGGGGGCGGGGGCGGGGGCGACGACCCAAATATTTACAAGATCGTGTCTAGTCAACAATTTCGTACACTACACGTACACCGTACTCACTAATTATAGCAGTGTGACTGTCGTGGGCGGCAACTTTTAATACCCGTTTCGCATTTTGAAAGTCATACCCCCGAAAAAGTAATTGAGAGCTAAAGGAAAGGAATAATAAAAATTCCAAATGAATGCTTTAGTGCTGAGTTATGGTAAAAATGCCACACATCTACTACTAAAATATTTCATAGTTTCTTAATATTATATCAGGTTTGTTAAGTTTGCCCACTAATCTAATTCAACAGATCCCTAACACTCAGTGTTAGGGATCTGATCTTCATAATCAATAACTTTCCAATATATTTAAGGGAGTGAGTTCATACACCAAATACCTCCTCATATGCCTGTACTAGCTCTCGATTGATGATGTTTTTCTTTGTAAGATAATAAGTAAGCAATTGTACAGACCAGAAGGTCAATTCTCGTAACAATAGTTCTGTCAAAATTCAATTCCGATCAACCCTTAATCTCGCAACTGTCATAAAAGGTATTTTCGTAGTAAAATAGTAAAGTATTACTAAGACTAGCTGATTACCGATTCAATTTTCGGTTACAATACGACATAATCACATTACAGTCAACGTTAGATGTTTAATACTTTACTACGAAAATACCTGTTATGACAGTTGTGAGATCGAGAGATTATCGGAACTGAATCGTGACTGAGTTTTTATTACGAGAATTGGCCTTCTGTAGGAAATAAGGGATGCACGGAATTATCGACACTCGCCTGTTATTCATATTCGTTAATGTTTAAGTCGATATAGGCGGGGTTTTGTTTCACTATCCTCTGCGCTTATAATCCCAACACGAAGTTTATGACCGGCCAGATGGTGCTCACAAACTTAACCATTATTGTTAATTGAACATACATCGTGTTACTTAGTTCAGCTTAGCCATAACAATATCTCGAGATTAGACGAGACAATTTCCCGTCTCATGTGCCTACTCTATTGTCAGCGCTAGGCGTGTTTTGTTTACACCGCGTGAACTTGACTCGCTGCCTCATAATCATAACCATGAATCAGCTTATATTTTAGTTCTTGTATGAGGTTATAAGGAGAGGCCTGTGTCCAGCAGTGGACTGTTATAGGCTGTTGATGATGATGATGAGGTTATAGTGTTTTTGTCTCTAGTCATAAATTTGAATGGGGCATTTAGAGGCTGGGCTGCAGAAACTTTGTTTAATCTCAAAACGCCATCCAAAAAAAATTGTAAACAATGTAACAAGGTTTTGGCGATAGTTACATCTACACGAAATTAACTCACACTAATCTGAGTAACATTTTTTTTAAACGGGGCAGGCAAGCAGATGCCCGTGTCACCTCATGAAATGTGATAATCGCCGCCCATCAACGTCTGCAACTCCGGAGTCACAAACGCATTGCCGGTCTTTTAGTGTGGAATGAATCTTCAAAGTTTAATGTCTAAATAATATAACATATTTATGTACGCGCGTCTGCCACGACCAGCTCTACTAGAATGTGTCAGAGTCGCACATTAGGCATCGGTTTACATTACTATTTATGACAGTCCATAGGTTTAACTGGACACAGTTGTGATTCATATCTCCTCACATAGTTATAATTATGATATTTTTAAATTAGACTATTATTACCTCTCAATTGAAACACAGGAGGGGTTGACAAGGGGAGGGGGGGGGGAGGCATGTGAGCGATTAAAAGATTTCGGAGGTTAAAATTTTCTTTAAAGGTAAGCGAATCCGCTCCTTCTTTTCTTGAAAACTTTACTGATTGGAATCTTTTAGTTGACAAATGAAGTCGTAACGTAATAAAGTTAAAGCATTCTTGACCTGTTTTATCATATTTTAAAGGGGTAGCAAGTTTGTAATTTGTTTGTTTGGAAATTAGTCTATCATTACATCTAAATTTAAACCCAGGCAAGTGTGGCAGGCAGAGACTATCCTTACATCTGAGGTTTCTCATGGGACATTTGACAGAAAACGATGCAAATCATTCATTTAAATCTTGAAACGTGTCAGTAGAAACTCAACATCTTTATAATATTATTAAATTCCAAATATTACATTACACATTACATTTAATTTAATCTTTTCAATTAAGTTGTTATAAATTATAATATCTTTCACTTTTCAGTTCGGTGTTTGAAGTCGCTTTAACATTTTTTATGTGTTACCAGTAACATTAACATGTATTTACAATGTTTTTAGGAAGAAGTACGACATTATACATTAATAATTTATAATTACAATATTACACAACATTTGTGCGTGTCTTGTCATTGGTGTCACGTCACATAAGGCCTCGACAAAATGTCGTGCCGTGACATTAGCGAGGCGCATCTCCAGCACGCCCGTCCCACTTTACTTAGCTGCACTAAGCATTACGTATGTTTTTCAATTTGCTGACGATTAAGTTTTATTAACGCTGTTTAATTATTATTTGTTATTACACAACAGTACGTACCAAACTTTTTTGCATGCTGTTTGTACGCGTGTGCGTGACGTAAGCCGCGCGATTTAGTGAAATTGTCCGTACGATTACCACTAACAATTATGATTTTATTGTATGTACTATTTTTCTTTAAAGTAAATAATAAATGATTCATAACATGAGAATACAGAAGCTACTACCTACTACTACTTTACTTTATCAATGAATGACGATCTGAAACCGACCTACTGACAATATTGTTATTACCTCGCGATATAGTGGTATACCATTTAAAACACTGACAGCGGCGGGCTGGTCTTGTGGCCTTATAAAAAAAGCCTTGGTCCGTGTGATGATGGATTCAGAATACGGAGTTTCACCACCCCTATTCATCCCGTGCCGTAAGGGTCGACTAAGGGAGCAAATTATGCCGGACAATATCACTGCAAAGACATTGATATAATACTTACATAGATGAGTAATTACCGCCTAAAATCGTTGCTACTGCACATCTGTCCACAGGCATATGCGTAGCAAACGTCAATTCAGTGTTCAATGTGGCGTCAACCGAGTTGAACATAGCGACACATGACAGTAACAATCGCCAAAATGGGTAAATGCGTAGTGAAAGAATGCGATTCAAGGTCACAAAACATTAATAAATCATGCGGAATTACTTTTCACTTGTAAGTTTATGGTTTTTGTATTGATAATATCGTAAATAAGGCTATAATTGAAATAAAACACTGATAATTGTAATTTAGAATCAGTGTTACCATTAAAAAATCATTTTGGTTTTCCCACATTAGTGGGAGAATTTATAATTTATGAAATAATATGCTTTATACTGTTTTTGAACATTTTGCCAATAATAATAAAATGTAGGAAGAACGGTAGTTGTTAGGGCTGGACCGATTACTTTTTTTAGGGACCCGTTGAACGTTCACTGCGCGCTTGGCAGAAGTGCCAAGCTCGCAGTGCTGGAGACTTTTGTACAAAAGAATTAATTTATTGTTTTTCTTTATTTATTATCAATTTTTTAATAATAATTGTAGAAAACAATAATAATTATAATAAAAAATGTTTATCATAAAAATAAAAAAAAGTAAATAAATATAAATAAAAAAAAATATAAAATAAAAATAAATAAAAGATAGTTTTTTTTTATTTGTTTTTAAAGTATAATAGAATTTGCAATACACCCTGGGGATTATTTATTATCAGTACAAGTTGATCATTCACTTTTATTATTAAATGCTATTATTTTTACATACGTAAAAATAAGATTGTATCATGAAAGTAAAATATCCATACAAACTTATAAAAAAGAGTCTAAAAGACAATTGTATACAAAACTGATGCTTCACAGCGCTGTTTGATTTTACACTGAATATAAACCCTTTTAACCAAATATTTCCAGTTATTTTATTATTTATACCTATTCTATTCAATTCGAAATATATTATTTAGAATATTTAAATTAATTTATTTTATTACAAAATTGTTTTAAAAAAAAATTGTTTCTTAGTTGTTATGGGTAAAATTTCATACGGTAGTCAACACTGGCCCACTATCGTAAAGTTATGTCTTTGTCTTTGTCTAATCCGAGCGATGGTATTGTTCTTGTCTCGCGTGTAAATGAGACATAAATATGTTTACTTTCAAATGTTTAGTGGTATCAAAGCTACGTCGTCAAAGTTCAAAAGTGGTTACACTTTTTTCAACGTGTGATAATGAGGTTTGCTTCTCTAGTGTTGTTTTAACTCAATGTGCAAAGAGAAGAAAAATTTGACACAAACCCTATACCGATCCGTCTGGCCAGTGTGGTATAGTAGGCCAAAACCTCCTTTCTAAGGAGAGGCCTATGTCCAGCAGTGGACTATTAAAGACTCTTGATGATGATGATGAAGCCTTGGATGGATCCATCCATTCATACAATTAATAAAATAACGCATGCGGTGTTTGTCGCAGTCGCTGTCACAAGCTATGCAGCGCTGACTTTCATCAGTTACCTTGGTGGTTTAGTGTGGTGGTTATTAGGTAATCAAACTTTCTTTCGCGTTTGCAACCAATAATACAACAAAAAGGGCATCGGTCCAGTGTAAATGCTGACCTTCGTGGTACGTAATGTTTATATAATGCTATTTCAACTAATACTGGTCATTAATATAAAACCAAATATTTAAAAGTCGAATACCGGTCGATTTCGAAATGCATAATTATTTTGTGTTCGTATTATTAATTTGTTTGGCTTCAAGTATGGTTTGTTGGTCTGGAAGAAGCTGTGCTATAGTCCTGTGTCTATGTCAATTTATCACACAGGTGTCGGTGTTTGGTTAAACATAACTACACACACTCAAATGGTGCAAAACACTTCCTAGTGTAACTTATTTTGACTTCTTTAGTCGAGGTGAACACATGACTTTGTTGTTCTATTACGCTATTTTTCTTACTTCGCACAGCTCCTGTTTCTTATAATAATAATATTTCAGACATCTGACACAACGCCATCTAGTTTCAAACTAAGCAGAGCTTGTACTATGAAAGCTAGATTCACTGATAGAATACTTATATAATTTTTTTTGTAAATACATACATATTGTACATAAAAAACACCCAAACGCAGAAACAAATATTTGCAGATCATATAAACATTTGGTCCGACCCGGGAATCGAACCCGAGACCTCTGCACAGCAGTCGCATAAACTACCACTGTTGGCAGGTAGGCACTGGTTGCGTTGTGGATCAGATTTTAAGTTAATTTTTTGCTGTAGGAATCAGATCGACGTAATTTAAAGGAGACGAGACGGAACCAATTTACAAACCACAACAAAATATAAATGCTGCAAGTATCTGCATCGAGCGCGCACCCAAACCTACGAGTACATACTGAATGTCACTGAGAAGAATAATCAGATGATTGGTGTGTTTACATGTCAGTAGTGGATATAAATATAGCACCACACACGCGTGTTAGTCCACAATGGTGCTCGCGAAGGTCTCACTCCCAGCGCGGCTCACTCAGCTCCGGTTTCTTCCAGACTCTGCCTATATTTAGCTCCCAATGCTAAGAGGACGGTGGTTTGCGTGTACGGATTGAAGATATAATATATTTTTGTTACATGTCTGAACATAATGCTCGTAGTACAATCACATGAAGGCTCTGTAATATAATATGGAACCTTTACAAAATTAACGAACGCAGGATTTTAAAGGAGGAGGAATTTTAAAAAATACTCACAAAAATATATTTCATAGGTTTCTGTTGTTATTTCAGGTTGCTATTTTAATACAATATTACATTAGTCAAAACATCGGATGTGAATAAATAAATATTTTATTATGACTCACTTATTATAATATATGTTCTGATGTTTTATTTTATAGTGTTACACTCGGTATTAGTAGACGTGGAAAGTCGCTGCACCTTTTAATGAAGGGTGAAGTTCGGAAGCTAGTGTCGCATGTCCGAAATACTCAAATGAGTGAAACCGCCTATTCGCAATAAATAATATATATTTTGTAAGATTTTATTTAAATAATATGTATACTATGTTAATTAGTCTCTCCTCTGCACTGATGCCAATCATTTAAATATTGAAAACGATAAGAAAGTATAATATAGTATATAAGATACAATATCTCATTTGTTCTATTACTACATTATGGGTCAGATGCGCATGTTTAAATAGATTTAAGTAAAAGAGGTGTGTCTTGTCTTGTCTATGGGTGTAATTTTTAAGTGCTGTCAGAGATATGAAATAATATTTCAGATATAAAGGCATAAAATCCTGTCTATTAGTTCCATGTTCTTGTGGTTTAATATTTTTTTATGACAAAAGGAGTGCTAAGGTATGGAATTAATAATGTGCACTGTATGCAAAAGATAATGCAAAATTGAGTATTATTAAAGCATGAAAGTGCAACAAACAAATAAAAAAAAACGAAGTTACTTTCGTATGTATATCATTGGTGAAGAAGTTAGCCGGCGAGGATGCAGTGGCTATAAAGTGTTTCCTTTTGTAAAGCAAAATATAGAGGAAAAAATTATGCCAATTCTTAGCAATGAAGCGCAATTTAGATTTTATTGTATGTTTTCATTACCAAATTGTATTTTAAAATGTTCTTCTTTTGGATATTGTCGAAGGAATGCTTAATACCACTAACGATGCATTGTTGGAGCAAATAGATTCCTTTATGTTAGCATAGGTTAATTTTGCAACTTAAGTACTCAGTATTATAGATTTCAACCTAAGACTGACCCTATCGATGCATATACACGGTGTAAGGGACATCGTACCGAATACTTAAATAGTGTATTTAGACCATGATTCTGAGACGAAAATCATTGAAATTTACTGACGGAAAATTTTTTTTTTTTGTTAATTTTCCATTTTTCTGGTTTAAAATGATATCACAATGAGTAGACAAAACATTATTATTAGGCTAATTTAATAAATACCAAAAAACTGCAATGTAATTAATGAAACAGTCATTTTGTGTTACGTAGACTGTTTGCACGGAATAGACATGTAGTTATTACTTTTGTGCGATACCTACGGGGAATGACCTTAACCTTTGTCAGCTGATTGCATAAAGAGTTTAAATTCCGGCAGAAAATTCCAATGATTTTCGACTCATAATGATGGTCAGAAAACACTATTTCAGTATTCGTTACGACGTCCCTTACACCATATTACTTGTACTTGTATATGCATCGATAGGGTCAGTCTTAGGTTGGGAATATTTGCAAACATCCGATGAGACTTATCGAAACACTTTCATGAGTATAACAAATGTAGTTGTCATGAAGTTCACCTTCTTTAAAATTTGAAACCGAACATTTCGCTGTAGTTCGCTTTCGGTGTGATGTATTTCGCCACAATTCTATTATTAAATTATAATAATCTCACACAAGTACATCACGAGCTATTGATAGTAGTATCGCACTTTGGATAACACACAATAGTAGTGGCCATTAATATGTTTGCAAACATCGGAGTTGGCACAAGTCCAAGCCCGGCGCTAGACCATCACATCATATATTTATGAGTAACGATATTAAAAGATGCCGCTATTACTCTCTTTTAAGTTTCAGGAGCCTTTCAAAGCCCATCAAACAACATTGAACGTGGTATCCTTAGGAGGAATACTCCATTTCTGAATTTGCTCTTTCATTACTTATCGACCTATCACTTATGGTATGTTCTTATTTTTTACTAACTTTACTGACGCGGTGTTGACAAATGTGGGCATTTAGTATGTTTCTGTCTACCCCTTCACGGATATTAACGTAAGTGTGTTTGTGTACGTTTCGTAGTGGTATATAATTATTTATTACCTATTTACATAAATCACATAATTTCAGAAATATGTATTATAAAGCGAAATCGAGTTAATTTAATAACTTCAAATCAACAGATGTTTGTCGATTTTGATAGATATTTATAAAATTTGGATATATTTATGTTAGCTGTACAGGAAGCTGTTGTACAAATAAGGTCGGCAAACAACGTCGTTTTCCCCCCCGCGTCTCTCTTTCTGAACACGACTGAGTGAATTCAAAATAGATTCTACAAAACTTGGTGTATGATTTGTTAAGGTTTTGTATAAGTTAGATGACGTGACGCTTCGCTCTGCTACCCGTGCGAAGTCGGAGCGAATAGTTAATTGTATATGTAAGTCCCAAAAACGCGGATAAACAAGTATTTATCTACTTATATCTATTTGAACTACATAACGCGATAACCAATCTTATAAAAACATGCGATATTGTTTTTTTTAAATAACTAAAAACAACTAAAGATACGGTCTTTGACCTCTACGTTAACTTCTCTAAAATGTACCTAATTGTGTCACTAACTAACTTATTATGTGTGATGTGATCCTGACGCAATACACATCTGCGAGACGCAACCATGGGAGACGAATGATGGCATCCCGATTTAACAAAACACAAGAAATGATTCCTGTTTATCTGGGGACTTTACACAAATTCTAACAACAAATAAAAACGTACATCCATACTCCGAATAGTTAATAACCGACTTCAAAAGGAGGAGGTTCTCAATTCGTCGGCATCTTTTTTTATGTATGTTTAGCGCTTACTCCAAGACGCCTGAAGCGATTTAGAAAGTTTTTTGTTTCAAATGATATACTTCCTAGGTGGTCCCATTTAAATTTAACCGCAAGCGGTTTTGGAAAAATGATTAAAAATCTAAACATCATACATAAATGATATTTTGTTTACTACGAAAACTCACTGTCTCATTGGAGCAGTGAGTTTAGTTGGCTTATTCATCTTTACTAATATTATTTTATTCCTAGTGCTCTTTGTAAGTATTGTTTGAAGTCGGTTCAACTTTAAAAGGATTTATAATATTATTTATATACTTACCGAAAGAACCATAAGACATTGTTTCAGTCATGCATATGTCCGATCAATTTTTTTGAGTCCAGATTAATACGGGGTCGCAAAAGATTCAGATTGCGTTCAAATCATCATCATCCGGCATCGTTTACTCTAGCTCCTTAACCCTATCCGTTTTTTTTATTTCTATGTATCTTCTTTATTATCCATTATCTCATTGTGACCCTAAATAAAATTGCGAACTGGGCAAAAGATGAAGACGGTATTCATTTTCGGTTTTTATTAACTTGTCTGAACATAACACCAAATCCAATTATTGATAGTTAATACCACCGTACACAGCAATCGGCACTCTGTGAACGATCATATATTCAGTAGCCTGTTCTGATACTTGATACTTTACTTGTCCTTGTACCTTGTCGGCAGGATTTAGGTAAAACGTGAAATTACGGTACAGGAGGGAATTTTGCATGTTAAGTTATTAAGTGTACTGTTGTTTGTTGCGAAGTGCCACGCCATCATCATAGGCAGTGCGTGACTTATTCCCGTTATTCCCTTCCGTCCTTCCGTTAAGAAACTCAGCTGGCAGACCCAGGTCACCAGCGTCATCTCAAGAGTTACGGGTACGCTACGGGCTTTCTATCGACTTAGGAACTTCCTTTCTTACGAGACAAAAGCGATGCTAGTACAGACCCTTATTTTCCCTATCTTGGATTATAGTGATGTATGCTATTATAACCTCATTTCTAAGGAGAGGCCTATGTCCAGCAGTGGACGATTAAAGGCTGTTGATGATGATGATGCTATTATGACCTGAATGGAGATTTCCTCAATAAATATGTCCGCCTTCTAAATAACTGCATTCGATTCATCTTTAACTTTCGCAATACGACCATGGTTCCGAATTATCGTCGAATTGAACTGGCTCACGATTATTCAGCACCTCTATTCCATTGTCAACTCAACTATTTCTCCTTCCTACCCGATATTCTCATTCCAATTTCTATGTTATAATCACAATATGACCCTCAGCTCCTCAAACAATCCACTTCCATGCCCCACTTATACCTCCGCTTGTGTCCACTCCTCGTTCCTAAACAATATGACCTCCTCTGGAACGCTCTCCCTCTCCGAATCAGGATAGCACCAAGTCGCCTCTCATTCAAGACGAAAGTCCGAACTCACATTTTACACACCCTAGCAGATTCATTAGTCATCCTTAAAGTTTTCTATGTATTATTATTTGTGTATATATGTGTTTATGGAACTCAGCAAGTATATATGTGTGTGTATTTAGGTATGTATGTACGTATGTATATCTATCCTACTGTTTTTAAGCATCTTCACAACAATTATTTTTCTTTAAAAAAATATTATCTAGAGGACTTAGTCAGACATTTCCCCTCCACCCAAAGGTAGACTGGGAGAAAATGCCTCAAGCATAAAGTCCGCCATTGTACAATTGAAATTTGTGTAGGAAGTTTTGAAATAAAATAAAAAATAATAGATCTTTGGCCTTCCTTTTGAGAACATTACTCGATCCTGCTGTTTATTTTCTAACGTCCACCATTTTACAAGCGAAATGATATCATAAAGAAAGACTAAAATATAAATACTGATATCCGTCGCATCATAGTTTAAAAACAATAAATTACTAATTAGATTATGATTCTTCTAAGCAAGTTTCTAAACTCATTTCTAAATATTTACTAAACCCCTTAGTTAGGCTATCTTGTAATAATACCTGTTATATATATTTTTTAATAAAAGCTTTACTCGAAGTCGATGTTCTCGCCCAACGCCCCGATCACCGTCACGCTCCTGCCACTGCCATTTAACCACTTTCGACCCTGGGCTTGAAGCGCACAACCGTAGGTGGAAAAACTAACCCGGCTGCAGTCAGTCCAAACTGGTACTGACTGTAGTCTCAACAGACTAGATTTCCGAACAGTTGTAGGAACTATAACAGGACACCTAGCCCTGAACCAACAACTATTCAAAATTAATGCGACTGAGTGAAAGCAGAATAATTCGTCACCCACGTAATCCTGGAATGCGAGGGAGTGGCCACACAACGGGCAAGTATCATACCTGATATAAAATCGCTCCTAGAAGCCTGTGAACGTCCCAGCAGGAGGCTACTCTCAACTAGCCAACCTCTCTTAGATGCATAAACGAATCTTAATGCGGCAATCTGAGCTCACAACCAATACCAACACCAATACCTGTCACCGTCAATATAAATGTCGCGCCAGCCAATAGACACTAGACAGTTCTCGCTCTTACCAACATTTAATGCCAAAGTTAGATTCTAAATACTTTACTGATCTCCAGCGAGCACAAAGCGTACTTGAGCGGTAATAAATCGCTCACTAAAGGCTATTTAGAGTATGTGTCAGTCTATGGTAGTGGCGTTGGAATTGTCCGCGTGCGTCGCTCTGTCGTCGAGTGAAGTGTTCCGGCAGTGGCCGTGGGCGGGTCGCGCTCGTCCCGTCGCTCGCGTGGCGCGACTCACTAACTGTTGCACTATCGGGGGCTATTCTTAGATTAACGCATACAAACCACCTATTTCCTAAGTCGCTCCGGTACGATTGAGACACAAGTCGTTCTTGTTCTTGGTACAGTCAGCAACGACACTACAACTATTTATTGACAATATTCTGATTATCTATTGGTACAATAATACGAGAAGATAGTTCTTTGTATCCCTTTTTTTAAGCAAATCGAAATCATTTCCTATTTGGAACACTTAATGTTAATCTATAAGAAGTGCAGAAAACTAAAGATTTTAAGAATATGTGCCATACAATTAAAAGTATGCCTACAAATGGAATACATACAAAAATGGTACTATTACTACTGTAGCATTTGATTACAAGGATGGCGTAGTGGTTTAAGCGGTCATTTCGGCGCTTCCTACTGCGCTGAGTGTTGTGGGTTCGATCCCCACATGGGACAACACCTTGTGTGATCCACAAATTGTTGTTTTGAGTCTGGGGCCCGTAATTTAAAAGGTGTCACGGTCATCGTGTCTTAAAACTAATTTTAAGTAAAGATTTTAATTTTGAACATCACTTAAAACGAGATTCAATGATCCATACTCAGGTGAGTGATAGCTTATTTTAGAATGATGTTTATGTCGAAATCTATACCTAGGTATAGATTTTGACAGCTGTGATCTTTGTTTACGTGAGACACCTTAGCTGAAACCAGTCTGAAGCGGTGATTTCTAGTACATTTTAGGGGAAATGAATGTGTTTAACGATGATTTGTTTCTGAATAATTAAGAAAGATTTACTTTACTCTATTTTCGAAAGAATTGCCTGTCATACATAATTAATTCACTTTAATTTACCTTAATTAATATTAAATTCACTGAAATTCACATTTTACACACACAATACTTGTTTAAATTAAAACCACCACAATCTTCTACTTCATATTAAAGGTATTATATTATTCTAGTAATATAAATTGTAGAAATTTAAAAATAAAAAAAAATGTTTGACATTTCAACATGACAGTGTTGATAAATAACAGGAACCTATATCTACTAATTTTAATATTTATTTTATTTAATTTTGGGCGAACAACAAGCTTGTTAATATGCTAATATTGCTACACTAGCCAATAGTGTACTATATACTAATTCACTGAAATTATGTTTGTATAAGAAAATTATTTTTAAATAATTAGCTGCGTAATACGGAATAATAATGTCAATCATGCGGCAACGCAATTCAGAACAGACTGTAAATTCAAATCAATACTTGAAAGTAGATTCAACTGAGTAAAACTTAAAAGACGTTTTATAATAAGATCGATATTTAAGTTTTGATCTGCTCTTAAAACTAGTTTCAGGCAATCAACCGATACTTGAGACGTCTTTAAAAATACGGGCCTGGGTGTACTTTGTGTCCGTTTTAAGTATGTTTGTAAAGTCCCCCGCGACACAGGATTTATTACTAGCGCAAGGGCTGTCTTTTTAAAAAAATATAGGGGTATATTGTATATTTTTACCTTGAATATTAAGTTTCATTTGCCTTATACTGGGCAATAAAAAACAAAAAATGCCAGAAGGCATTAATTAAAAATACATATTCTGTGTGGTGGCGGATTAAGAATTCGAGGGTAACCACCCCTATTCATCTCGTGGGTGTCGTAAGAGCCGACAGCCTCTATGTTCAGCAGTGGACTACTAAAAGCTGTTGATGATGATGATGATGATGAATCAATACGGAACCATTTAAGTAGTTTACGCATTTGATTTAGAATTTGAAATAACAAGAGCAAGTCTTAGAACAGAGACACATCAGCTTGTTAAGACTCTCTTTGTTTTCATTCTTTAGGCCTAAGTGTAAATGCTAATTGAAAATCTTTATAACGAACAAGAGAGGAAAATTAATCACGCAGAGCCCATTATTGTTGTTACAACTACTACTGTACTTAGTTTAGTTGTATCAAGTTTATTTTTGCTATTTTTGCCAGTACAAATTGTACCTACATCGTATAATCGTTACAGTAAACCTTGCAGTAGATAGGAATAAAAACAGATCGGTCACGCTCCAAGAGCCAACATCGAAAAGTAATGAAGCCGATTCTATCGCAATTACCGCAAAGTAATAATGTATGGTTATTTATGAAATAGGGGACAAATTATAGCAGACAGGTTACTGAATGTTATGTGACTTGATTATTTCATTTAGTCATTTCAGCTACGTGCATAAGTAATTAGTAACCCTATTAGTAATCTACTTATTAATGCGGGACATGACCTTGTAAACAGAACTTGTGTGTACCTAACCATACGATTATAAAATAATCTATCCACGTTAATACGGGCTTATTATGTAATAAATTCGGTGAACAAAATTCAACCTTTAGCACGAACCCACCTACCTACCGGTAGACTTGCATTACTTTATCTTTAGATGTCCTTCGGTAGTTTAAACAACGTGAGTGAGTATAATAATGTATTATTTAACAAATAAAATATCATACAATAAGCCTATGCCGTAATTTTAGTTGAGTAATATTTTCCATTATTATTATTTTCGTATTGTGTGGTAAGCGACTAGAAACTACGAGAATCGAACTTACATGTGGCTTAGCTGGCGCGTCGTAGCCCACTGAACAATATGGGCAAGACAAATCGAGTCAACTTGTGGCTTCTTACCTAAAATACGGACTTATGCAATTTTTCGGGACTGGCCTAATAACTATTCTCGAGGTTACAGAACAATATTAGAGATGTATTATTCATACATATAAAGCAGTTAGTCCTCGCGACAACTGAGCCGAGAGCGCGCGACCCGACCGGGCGACCTATTGAACGGTATTGTGACACTGTGTCAATGATTTACGTCTTTACGAGTATAAACCACACGATGGCATGATGTTTTAAGGTAAAGATGGCGCCACGCTTTGTGCATAACATAATAATGTGCCATCTACCATGTTGACTCCAATATCGGATTTAATTTAATAAGTGCCTTTATTATCAAGCAATTTTAGATCTACAAGATATGTAATATTAAGATATGTAATTTGTTATAGCAAATTTGGTCCAGTATTCTAACATTCTAACATATGCACGTTAAGTCACGTTCCTATGTTGAATACTTTAGACGCCGCCAGACAGTTTAGCAACGTTGAACTCGGTTTCTTGACTCAAACAAATTGCTGACAGGAAGTTTCAGGGTTGCCAGCAAAAATCCAGCTGACTCATACGCTCAGAAGTCGTGTAATGACGTGTCAGCGAGCTCCGGTGTCATGCTGACTATGTGAACTGGTGTATTAGCCGTGTACTTGAACAAGCGACACGACCAGCTCATGTAACTGCGTGATCAGCTAGCATGACATGACATGGTACATAGGAAAGGATACAATTCTAATCAACAAATAGTTGTTGCGGATGTTTAAATATACTTTACAACCATAAGACTAAACAAAGGCATTTGTAAACAAATTAAAAAAAGTTTCAAACTGTCACTTTTATAATTGTATTCCGCATTGAGTTAAGTTCTCATTACTAAAATCTTGTCTTCCAGTATTGTTCTGAAGGTATTATTGTCATTTAACTTAGTATAATAAAATTAAAAAAGAACAACGGAAACAACAAAATACACAGAAAAATACAAATACACACGAAAAAAAAGGAAAGTATTAGTCTGACTTGTAACAGTTATTTTTTGTACATTTGTAATGCGTACGGTCTTGTTAAAAGCTACATCTATTAGCCGCGTTGCATTGTTGTTGATTTATCTAAGGTAGTTTATAACTACAGTTTTGATCTTCTGTGTTCACTGATGTTAAATGTCAAAGTAAAATGTTGAAGAGGGGTTATTTTCTGGAAGCTTCGTTAACCGAAGATATATAAGTCCGGCTTTCTACCACGAGAGACACTCTGCTATCTCGTGCCTTCCGATCTTAAATAGTGTTTTGATTGCTGTGTGATTTAATTTTCGTAATATATTATCTGTTTAAATCTACCCACTAAAGTGGTAAGTATTGTCTAAATTCTTCTTAAACCTATTTGTTTCTGGAACCTGATTAATTATATGAGTGCTAATCCATTCGTAGGGTCCCAGATTTCGGGGTCAAGACGGTCAGTCTCAGACGGCGTGCTTGCTCTTTTGTGTCCTTCTGGTCCAGACTCAAGTTTCTCGGTACCCTCTGGCAAAGCTGGTGATTGCGCGGCTCACGACGCAAGCGGACAGCCGTACCCAAGAGTTACGTACTTAAACTTAAAATTGCAAATTGTTAAACTTTTATCCATATCTAATATAAATAGCCGACTCGGGCGGAAGAGGAAGTAACCTCCTGGAGGGACGACGAGGAGGCACCAAGCACCATCAGCTCGGCTCTAACGCGCTCCGCTGCGGTTTTTTTTTCTTTTTCTTGTACCCACACTGTTTAATTTATTTAATTTCTTTTTGTAAATGTAATCAAATTTTTTTTTTTGAAATATACATGTATGTATAACTGAGGTGTAAGTTGTTTTCCTCTAAAGAGTCCCATAGGTTTCCCACACGCACACACTTCTATTCTCATACAAGGCGCCCTGAGGTAATCTCTTGAATCTCTCCACTGGGTCAGCCGGTGAGTAGTCCGCCTGAGAAGAAAAGCGGCTACAGACTTTTTATTCTAGTGCTTGTCGGTCAGAAAGAATAATTTTGTAATTATTCTTTCTGACCGACTTTTTATAATAGTACTAACTTTTGCCGCCTTTTGCTGATAATGTCGCCTTCCATTAGCTTCCATTGTAGTTTAGGCGTGAAAGCGTTACAAACCAACTCACTTTCACATTTAAAATATAAGAACTGATTCTTACACCGATTAACTCTGGACATGAATTGTATTCTCCGGTTTCTCTAGGTGGCTTCAAAGGAGTTAGCTCGCGCCTCGAAGAACATGCCGGTAGAGCAATAACCACATGAGTTGCCTAAAGATATTTTTTTTTTAAAGAAAGCGCCCGCATTTGGCATAAATCCTGTGTCGCGGGAGAATTTACACGTATACAACAAAACAGACACAAAGAACACCCAGACTCAGAACAACAATTTGTGGATCACACAAAGTGTCGTCCCATGTGGGGACCGGACCCACAACACTCAGGGTAGTAATAAGCGGCGTGGTGACCGCTTAAACCACTACGCCATCCGTGCAGTAAAGTATTGTAGGCAACTCGAATGCTATTAATCGATTTCTTCTTCTGAAAGTTGACAAGTATAGAATGTCTCACTAGTCTAATCTAATTTTCAACTGATCATATTAATCAACACATAAGGCTCTCCGTTGATATGAGTATTTAAGTAACTAAAACCGAGTTGTTGCAGACATATAAAAGTTATTCTTTTGTTGTGTGCGTCTGTTATGCGCACGAGAAACAGTTTTACCGCGAACTTATGTTCTGAGTAACAAGTTACAGCTTTTTTATGGCCCCTCTACACGACAGCTCACCACACTGGACCGCCGCCGTAATTATACGAGTACATATACAATATTTTACACTCACAAAGGATTTGGCACTTGGACCATTGATCTACGGATAGAGCATGGTCAAGTATCGACATTTTTATTCATCTTTATGAAAAACACAATCGCATCGATATAGTGTGGAAACATTGCAGTTATCTGAGTACTAGCTGACCCGCGCAACTTCGTCTGCGTCTCTCAATAGTAATAAAGTTTCTCCGTTTTTGAAACATTCTTCATTGGTGCTCCGCTCCTATTGGTCTTAGCGTGATGATATATAGCCTATAGCCTTCCTCGATAAATGGGCTATCTAACACTGAAAGAATTTTTCAAATCGGACCAGTAGTTCCTGAGATTAGCGCGTTCAAACAAACAAACTCTTCAGCTTTATAATATTATTATAGATTATAGATTTGCTGAGCCATCGTATAGAGGAGCATTTACACATTTATACCCAGAACCAGCAGTCGTGCCGTAAACCACGCACATA
Organism: Arctia plantaginis; assembly: GCA_902825455.1. Classification (NCBI taxonomy): domain Eukaryota; kingdom Metazoa; phylum Arthropoda; class Insecta; order Lepidoptera; family Erebidae; genus Arctia; species Arctia plantaginis. The sequence continues at coordinate 131,216 of CADEBD010000327.1, forward strand.
CTTTGTAAGTAAAATAACATCAACCGTATTTAGAAACAAGGAAATGCAGTTTACCAGGAAGGATCCTTTAAACAAATATAATGAGTTAGCTGTGAGTGCTCATGCGCACTAGCTGCGAGTTGACCGTGTGTAATGGCGCTCGTTCAGACGATTATTTCGCTGTAATGTGCCATAACTGGCCATTAGTCGCTACTTACCCGAACTAATAGCAATATTGCTGGCAGTAATCACCAAACGGATATCTAATTAGTTGAGTCTATGCAAATTATGTGATCTCTATTACATGGAATGTTTTTGAAAATTAATTGGAAAGTGGTTAAAGTATAACCGGCAATATCATCATTAGATATAAATTTGATCCTGGCTATTCTAAGGAGCAAGCGAAGGTTTATCCTACGGTTTCTCCTATTGCACGGTCACTTTATGTTCCTACAGGATACATACCATACATTCCTATATACACATATCCTCATCATAGTATTGACGTCAGAAGGTCGGCCACTCTTGAAAGAAATCATCAAAAGCCCTTTGCAATATTACACATTGCACTGATCCTGAACAATATTTAGATAAGACCAAGAAGGCGATAATGAACAGTATATGGATATAATTTACTTAATATTAAATTGGGCAAAAGCAGAGAGATGGTGTTGTGATCTAGCAATATGTTTTCTCCACAAGAGACCGTTCATACTGGTTCATACACTTTTTACGTACAATAACATTGCTTTTACTGAAATGTATCAAAACAATGATGATGGTGATGATGAATATGCTTACTATTTAGGTATATATGTATTGATACCTGAATGTGTGAGGAAATGAGAATTTGTGACAAAAAATTCGGCGCTAAACTTGAACGAGTCCTTATAATACCTCCACTAACGTAAGTTATGTGTACATTATGATCGTTTCTTTGAGGAAAATAGTATAATGAAGCTACATTTGTGTTCCTCATTCGTGACAGCAAATATATCAGTGGCAAAGGAATGACGCCGTCAGCGACGCCTCCGCGTGCACCGTTGCAAAACTAGAGCAGCTAAGATATTCCCAAAATAAAAAAACAACTCAATTAGATTTTGCGCTATTAGCTTCAGTGGCTGCTCTAGAGCACAGCCAAGTGTCAGAGCGTGGACTATTTATTGTGGTTCGTCACACGAGACGCCGCGTTTCGCGCGCGACTATAAATACAAAGAAGAATAATTGGTAGCGTAACAACCAACCTCATGTCAATGCCCTTAGCATGCCCACTCCTGCCACTTCCACACCACACACTAATTTATCACTGATCACATTTGCGATTTAATTGCTTTACAATCTGACTTCGCGTACACAGGTACACCACTAAATCACCAATTTTCATTTCATTTCATTTTCTATTTATAATGTTATAAAGTAGGGTTCCCATAAGTCTAATAGTTTTATTCTTTTCATGGCAATGCTAACTATATTAAGTTTATGTTATAAATAATCTTATAGTATATACTCCGAACTGATAAAATACCTTTCTCCAAGCAGACGAGAAATTGGCCAATTGGCGTCCACAGGCATCTATTAAATTAGACACGGTCACAGTCAAGCAGTCCCGACAACCTAAAGGCATTGAATTATGTAATTTGATTCCACATGAGACAATATGATTGTAAATCTATTCAAATTGCGTTTAAAATTGTGTCGTGTGGAAAGGATATTACTACCATTTGCCAATTATAAAGTTGGGTGCAGTGCAGTGAGAGCTCGACACTGCCCGTGTGCCGTGCACCTACATTGTGTGTGTCATTAACAAATTGCTAGCAGTTGTTAACAGCCTTGACATAAATATTAATTTATTGTCATCAGCGTTACCCTATTACAAATATTACAAAAGGCGCATCTCCCGCAGCCACGCCATTTGCGCGATAATTAAAACTATTAACTGTACAATTTCGTACATCAACCTTCGTACCTCCCTCCGTACAACGTATTTTATATTTAATGCTCGAAAGTATTTTTACATAATACTTAAATTTTAAATATTTTACCTAAAATATTTCGTAATATTGTTTACTTGTGTAATTTTTTACGATACGTAGGCAGTTGGAGAAGTAACCGTGTTGTAATTCTGATGAAGTAAACAAAAGGCTGTATCACCTGGATAGCGATTAAAACAAACACTCTATTATAACCACAGTTCTAATTAAGTTACTTTGAATAAACTAGTGGCTAGGTTTGAGTTCTCTCAAATTTCAATGCAAATTCTCGTAATAAAAGTTCTGTCTCAATTCAGTTCTGATCAACTTTCAAACTCACAGCTGTCATAAAAGGTTTTGTAGTAAAGTATTAAACATCCAACGTTGCCTGTAATGTGATGATATCGTATCTTAACCGAAAATTGTAACGGTAATCTGCTAGTCTTAGTAATACTTTAGTAGTTTACATTGTATCAGGCTGACCGGCAATGAACTCTGCCAGGACCGTCTTCTCAAGTCCGTGAGGTAGGAGGTTCTTCGTCTACCCACACATTTTTGATTATTTGGATGTCTTCCTTTCGCCATTTACCGTTTGTGTGTAAATCGACGTTGTTGAGTTTCGCCCACTATGTCTCCCCCCCACGGAATCATAATATTTCGGAAATCTAACACACAACGCCATCTAGTTTCAAACTAATCAGAGCTTGTATTATAAAAGTTAGATACTTTTTTTATAAATACACATGAACGACTGACTACATATATCTATAGAAAAACGAAATAGCATACCGAGGACACTTTGTGGAGTTCGCACCATGAAGAATTTATAACATTGTATATTGGATTTTATAATATTCTTACAAAGTACTCGAGGTTACGTCGTCTAAGATATTTATTTTTATAATTATTAATCGGCACGAACGCTGCCATGATGGACGTAAGAGCAGGTCGTTGGGTGATGGGAAAATTAGTGAGTATTGTTCTACTCTGCGCCTTGTAACAGAACCGTTAGTGGATACATAAGGAGGCTCATATTCTGTTACAGCGAGACTTCCTGGTTCGATACCTACGCCTTGGCAGCTGGTTACCAGCTGGCTAATTAGTTTCTCACTCAAATTAGAATGTACTTGTGGAAAAAACATCATATCAAAATTAGAATGTGTGAATGTACTCGTAGTGTTATCGTCCTGCGCAGTAACCGTTGTCGTGTATACGTAATACGTAACTGGTGAAGTATCTTGCGATAATATCTGTGTCCATCGCGCAACTTGAGTAATTTATCTTTGGAACATATCTTTTATAAAACTCTAATAATGATTGAGAAAGCGCTACTCAGTTTTTTTTTTATTTGTATTAGAGGCAGAAGTCACAAACGCGTTGCAGGCCTTTTAGGAAGGAGTACGCTCTTTTCTTGAAGGTTTGAAGGTTGTATCGGTCCGGAAATACCGCAGACGATAACCCGTTCCACAGATTAGTTGTGCGGGGCAAAAAGTGTCTCGACAGTTGTGGAGCGCCAACTATCCAGGTGATGAGGATGAAAATTTTGCCGTGTGGAACGATGGCGGAAAGTTGCGGCTGGTATTAGTCCGAACAATTCCTCGGAGCACTCTCCATGATGTATACCATAGAGAACGCAGAGTGAAGCCACATCTCTACATAACGCAGAAACATACAGCATCACTGTATTTTTAAAGAATGTTGAGTTCAGTGAACTGCCCATATACTTAGATATTTATGATAAATCCTGACATGACATTACCAAGAAAGAGCTGCTAACAGTTTGCTATCTATAACTGAACCAGAGGACCAAGTGCGAGTTCATTTCACTTCTACTCGATCGTCACAGCGACCGCGTTCGGCGCCGCACTTGGTCTGCACTGAAATCTCTACCTGCCACACACAGATCTCTGCATCACCCCAAGGTTTACTGGAAGAAAATGCCTATGGTCTTAAGTCCGCCTTATGCAATGTATTTGCAGGAAGTATAAATAAATAAATCTAAACCAATCGCAACGCTAAATGCACTCAGTCCTCCTCACTCAGATATCAAATGCGGAATCTATGAAAGCGTCTGTGATTTAAGCCTGCTTGATGCCTATCTGGTTACTGCTGGCTCAAATTTCAAAAACCTTCTAAGGACATCGAAAGGTAAAGAAATACAACCCTAAATATGTAGGACCTTAAAGTGTACTTTAATATGTCGTCACAAGAGCTGCTGTTAATTTGAAATACTCAGTGGAGTGCACCGGCGCAGTTATGTATCATTATAATCTTTGCACAAAGTATGTAGCACACTTTATCGGTCAGAAGACATTCTGACCGATAAAGTGTGCAAATTTTGCGCCAAGTAGAACTATGGCCTTAGGCGGTGTGGCGTGATTGGCCTCTGTCCCATATTGATTATGATTAATTAGATAGCTCCGACGTCACCCACACACGTCACCACGCGATGTCAGTGGGACCAGTCGCCGACGTGTCGGAGATTACACCTCTCCGTCGTACGGTAATTCATACAAACCGGATATATTTTTAAGATTCATGAACATTTTTTACTACTCGTCGCTTTAACTTTCGACTTCACAAAAACAAACTAATGATAGTTTGAAACGCCAGCCGGCATCATTTCTCAACTTTCGGTCATAATAATGTAACGAGACAATGACGCGTTTGCGTACAATTAGACAAAGAACAAAAGTACTTTGGCTACGGCGGCGCTTTGTGCTTTTGTTGAGCACTATTTTACCAAATGACTTTAACATAAAACGAATATGTCACTTGTACACCTGACCTGACTTACTGTTCCTTTTATGCAGCTGTTGCTTGGCACAGTTTACAAGCCCGCGTACAGACTATAAAAAGGAAATAAGTAATTATAATATAACAAATATTTTAAAATAATAATACCTTACTACGAATGTCTCATTCATCATCATTCACCTGGCCTGTGTTCAATTTTATTTAGGGATCGCGTAATTCGTAACATTACAAAAGACGTTGGTTTTTTTCTTTTGCGGCTAATAATATTGTTATTATTTTAAATAAATGTTGTTATAATATTTACTAGTTGTTAGAACCATTTTCTCGTAAAACAATTAATTTTCTACACAGAGGTAGAAAATTGTTCTATAATTCAGTTCTGACACAAGGTCAGGCCACATGTCGGAATTGCTCTACAATTTACAAAATATGTAAATTTGTAATAACAATTATGCGCTCAATAAAACAGTTTTTCTTATAAATATGTAAATTGACATTTGTAAAGATGAAATGTTTATTAAATAGAACTACGTAAAATTGTACGTACAATGTTACAATGTTGTCAGTTTCCAAGTTTGTAAGTTGTATTCTTTATTAAACAGAGATTTGTAGATTTGTAAAATACAATTACAATTTACAATTAGTAACGTGCATTAAACAGTGGAGAGACCTATGTCCAGCAGTGGACTGCGATAGGCTGATGATGATGATGATTAAATAGGGCCCAGGACAGCAACGCCAAGACGCCTTCCTTTGTGTAATAAATAACATCTTTATCCACATAGTTTTATATTCTGATTGAAGTACCAGAATTTCAAGCACGTAGTTCTTTTTCGCGATATGACGTGACTAATGATATAGAAGAATGACGACTTATAATAATGCTCAAGTAACGTAACCGTATTTTTACTGGCCGAAGTCACATTTGCAAATATTCATTTTTCACAAAACATGTTCGAAGTGACGGATTCTGGACGAAGAATGTTACAAAACATACCGCAATGAGCTGATCACCCGACACTTGCGCGTCCACAGACAGAACGTAACGATACAAACATTATAAACACGGCCAGGTTACAACGTTCAACGAGATAATGTTGACTAAATATTCATAGTTTTATATATTATCTAGATATATTAGATATATCTTTTGGGAACTTGCTTCAACGTCAGTAAATCTAAGACACTGCAATTTACGAAAATACTTGTCTTAAAGTAACCTAAAGATCTAATAAACGTTTAAGATTCACCAGGATTTTAGGCTTTCGCTCATTTTGTTCAAATAAAACACACACAACGATCAAGCTTTGATAAACGATTAAAGTAATAATATTATAACAACCCGTGAACATTTGCTTTATTAGGTATGTCTTGTAATAAATTTAATAATCTAAATCATGTACATGTTCGATATAACACCTGTAACTATGTATCAAATATAATTTACTGCCTGTTCTGCCAACACTCGTGCAACGCTTTCGCGCGCATCCATGTAACGCTACAACAATGTCGCTTAAAAGTGCAATAAATAAATAAATGTAATGCATAGATAATAATGACCAACGGGTGAAGTGTATTAGTGTATTATTCCTGATTGTGCACGTTAACTTGAGTTTTCCAATAGTTTCCCACGAGTTTTCTTTATATTAACCTCAAAGGTTTTTTACAGAAATTGAGCAATATACGATATCATTAATAGCACTGATAATATTTGTACTAATGTTTCTCTCGTATTTATATCTAAATCCAAGTAACAACTTAACATGCATACTGAGCTTTATAGTTTTAGTGAAATTTAATTACAAAGTCATGTATTTAAAAGGCAAAAGAGCGGACAGTTCACCTGTCTGTAAGTGCCTGCCCCGCGCCGCCCGCCTATAGACACCAGCCATGGCCCATCACCGCACTATAATTATTGACTTTGAAACATTGCGCTTGATTTTGCTTGCTATAATATCCTCAGTCTCATTTCCGGATCGAGAAAGCGACTATTAAGTTTATATGTTTTGAAGCATTAAGTGGTAAATGATATACACTTATCCGATTCCGAAAATAAAATGTGTATGTGATAGTATTTGTGATTAATAATATAGTGTTCGAACCTTGTTTACTATCGAACGTATACAAGAGAATTGTTGAACGGCCTACATGTGTGGTATCGCTCGTCAGCGGCTCCGAGTACATCACCGCCGGTGTCCGGTGGGCTCAGCCTCTAATACCTGTCCAACCATACCGTTACTCTCAACAAATAAGATTAGCCTGGGCCTCAATTCTGCTATTACGCCAAGCCACTGTCATACCACTGACACGCTATTGAGATGCCATCGAGTAGCCATTGGCATCGGTATAAATATCGGTAGTTGAAAATATATTACGTTTTTTCAGGAAATGATTTATTTTGTTTTTATTATAATAAATTATTAAAAGAAATAAATAAATAATGAAAATAAATAAATAAACTATTAAAAAAATAAAATTATAAAAAATAGATAAATAATTTATTAAAATAAAAAAAATATTTAAATAAATAAGTCATTTCCTTATAATTTGAAAATATATTACGTTTTTTGAGGAAATGATTTTTTATTTTTATTTTTTTATTTCATAATTTATTTAGTTCTTTTTTTATTATTTTTATATTTTATTCTTTAATAATTTATTTTAATTTATTTATTTCTTTTAATAATTTATTATAATAAAAACAAATAAATAATTTCCTCAAAAAACGTAATATATTTTCAACTACCGATATTTATACCGATGCCAATGGCCACTCGATGGCATCTCAATAGCGTGTCAGTGGTATGACACTGGCTTGGCGTAAACATAAAATAGCAGAATTGAGGCCCTGTTCATAAGCCTCGCTGGTACACGACACTTGGTCGAGGAGATAACTCGTCTTATCTGTAATCCGCGGTTACTGTATAACATTGTTGTCCTATTACCGTAGCTTGTATTATGTACTCAACTCATGCTTTTATAGTGTTATCCTTATTTTGTGTAATAAGTGACGCGCGTGGTGCAGATTTGTTTATTCGTTTCTTTAACAAATGCACTTAGGGCGAGTACCTTTACCTGCCTTATCTTTGTTCGAGGGATTCTGGAATTCTGGACTCGTATTCAGGGTTGAGTCAGATCACAGTACTTTTCGGTTAGCGTTGATCTAGTGGTTAGTGACCTTGAATGAGTTCAAACCCTACCCAGGACAAATATTGTGTGATAAGCACGATCATTTGTTCTGTGTCTCTGTGTAATTTATCTATATTTAGGCATGTTTATCAGCAGTCTGATTACCTCGATTCTGTGTCCGTATCTATCGTCTCCGAAAGAATCCAAATACAAAAGCCGCGGTCATGACTTTCTGATAATACTTATGTACAAGAGTAAGTAGTGTACTAACTGCTGTATGAAGCTAACCCTACTTAGAAAATGTAAGTAAAGACTTAGGAGGAGTAATAAAAACAACATCGTGTTGAGACACGCTAAATAAATCGAATTACGTCCAACTGCTGATTTAAAAATTATTTCTCATGTGATTAGCTCCATGCACTATTGTATATACAGTAAAAGAAAGCGCAAAATGCAATATTAATGCGGAAAAAAAGCATAATACACATGACCAATTATAAATACTTTCGTTTTTGCTTTGTGTACAGTTCATTGACTGACATGTTCAATAGTGACCTAGTGACATACATACACTCACGCCGATACTTCCGAAGAGTTAGGCAGACACGTGTTAAGCACCAAAATTGTGCTACAATTTTAGTTTGACTAACGTGATAGAGGGTAAACGTATTGCGGATCGAAGATCAAACCCACGACCCCTACCTTAACAATGAGCATATTTAACCACTACAACAACAGGCCAGTCGTAATCTTGCCGAAAACTGTAAAAGATTACCGTGTGTTCACTCGTTTCCCGCAGTAGAACAAAGGAGATGACGGTATAAACATCCGTGGGAGCAGTTCACCTCCGACCTTCTGCGTCACCGCGTACTATTAAACACACCGTGACGTCACAAGACGGCGCGCGTGCGCATCAATTATCGCTCAAATACCTTTTACCTATTTATGAGTGTGTCGCAAGCCAATCACGGAGCTATTCGTGTGGCAATCGTAGGCCTCTATTAGAGCCGGGGGTCGCCGGTGGCCAAGGACCCTCGATACAATCAAATTTAATAGCCGGCTACTAAACAAATATTGACTCGTATCGGAATCATCGCCTATCTATCGGTGCCTAACGGAAATATACGCAGCCGCTGTTGTCATAGCACACTTCATTTACATCTATACTATATTAATATGTATTATAAAGAGTTTGTCTGTACGAATAGGCTCCAAAATTACTAGACCGATTTTAACAATTTTTTCACTAATAGAAAGCTACATTATCAGGAAGTAACATAGGCTATAGATTTTTTTCAAAATACTTGGACATGTGCAAAAAAATAGGTTATGTTAACCAAGGTGTAAAAATCGTCTCAAAAAATTCCTTTCTTTGCGTGCGCTGATAAGGTGGTTAAAGATAAGACGAAATAATGTGCTAATGAATTGTAGGACTAAAAGATCTACAAAAAAGTTCGCGACGGGCTATAACAGCTAAGCTATAAATAGCGTTTTTATACTTTTTAAATGATTAAATATCCACTATATACTTTAGAGGCATTTTTGTGTGTGATCATATGAATCCTTATGAAATTAAAGTATTTTATCATCGAGATAATTTCAAGTAAGCAACAATTTAAATGATATTAGAAAGAAGGTATTTTAATATCTATATTTATTACGAATACAAGTTTTGCTTAAAATATTTTGTTGTAGATTAGAATGTTCGCGTTATAATTGACACATTGCGTGCGTGAGGTCACAGAGCACAGTGACAAAGTGTTTAACCTCTCCGAGGCGATTACACGTTGGCGAACACCGACTGAACCCAATTGAACGTCGCCAATTAATAGCAGACAATAAATATCTACGCACCACTTGTCTACCACACAGACATGGCTTATTAATACATATATGTATTTGTGTGCTTCCTAGTTGTGTATGTGTAGTCGCAAGTCAATGGCCACATTTCATACAAAAATAATAATATAATGGTTTAATTTGTGAGGATTGTAACAAATTAATAATTCGATTGTGAGCTTTTAATGTAGACAGTTAAGACATTATGCTCTACTACTATTACTGTGGTATTTAACATACTGGCACACATCAAAACAATGTTGTGGTATATTTAATAGTGCCATTGTATCTATCTGTGAATTGCAAAAGAGTGGCCATGAGTTTGTTTGCCCTTTCTTCTCATAAGGCTCAACCCCTTGGAAACGGGCGGTTGTAGATCGACACAGGCATATCATAGATTTGCATGGGTTTGATTTTTGTTAAATTTATTTGCTTACTATTTGACAAAACAGAGATTGTTGCTTTTGTGTGTGTTGATCTATTACGTTAGAGTCTACATAAAAGACGATTTCAAACAATTTTGAAATTTTTTATGAAATAAAGAGAGTTTGAGTTTAATAATATATCTCTGGTGTATATTATACATCGCTATCTAGACCTGAACTAAGTGTAGCTTATAGATCATGATTATCTAGAACATGGAGAAACACACTTACCCACTTGTTTTATGTGAATATATACATAGAAACTAATTTGAGAAGATATATTCATGCAAATAAATATTTGCGCAGAGCTGCTTGCGAACCCGCGACCACTGACTTCGCATTCGAATCACTACGACTTGGACACATAGCTATACACTTTAGTGGGGCACACTTTTAGAATCATAGTATCCGTAATGAGCGGTATATCTAAATATATTTAAGGTCATAAGGTCTCCAGGAATTGCATTTAGAAATGCATGCGTTCGAAAGAGATAGACAGAGTTGCAGAAGACAAGAACTAGTAGTGCCTTATTCTAGTTTGTTGTACGCTCTAGGTAACTTATAGGTACTTAAGTTAGATTTGTGTTGTTGTTGGTTGGGCCTGTTGGTCTAGTGGTTAGTGATCCTGACTGCTAAACCGGAGGTCGTGGATTCGATTCCCACCCAGGACAAATATAGTGTGATAAGCACGGTCATTTGTTCTGTGTCTGGGTGTAATTTATCTATAATATGTATGTATTTAGAAATATATAAGTATATTTATCAGCGTTCTGGTTACCGTAGCACAGGCTCTGCCTAGTTTGGGATCAGACGGCCGTGTGTGAGTGTGTGAGATATATTATTATTATTATTATTATTTGTTCAGCTTATGTACCTGTCTCAGTGGCCTATAGCCTCACAGGATGCATGTACGTGGTAGTGCCGACGGAGGGAAGGTTGTCATCACACAGCAGGTCGGTCTTGACGGTGGACGATGACAACGATTAGGTAAAGCTTCATAAGGGCTCAGCTCGTTCATAATCAAGGCTGTCCGTTAGGAGTACACTTATATACTAGACAATCGATGAAGATAATTGCAAGCTCTGTGTTGGGACATATAACCTTATTCAATTGTAATTGGTGACTGACTGGCCCAATCAAACTAATAGTGATAATTACCTATCATGTTAAATATAAGAAAGCAAATGTTTTTGTTCACGGTTCGGTAAGTAGTCCCTGACACGAATACATAACATATAGGAATGTGTAAACAACACGACAGTGACGAAAACGAAAGGTTGATCGTTGATAACGTTATCAGTGTGTACCTACTGGGCACGGACGCGACACCGGCTTAGCGGTGAGACTGTGAGGAACAATTGAGGGAGGGAAATTTTGTTTATATCTCTTTGGCAGGTAGTTACGAGTAGTTAGTTAAATTAAAACATAAAGAAACCTTTATTTGTTGAGTGACTTCATACAGCAACACACCAACTAACTAAATACGTCTGTAAATAGGTATATTGAATAGCAATGAATCCGCCTCACATAAGAATGGTCTCACTCATCGTCCGAGACGTTCCAAGTATGCTCGACAAGGGCCGGGCTGCATGTTAGCTCCATCACGCTGGAACCCGCTTTAGAAAAAACTTGATTTTTCTTTTTTTCTTTACCTACAAAATATAAATATGTATGTGTATTAATATATATATATATATGTGTGTATATTTCTTATATTATATATATATGTAGTTATTATCTCTTTTATATTCGTTAGTAATTAACCTGAAAAACTCATTTCACCATCAACTACAACTATCTCTCCCGAACATTTTGATCCATCCTAAGGTTGCCTGGAAGAGATTGCTCTTAGCAATAAGGCCGCCCTTTGTACATTGTATATCTAACACTTTCATGTAACTATCATGCTTCTTGTAAAATGGTGTACAAATAAATAGTTCTATCTATCTATCTATCTATCTACAAACGATGCTAATGAATGTAATATACTTAATTTTTTTGTAGTATCAATAGTAACGCGGGAAAAAAACAATAAATTATACACAAAGCGCTAAATATAAAAAATTAATTACTTAAAAGTATTTGTAGTTCAATGTAGTAGCAAGATAATCATTTACTGTCGAATAATTTCGATTGTAGCTACAAAATTGTTTGTATAGTAGCATAGCTACAATTGTAGTCAATCAAACTCCAGCCCGCAACGAACAGTTTTTACGTTCTGTATGGAACTTTGTGGATGTTTCTCATCACCCTGTTTTTTTATAACTAATCCTTTCTCTTCGTATTATTTGTCTTCGATATCTTGAACTCACATTTACATTTTTTTTTCTATTTCGATCGGACATAGTACATAATAGTACAAACTATATCAGACATACATAAATTATACAAATATCGACATGGTTTTATGTTGATGACCCCGTAATAAATAAACAAAGCGTAGAATAGAATAGAATGTGTGTTCGCTTAAATTTGCAGATAAACTATATTTAAATAGTATATATCTAATGATAATCATGTATTAGTTAAGTATTTATATTGTCGTTCACGCAAGTGTGTACTTTTTATTTTTAATATATATACAATATAAATATATATATCATATATTTATATATATGTGTGTGTATATATAGCATTTCTCTATACATAACCTTTAGGTTTATATGAACAATCTTAGTTTCCTTGAGTAGGTACTCGTACATGGTTGTTAATATTAGAAAAGTCTTAGTCGTTGCATTAGAAGGCTTGACATCCGACGAGTGACCCGAGGTCGTATAATGAAGACATCACAAGACCGATCACATTTGAAGTCTTTAAAACCTCCACATGTCTGGTAGTTAAGAAAAGAAGTGCACTCTCTCTGAGAGTCAGCGCTGATCTCATTATACCTGATGTGTAAACAAGGTACCTCTATCTTCAATGATCGTTACACTGCAAGGCTGTAGCTCTTGCAAAATTTAGGCAGAGATCCTCTGTCATATTTATTTCGAACTGCTAAGGCCTGTTATGCTCTAGCTGTCATTGGCCAACACCGTAAGTCGCTATCGCAAGGGGCGAGTGTGGCGGCGACGGCCGTTCCGTTCCGCGTTTGCTTCGTTTAATCACGCTAAATACCATTTCTATGTATACGGACATACATGTGTATCACGTTAGATGTTATCATGCAACCATTAGCAAAAGGAAACAGTTTACAATAGCACTGTGACGCAACGATTCACTGTTCCGCTCACCACACGCAACACGGACCTGCTTAAATCTAGCTACAGGGCACATTCCGCCCTGTAGGACAGCCTCCTGCCACATCAAAGATGGACTATTAGAGTATCGAGGCATCATGGGGTGTGTTCCTAGGAATTGTTCGAACTTACAAAGGTCAGGTCAGGTACAGGCTTCCGTCATCGTCTTTTTTTTGCAACGCAGGAGTCACAAACGCGTTGCCAGCCTTTAAACGCGACAAAACTTCCACCCCATCACTCGGATGATTGGCACTGCAACTCTGCGCTTTTCAAACTTTGTGCCTTGCACAACCATTTTCCTTGGTATTTTCGAATCAACACGACCTTCAAACGTGCAAGTAAGAAGCATACTTGCACCTTAAAGGCTGGCAAAGCACTTGTTCTAATCACTTAGCATCAGGTGACTAATCTGATCAGTTTAAGTGGCTTAAATCGTAAAAAAAGAGCATATGAACTCGTCTGGTGTGACTTGTGCCATTTATTTATTGCCCCGGGATTTACGTCAATCATCGCGAAGGTTACAGATCGATACTTATCAAATCCTATCGCTAGTGATGACTGGGCACGTGATCAGATTCTAGATATTTGAGATACTTATGATAACTTATCTTACAATGTCAAATTCAAGAGAATACTATTTATATATTTGTTTTGTTCACATTTAGACCACTCGGTACACCGCGATATTATACTAACATGGTAGGTTTTGTCGTTGATTCTTCTGATAACTTCACTTTCTATAGTGCTTTCATTCAGTAAGACTTAAAGACAACTCGTATCGACATCAACGCCGGGACTTCTTATCTCTAAACTTAATGTCACGTTACCGTCATATGAGCTGTTTAGAAATGTTTAATTTAAAAACAAAAAAAAATCATTTTTCATAATTTTCTTTAAAGTTCGAACTTCAGCAACAATAGAATGAACTAAACTGCTTTATCTTAAGGCTTATTTTATTTAAGTAGTTTATGATATTTAACTTTAAAGTAGGTTAACTCAAAACTTTTCCTCAATGGTGACACTGACAAATTCAGATAAATCTTTTTTTACAGCCGTAGAATGAATAACAGTATTAAATACAGTCCATACAAAATATCAGCATGTCGTCGATCGCTCCTCGTCGCGCTCAAGGTGGACGACGCGCGGGACTCATAAACCCCCTTGTTCATCTCACATCATATCATATTTCGTCATTGCAATAAAACAAGTCACCTTTAAGATGTTGTAAAATAAATGCGTATTTAAACAAGTTATTCTCAGGACCTCGGCACGAGAGACCTCGCCGCAGATCATCAGCAAATGTTTGTAAAATAAACCTTGTTTAGGCTAGATAATGTTTAAATGTTAACATGAACAGAATAGTCGAAGTTTCACTGAAATCGCGTTATGGTGAAATTGTCTTTTAGCATTAAATCTACTGGCTGCTCCTCCCAGAAAAAACCGTTTTTTAATCTTAACGACCGAAATATAATCCTGCTATAGCATTACATTTGGACTGTTTTGTTCTCAGCCGGAATACCTGAACAAGATAGAGATCTCAGTTCCTATAACCAGCTACTGTTATAGGATTGTAAGTGTTGTTTTTTCTGATAGTTCCTATTGGCTGGTATCCACTTTCCTTATAATCATACCGTATGAACAATATTTAACGTTTTTATTCAATATTTTGCAGAACAGTTTAGTAGTAACACAGAAATTTCAAAAAAAAAGTATTATTTTATAGATAATCTTTTCTTGCAACTATAAAATAGAAAATATTATAATACTTGGTCAGCATTGGTGTCAATATCCACAAATGTTTAATGTTATCGTCTGCATTTTGCGGTTAGGAGTGATATTCACCACAAGCGGCAGCAGAGGCTCCGAGCTTCGCCTCACAACGGGTACCACCTGACCACCGCCGGTACTCAAAGCTAGACGTTCATCTGTATTTGTCGTCTCTGCTCCATTCGTAAGGATCAGCTCTTGGTGGTAAAAAAGCATTTTTAAAATCTGAATGGTAATTATCCGACGTATTATTCAAGAAGAAAAAAACTTACATAACTGTATAATGGATTGTCTTTTGATTGAAATTTTGTATTGATAATTACGAGATTACAAACGTTTATTCCAGTACTGAAATATAAATGATGATTGGACGTGTAGACACATAGATTATATTCTCGATAGATTTATATTCTCATTTATATAAACCCACCTTAAATTTAACCGCTACTCGTTAAATGTACGCCCACCTGTTCACTGGTTCTCTGTGTTAGTTACTATATGAATAGGTCTTTTTAAAACTAATTCACCTTTCAGTTTAGATCCTAATGCACCTATAAAGGCTACTGAGTCTAACAAACACTACATTTTATAGAATTCAAGCCATGACTGAATTTCCTCATACAAAATTTTCATCTAAAACTTCACCCTCGCAAAACCATATTACATGTGTTCTTCACTAACGTCTCCATGCAAAATTTTATCAAAATTTGCTGAGCGCTTTAGGTGCGATCAGATACGCATTCTTTCGCATAATATTTGTTATAATAGAGATTTGAGTTCAAGTGCGCTTAACTTATAAAAGTAAATATAAATACATACAGATGTACATAATAATGACGTAACAATGACTTGAAAAGCTACGACGAGACAATTAGGATATTTGTAGGGACAAAGTTCGAAGTTACAAATGTACAGAGCGACCAATGACCTGACACATCAGTTGTTTGTAGTTCTAAATAAATCCTAATCTATGTTCAAAGGAGGACATTTCGGCGCCCTGCGGCCCGGCCGGCTGTCGTGATGGTGCTCCCCTCTGAACTCGCAGACCAGTTTGGTTCGTCTAACTGTACCTGTACTACCTACGCACGAGCTCAGAGCGACCGGTATGTGACAAAAAATAATAATATCTATGTCTACCAAACCATGCTAAAACCGCCTTCAGTATCTGCCTTTTTTAACAAAGTTTAGTCGCAGGTGGAAGGTATGCTAAGAAGTGAATTGTTACACACAAAGTCTTCTGACTCATCAAGGTTCACTCTTGGAATATAATATTATATATATATTACCTCTCTCATATTTAATGTCTACGTACGCTTCGTAAAATATTTATCTTTAAGATTAACACACAACATTTTATTACCATGGTAATGTTAGATAACATTACCGTGTTATTACAAAGAAAACATTTAAAATTATCGGTGTTTTTTTTTTCAACGTAATTTTCCTTCCTCATTTTCTTTTTTATTTGAAGATGGTTACTTTTATGAGGGGGGAGGCTCATGGCTAAGTGGTAACAGAGTAAGTTAAGACATTTCAAAGTTAAGCAATCCTAGTCAGGTCAGTCTAAGGATGGGTCCCATTCTTAACACGTTCAGACCCCTCCGTGCCTCGGAGAGAAGGTTAAGTAGGCGGTCCCAATTGCCATACGAACATCAGTGCCCCAAAAAGTCCGACAACAGCCTTTCTTAGTAATTGGGTTCTGGTAATATAGGAAACACAAAAAATACATGTTTTACACCCGTGCGATACAACGGGTTTCTAATAAACAAATAAACAGCCAGGAAAGACGAACTCTACTTCATCCCGTCTAAATAAAAGCTTCCAACACAATAATCTTTAGAAAGGCGTGACCTTTCATTATTTGCAGACCTATAGCCTACTAGACTGCGCCGGCTGACCTTTGATAGGACTCATGGAAGTAGAAAGCATGTTACATAATACTACAGTGACTCATACCATCAAATATTCTGCCGCACCGTTACCGTATCGTCTAGAAGCAACCGGTCACAAAACATTTGATAAAATAAGGCAGGTTTTTTTAATCAACAATTTAATTCAGTAATTGTTTCTTAGAAATAATGTTAGGTTTTACCGCTGTAGGTAATTTCTATCAGCGTGTTCACTGTTATCTTCGACCTCATTAAACTGGTTGAGGAATGTACAGCTGTTTTACAATTGTAATGTATAACCTGCATCAAAAGTTTAAGTTTTGGCATTTAAATTCAATAAACTGTTTTAAATATTTACTGCATATATGGTAAATGGTCGTCTTGCCACTGTTACTGTTACTGTAGTAAAGAGGAAATTCTGAAAAATAAAAAAAGTTGAAAATTAAGGTAAATTTTGGTACTTACAAGTTTTATCCGGTATAAATTTCAACTTGCTAGGTTTTGAGGTTGCTAGGTTACCCGTTTTTGAGAAAATCGGTGTCGACACACGGACAGACAGACAGACGGACAAGAAAGTGATCTTATAAGGGTTCCTTTTTTACCTTTGAGGTACGGAACCCTAAAAATGAGACATCTCCTCTTCTCTCCGCTTGATCCATTTCCACCGAAGCTAAGCGGAGAGGAGATGTGGAAATAACGAAACCTCATTTGCTTATTCAAACACATCTCCTCTCGTCTCCTCTCCTCTCTGCTTTGGTGGCTACCGGGCCTAAGAACCCTTTCGGTTCGAACGTCTTAATAAAAACTGATATCCGATCATATCTGGCGCAATTTACACACCGTGTGGCTTTAGTCGGCTCGATTCCAATACACCGCCCCACCGCAAATCGCGGTGAGGTAACAGCCCATGGGGTTTAGACACGTAAAAAAAAGTAGGAGTAAAGAAATGCCAACTATAATTTGGAGTTATCATTATCACACATTTAGTAACGTCATCTAGTAGTTAATAATAATATAGTATAGGCAATAGAGAGATGGGAGGGCGCCAATGAGATGCTTGCTTAGGGCGCTCTTGATGCTAAAATTTTTTACTCAAGTTTTAGTTAATTTTCAGGTCACCTTTAATTATTAAAGTTACAATAACCTAACTTTAAGTGCTCATCACATTTTACAAAACACTTTTTTTAGCATGGACGTGTTTAATACTTTATTACGAACGTAGCCACCCGTAGGGTTCGCATCAGACATCTGCCGAGAATGCAACCATTTTAGAGTCAGTTAGAAATAAAAATGCTTTTAGTCCAACAATAACAGATAATGCTTAGACAATTTACTTCCTAAAATGTTGACCTCGATATAGCTTCGAGATCCACGTGTGCTCTTTATAAGTAAGCTGTATTATATATGGGCACAGCTCAACGCTTTGTAGCCGGGCACTGACCCGGCTGATCGAGACGGCTGCGGCTGCTGGATCGCATTTATTGTTATTAATATGAGTGTACCTACCCCGCCACGTCTGGCAACTGCTCCGCCCTGGAACAAGGAACTTGACTATAAAAACTAGTGAGGTGCTGAATATTCGTATTTGTATCCGCGGATATTTGAAATCTGCGGCCGTATCTGTTACTTCCTGGTGGTTTTTAAGAGATATTTCACACTATCTCATTTTTATTGCATTTAGAAAACTTTAAACCTATTTTTCTAAAGTTAAATATTTTATAAACTAAAACAGTAAGTCACTAGTATAATTAATAGTAATAATAATATTTCTGACATCTGGCACAACGCCATCTAGTTTCAAACTAAGCAGAGCTTGTACTATGAAAGCTAGAGATTGACTGCTAGAATACTTTATATACTTTTTTTGTAAATATGTACATACATATTGTAATTACATAGAAAACATTCAAACTCCGAAACTAATATTTGCAAATCATACAAACATTTAGTCTAACCCGGGAGTCCAATCAAATCGTAACCGCGGATTTGGACACAAAAAAAGGTGGGTAGTGCGTATTCGTAACCGCGGATGTACATTTTTAACGATCTGTCACATCACTAATATAAATACACATATGTATATGATATACGTAGGGCTCTTACAATAGAAGTACATCGAGCGCATTTAATAGCAGGGCCGAGGCGCAGGGGCCGCACTTCCAAGAACCAACACATTTGCAGTGCGGATACGATTAGTTACCCCAACGTTTTGCAGAATTAAACGTTCACAACGAACTGCGCTGCCTATGTAAGTGCATAGCTATAAACGTGAAATGGTTGGTGTGGGCACAATTAAAATAAAACATAAGGAAGAAAGGATCCTTTATGTGCTAATGTGTTTGTCATAAGTTCTAGAACAGTACATCACCCATCTTTTTGATGTACAATAACTTGTTAATGTTACGTAAAGGATGTATAATACATATAACTAGCTATACCTAGCCTCGTTTTGCTGTGACTCAATTCCACATTTTTATTGAAATAGCAATGTTTAAAGAGATCAAGAGAAAAAATGGCATGGCAACAAATCGTGCCATGCTGGCGGGTGAGGCGGGATGGAACGCAGTGGTCTCCTTCCGTGAAGCTGTATTACTCCAGAAAGAGACCGCTGAACGGGATCGGAAGAGGGTCGATCCCGGGCGTAGAGGGCGTCGGCGGCGATAGCAGCCGTCGACGGGGCCGCAGGCTGCTACAGAGAGGGGACCTCTGGTGGCAGATTAACTGCTGCAGTAGGCGATAGGATGCAAAAAGTGATTGGGCCACGACATATACTGTTTGGACCGATAGGCGGGGGGAAGCCTTAGACTTCCCCGAAATAAGACCTTACTAGGCGCGGAGTCTATCCAGGGAGGACCTGAAACAACATGGCCCAGCTCCTCGTTGTCGCCTGAGACCATGCGTCGGGGTGATTTTTTAATGGAAACACCACGTACTCCTGGCTCCTGCGTCAACGAGGAGCCGGGGATCCGAGAGGATTTTCACCCCGTCAAAAAGAAGTAAAAAAAGGCTCTCTGGTCAGGGTCGCGTACCTGAACTTGTACTGTCTGTTGGCGAAAAAGATGAGCCCTCTAACTGATGATGCATCAACAATTATCATATCAACGTAACTGTGATAAATTATAACTCAATGTAAAATGCATAGAACATTTATTTAAAAACACTTGTTCAAATGCAATGTTGTGCGAAGATATGAACTCGATTCGGGGGGTGGCAGTTAGGGGGAACACATCGAGAGGAATCGCGGTAATCTCAAGAATTACTAGATCGAATTGAAAATTTATTAATTGTTGGATAGTACATTTATCGAGGTAGTTTACAGGCTACATAACATCACGCTATGACCAATGGGAGTCGAGCATCAATGAAAAATGTAGCAAAAAGGTAAAAAAAATATTTCTTTTCATAGAAGTCGTTCGGGTCAGCTAGTCTTTAATAAGATATGCACACTCAACCAGTCTATTTAATGGACTTTGTTGTTCGTATAATTGAAACAAAGCAATATTTACGTGCATTAATATACACGCAATGTAACACTCGCTCGAAGTAAAACAAATTCAACCAATTCGCTCGTAATGAACTCTTATACAAATAGAAACATGATACATGCGAGTTTATGGTTCTTGTTCATAATTAGAAACTGAAATAAACTCTTGTAATAAAGACAAACCTTATATTTGCAAATCGGGACTTTTAAATTGAAGCATCAGAGGGTCTAACGAAGCAAGGCCAATCAAGCAAGGGGTGGAAAAGTTTTGTAGAAAGAAGTCTGTGTTGACTGCGATAAATTAAACACCTGGACAACTGACGTGGCGGTGTAATAATGTATTAGACTCCAACCTATATGTACGCATGAATATGATACGTGATGACAATATTAATGTTATTTGCATGTATGTTACTATAGAAAAATTAATTGCAATGGAATTGGTGCCCTTCTATAACCCTTAGTATTAGGTCTAGATAGCGTTTTGTAATTTTACCCATTTTTATATAATAAGTATTTTGATTATATAAAAAAGTTAAGCCTCTAACTCTGACCTTCGTTACAGAAAGTGACCAATTAAATACTTAATTGCTAATCAATAGTTTAGTCGAAGGTGTTCCTGAGCGTCACGATTTGTCAGCACGGTGGCGTATCTGCAACTCACCTTTAAAACATCGTCAAAGGTTATGACTCGGACTAGGAATAGGAAAATTAAAAAATGCATTTAGACAATTCAATAGTCTGCGTTGTAGCTTCTACCGTAGTCAAAATTTGCGTTTTCGAAGCTACGACCAAGACCACTGCTGTAGCGTTCTGCAATGTTTAAACAACAGTAACAATATAGTAGTAATTCTTTTCACGTCAAAATATACCTTTGAGTTGTCAATGGAACTTATCATCGTCCAATATTTCAGACAGATGTTTCGGACAGTCGCTAACTTTGCAGTGCCGTGGCAGTTATCGCCGTCATAATGTGATGGTAGCCTTCAGCTAATCACCAGCACACGACTCGTTGTCAAATCTGCTCACGAAAAGCCGCGCGTGCTTACAATCAAGTTTTTGTGTTCACTTGCAACATCTTCCTATTATACACAATGTTACAAACAAAATGAAGGTCTCAGCTAATAAATCCTTATTTACGTTTAAGACGATAATTACGTGTCCGCGGACGCGGCGACGAGCGCAATTATATTTTATACTTTTTGCTAACAACAGCGCAAAGCACGTAAATACCAACATATAACAATTTTCGCGCTTAGCGTGCGTTTTCAAGATTGTATACATATTTTACTGCAATTTGTCAGTGGCTTAACTGCCTTTGTCTAAACCAGTAAACAATACATACCACAGAGATAACACTCCATTCAAAATTTATTAACACGCTTTATTTAACAACAACACAATATATTACTTGAACACATCTTAGCATTTAATTTTAACCTTTTGCTTTAACCATACAGAAAATAACCAGTGCGTCCTACCCGAATTGACATACGGACGTGGACACTCACCGTTCAACTGGTTCACAGGTTTAAAGTCGCTCAGGTGCTGGCTGTTTCTCTAGTCGATAAAATTCGAAACGAAACTGTTCGACAGAGAATTAGAGTAACCGGCATCGCACGGGGAATCAGTGCGATGAAGTGGAAGTGGGCCGATCATGTCTCCTGGCGGACTGATAGTCGCTGGAGCCGACATGTGCTAGAGTTGAGACCACGATTAGGCAAACGTAGTATAGGGCGCCCAGCGGCAAGAAAATGGCTGGCGGCGGATGGATGCGGATTGCCCAATCAATCTGTAACAATATTTAGAAGTTGACTTGGTGGTAAACCTTCTTGCGGACACAGGAGCCAGGAGTATGTTGTATTTCCACTAAAAGCCACCCCGACAAGCGGCCTCAGGCGCCCTACTTTGAGAATGACCTGAACCATACGATTTCAGGTTTTTATTTTCAATAACATTGATTCTATTCGAACTAAAAATAGACCATGCCACTCGTCCCATCACAACCAACCTTAGCTTTCGTATAATGGTATACTCCATCGTACGTCGTTGTAAGGGACCCAGACCCATCTTCTTCATCCAAAAGTGTTCCATGTAAAAACTTGTGACAGCTTCTTGAAACAGTCTTCAATGTGTACCTACTCTTTAACATTGTCTGGGTTATCCGTCGTTAGATCTTTTAAAAATATTAGAACAGTGTTCTGTTGTAATTTATCTATAATATGTATGTATTTAGAAATATATAAGTATGTTTATCATCAGCCTAGTTACCATAGTACAGGCTCTGCCTAGTTTTGGGATCAGACGGCCGCGTGTGACATGTGTGAAGTTATGTTTATTTCAACAAAGAAACTCTTTATCTGTCATCCCCGAACACTGTGTTTCATAAAATATGTATATTTCATATCCCACGACGAAAAGTCAGCTTAAAGATTCTGTTGTTATTTTCCTTCCTTTACTGTGTATATGAACTTTAATACAGAGTTTCAACCGCTGAAGTATGGATGGCAACGCTGAGAAGGCTGAGTCCAACGTGCGAGCCTCACATAAAAGGTAACAGTGGTTTAAGGGCGCATTAGGGCAATGCATTGTTTTCTTGTAAAAGTCATATCATCATCATCAGCAGCCTTTAATAGTCCACTGCTGGACATAAGCCTCTCCTTAGAAAGGAGGCTTTGGCCTACCACCACGCTGATCAGACGGGTTGGTATAAGGTTTGTGTCAAGTTTTCCTTTTCTCTGCAGTGCTGTTGTATTTTATTTTATTTTTATTTCTTGAGTTAACAAACAGTAACTACAGAAAACTTATAACTAAAAACATATTATACTCACCATTTCACTTCATGGACTGACAAATTAATAAGTCATAAGTGTTCATAGAACGAGAAAACAATTAATATTTTTAAACAAATTAGGCAAGTAGGCAAAAATGCGTATACTCAAATACAAGAACAAATACATAACGCAACTGGAAGTAAAGTAGGTCTATTTTGTGTTGTGATTGGTTTGAGGTTCGATCTGATAAACATTACTGTGAAACTACATTATAAATGTGAGATAACGATCATGCAGAGACAACATCTATGATAAACTAATTAATTAGTTGTGTATTGATAAATAAATAGAACTTTAATTAAATCAGTTTGTTTTATTATTAACACGCTTTTATTAGCTTGGCATGTATGTATGTACGAGTATGTGTGCGCAGGATAGTAACTGTCCTATGTATGTAACGGAATCTTTGAACGTGATTTTGACCCATTTTAAAACGTCCAATTAAATTGAAAACACAATAATTTGATATATTTGATCGAATATCCTGATCAGGATCATCAGGATTAACGGCTTTTGCCATACCTAAACAGTAGTGTCTTTTGCTACGTACCTACTAAGAGGCGTGACTCTCTTACTTGTTACTTTTTTAGTCTTAATGAGAAAATAATCATCATAAATGATTAAAAAAGCAAAAATTGATCACAGTTTAAAAAATAACCACAAAATGTGGGGTTTTGGGATTATTTATTCGTATTATTACGATATTTTTTTATTTTTTCATAGAAAATTATTTTCTACTTTTTAATTCGGCTAGTTACAAAAACTTGTTTTTAGTTTTTAAACTATAATTTATATGCAATGATATTATTTACATAGTAGGTCACACATAGTAGGCCAAAACCTCCTTTCTAAGGAGAGGCTTATGTCCAGCAGTGGACTGTTAAAGGCTGTTGATGATGATTATATTATTTACAAAAACCTTAAAATATCTTATAACTTGTTTTAAATCTGCAGGCTCAAGTGGAATCACAAATCTTAAATTTTCAGTCAGTCAGTCGATAGCCCTTTCAAGAGGGATATTTAGAGTCGTATTTTGTTTGTTTCATAAATTCCTTACTTAATCGATGTAGCTTAAGTACATACACCAAGAAATCTGATTAAAATAAATCCATGTTCCTGCAGCAAATACGCGATATTCTCTAAACTTTAGCCGACTAGAACAACTGGCTTTTCTAGACTAGAAAATGCTTGTCGGTATACATATTTATTGGCAAACAAGCAATCACTGGTCCGAGGAAAGTTACAGTTAACCTGGTATAAGTTACATCATCGATTTAATTCGATCACAGCTCATTAGCCGATATTGAGGTACGTCGTATTAGCCGGTAATGAGGGGCGTCGAGCTCTATGACGTAATGAAGATGCATTCACCATGGCACAATACATTTCAAAACAACCCGCGGCTAATGAGAACACTCCTTACGCGCACGCAATATATTTTATAAAAAGCAGTTTATGGCCAATTTATATCAATTCAAAATTATAGGAATTCAGGATTACAGCAGTTATAAATAATACTAAAATTACTATCATTCTAATTTGTGTACTGTTCAATAGAAGTAAGCTGAATTTAGTAATTCAATTTAATAGTCCAGATAAAGTTATTTACCAAACTTAACTAAATGTATATATTTATATATAATATTCAACTCCCGCATTAGGAATATATGTATATCCTGTGTCGCCGAGGATTTTACAAACATACATGAAACGCAGCGCAGTAGGAAGCGGCGTGGCGACCGCTTAAACCGCTGCGCCATCCGTGCAGTCGTAATTAGTTATGTACACTAGCTCCCTTCATACCATTTTATGTATAATTTGTTCTCTTCACTGTAACTGTACTGAGTTGCATGCAGTATTCACCTATAAATCGATTGACAATTGGAAAGAGATTACATTAATTTCATAGTTTTTTATGAATAATTGTTGTAACTGTTAGTGATTGTACATTAAATAAATAAATACTGATTATGATCTTTTATTATATCCATGATGTACAAATTGGTGGGCGTGCGCGGTGTGTCGTGGAGCTATCCGCCTCTCTGTAATGCATAGTACTTAGTTAAAAGATCTCACCTTCGATGGGAGCGATAGTATCGAGATAATAATGACGGGCCTCTTGGCATAGTGCTTAGTGATTCTGACTGCTAAGCCAGGGGTCGTGGGTTCGATTCCCAACCAGCTCAAATAACTATGGGATGAGCACGATCACTCTGTCTGGGTGTATCTTCTCTATTATATCTATTTATTTAGATAAAATGTAAAAGTATGTTTATCAGCATGGTTATCATAGCACAGGCTCTGCTTAGTTTAGGATTAGATGCGTGACGTTATTATTATTATTAATAATTTAATGTTTTTATACCAGAATCACGGATCTGAAAGTTCTCTCAACATTTTATCTTTTGATATTTGCCATATTGCACGGTCTGTTAACATAGATAAGTAAGGGAGTGCTAAATGTTGCCCACAAAACCCTGGCACGAAGCCTTTGCTGATCGTCTGTCTGTCGTGTAGGTAAGGTGAAGGGTAGGTAGGTAGGTACCCAGGTGAAGCAAGTACGTATATCTGTTGCCACTACAACAAACGAATAATAAAGCGAACGTCGTTAGAAATGGAAAGTGTGAATCTCGCTGAGTACAAATATTTGTACTTACAGATTATGTGTGTTTGCATTGATCTAAGTCTTGTTCTGTACGTGTGTATATGTGTTGTATACAAAAGCACATAACAATCATGTAGTTCTGGGGCTTTCCCAATTTGCACCTGCGTTTATGATAACTGCTCCGCTCCTAAGAGTCGAAGCGTAATGTTTTATACTCTAAATTATTCCTCAATAAATATTCCATTTTTTATTTCTGACGTTTATTTTCGGACATCTGACACACAACGTCATTTAGTTTCGAACTAAGCAGAGCTTGTATTATGAAAGTTAGACTGACGGAATACTTATATCCAATTTTTTTGTTAATACATATACATTATATATAGAAAACATCCAAACTACGAAACAAATATTTGCAGACTCGGAACGGAAATCGAACCCGAGACCTCGGCACAGCAGTCGCATACGACACCGCTACACCCCCGAGGCAGTTAAAATTATAACTTTGACATTTATTATATAAAGAATCACTCAAATCCTATTCCAAACTAATATC
Organism: Arctia plantaginis; assembly: GCA_902825455.1. Classification (NCBI taxonomy): domain Eukaryota; kingdom Metazoa; phylum Arthropoda; class Insecta; order Lepidoptera; family Erebidae; genus Arctia; species Arctia plantaginis. Next base: position 157,686 of record CADEBD010000327.1, read on the forward strand.
TCCAAGGATTTAGAAGCTTTATTACATTAGTATAGATGTTTAGTCTGGGCCAAAATAGCTCTGAAACTAATCTCGCCACATAAAGTCAGTATTATAATATTTAAAACATCTGTTGCACTGCAAGCCGATAACTTAAGTATCCCTGACATTCATACTAGAAAGTCCTCTCTTAAATATCTAATCGCTAATCAATAGTCAATAAATTCGAAGGTGTTTTAGAACGTAACGATTTATCAGCGTTGTCACGTGTCTTGAGGTCATCTTAGAACCTTCATTAAAAATTAGTGTTTCGAGAATACCGTGCATCGCCTTGTTCGTCACTTGTCCAATAGATCAGCATAGTAGTTCAGCATAGTTTAGGTAGATTCGACTGGGCTTGTAAACCGATTTCTCTTGCTCTTGGTTAAATAGCACTCAATTGGGTCCTATAACAGTCGACTGCTGAACATAGGCCTCTTCTTAGAAGAGGTTTTGGCTTATTATTCAACGCTGGCCAGGCGGGTTGCTAAGTATAGAGTTTGTTTCAAGTTTTTCTTCTCTTTCATTGCTGTTGTCCTGCGTAGTTTGCTCCCTTAGTCGACTCTCACGGCACCCATGGGATGAACAGGGGTGGTGACACTCCGTACTCTAAATCCGTCACCACATGGACAATGAAAATAATTTTGTTAGATATTTAACTTTTCAAGAATCGATTTATACATTAGACTTTTGTTCTACAAAATAAATAGATGCTAGTCCACACAGATCCTAATTTTTAAGTCTGGCCAAAATGTGTCGTTAGCCTTCAGCTAATCGTCAGCACACGGCACATTTTCAAATCTGGTCACGAAGGTGCCGCGCGTGCTTAAAATCAAGTTTTTGTGTTCACTTGCAACATCTTCCTTTTAAATTCAAAGTAACAAACGAGACGAAGGTCTTGTTGGCAGCTCATAAAATATAATTAGTCCATATCAAGTGAGTCATGTCCGTGTGGTGACGGATTAAGAATACATAGTGTCACCACCCCTATTCATGGCGTGGGTATCGTAGGAGTCGACTAAGGGAACAAACTACGCAGAACGACAACACTACAAAGAGAAGGAAAACTTGAGACAAACCCTATACCAACCCGTCTGGCCAGCGTGGTATAGTAGGCCAAAACCTCCTTTCTAAGGAGAGGCCTATGTCCAGCAGTGGACTATTACAGGCTGTTGATGATTTTGAGGAAGTAAGTTATAAAATTAAAAGGGTAGGTAGCTTTTACACACACACAAAAAAGATTTTGTCCGATTCATAAAATAAAACGATTTCCAATAGCTGTTAGTATAAAACAGCGAAGTACAGACTTCTGCCTACCCTTGCCTAGATACAGTCGTGGATAAATATGTAAATAGGTACGTATGAAAACTCTCATATTATAGTTGTAACGGTCATATATTAAATATTTACTAGTCCTTATTATTATTGTTTAGGCGTCAGTGATACCCCGTTGTGTGGAGTGTTCAATTTCCTCACGGACCATTAAGCCGAAATCATACAAATGAGTTTGTATGATCTGAGAAGCTAAGCTTGCTAACCTTTATGCTCACTTAGTTAGTCCTCAGTAGTTACGCCGCACATGAAACAGGGGGTCGTTAAAAAAAGTTAAATATGATCATTACAAATTGTGACAACACAAACACTGTAAACAATAAATAACTTATTATAGTCAAGAACACGTAGAGTTAGTCACGTATGCAGATAAAAATTCCAAAATAAAGTACTCAACTACAGTGGCCCCGTGTTAGGAAAATTCTGTACCTGGGGAAACGTTGTTCTGTTTTATAAAAGTAGAAAGAACAAGTACTGCTCTGAGTCACTCGAGTGAGGACAAAGCTATATTAAACTCAATTTAATGTAATGGCTTATATTAAAAATAACAATTTTAATTTAGAAAAATCAACTCTAAAGTATAAAAGTAATTTAAAATGCTAATGTGTGAGACAATAACTGAAATAATCTAAGGAGTTTATTACATGAAAATAATCTGAATTTATAAATTGTATAAAATATAATAATATCTCAAGTCTCATTTCATCTGCAAAATAACTGCGAATTATATCTCTAAGAATCTCTAAACTGAACATTAGTTTTTTTTGTTTTTAATTTTTCTGGCTCGAATCAAATTTTATATTAATTGATAAGTTAAATTTTAAACGATTTTTTACTTTGTTCTCAGTAAAAAGGGTAAAAAAAGCGAAGAATCGCCCTATTTTTTTCTTAATTGTTATTGAAGTGTAAATTTGCTTACGAACATATATAAATACGTTGTATGCCTTTTCCAACGTTTAATTTCTTCATTCAATATTTAAAATTGCAAATGAATTGTTTGACTCTCTTCTTAATCGACCGGTCGTTTGTCTTACGCCAACACTCATTGGGATTGGCGTTTTGAAACGAGACAAAGAGAGAAGGTAAACAGTAGTTAGGGAAACAGGACTGTAGGTGCAGAGACCAGGCTTGCAGAGACCGAGGCCTGGTACCCATGTATCCATGCTGTTTGGAGGGACGGGAACATGAACAGGCTGGTGATACGGCGGTAAAGCAATTTGTTTAATTCTAGAAATAATTTCCATACATTACCACCATGGTGCAGCGATGGTATCCGTAGGGATATTATAGGGGTATTTCGCACAAAATACTCGCTTATATAATAAATCACATTCACAGATCTACTTTAAAACTTATCACGGCGGGGCTTGGAGTGGTCATTAGTTAACATAGTAGACTAGTCTTCGCCCACAGCTTTGTCGTCGTTGTCGTCGTGTTTGTCATTTTTCTATTCTTTTTTTTTCTGGAAGTCCTTTTTTTGTTGTATCATATGTTATTTTCTGATCAATAACGAATTTCTAGTATTCGATGATAGGTTTAGTATCAATAGTTAGGATTTAAGATGGTCTACCTTAAATTTGCCTAACTTCACTTGTGTACTAAACTAGTACGTAACAAATCTCTGAGGTAGATTTCAATCAATTTTAAATTTCGTATTGAAAAAGAAAACGAGCCAAGAAGTAAAATAGATGCCCATAATTTATACGATTCCTTTTGACAATACCTTATAGGTAGACATAAATATATGTATCTCCAGACTCATTCATAACCATCATAAGCATGAGAGATCAAAAAAACGATAAAAACAATATAATTATTCAATGTTATATTTATTTTAAGCATTATATTGTTGGTTTATAAAATTCTTCTACTCAAAAAACCACGAGGGCTTCAGAATCTCGTCGTTTATGAAGTCAGTTATTATTATAAAATGTTTCGCGTGCATAGGAACCGGCTCAGTGCCACAGTGCAGCGTTCTCCGGTTCGATGAACTCGTAGACTTGCTAATACTCCACGTCGCAAATGTACTGCATCGTGGGTCTTGTCCACTCAGCTATAGCAAGCCTCAAACTTACTTACCGTATCGAGACATAAATGTATTGAACTCTATACATTCACTAAAACTCAACATATCGCTTATATTTCTGCTAATTTTTTTATTTGCACTAGCTTCAAAAATGTTGCCAATTTTGTCGTCATTTCATATTTATTTTCTGACAGTTCCAGAAAGCAAAACAAATATAGAAGTATCTCTGAATAATTTTTTTTTAATCAGTTGTTGTCCTCATCGCCCTTCATTAATTATAAATTCATCTAATCGTAACTATAACGTACTTTTTATTTCTTAAATTAATAACCTGAAGTATCTCGCCGGTTGTTTGTGTGTCCGTTCGTAAACTAGACAGAGCCTGTTCTATGTTAATCAGACTACTGATAAACTTATATTAATTACACCCAGACACAGAACAAATGATCGTTCTTATCACATAATTATTTGCATTAGATCAGAATCGACACCACGATCTCAGCAGTCTTGGCTGTTTTCATTTGCCTGTAGACGAAATATAAGTGGTGGTGGGTATTTGGAAATGTTTGATAATTCTCTCACTTCATAAGGAATACATCTTTAACATTCCTTCACAAGAGGTAGGTCGTTCAGCACTCAGAATAACTAACCACAAGACCAAAAGGCCAAATTCACAGTATTTTGTTCTTTTTTTTTATTTATTTAGAGGCTTTTATAACTAAATAATATGTTAACCCCATCGTGGCCTATTCTAAGACACTAACTGACTTTTGACTGCACCGATGGCGCAGTGGTTGTGGGCCTACTGCGCCAAGTGTTTTGGGTTCAAACCCCACATGGGACGACACTTTGTGTGATCCACAAATTGTTGTTCTGAGTCTGGGTGTTTTTTGTGTCCGTTTCATGTATGCTTGTAAAGTCCCCCGCGACAGGATATATTCCTAATGCGGGAGTTGTCCTTTTTAAAATAAAAACTATGCTATGATAAAGTTAACATGTTATGTCAAGAGGCAGAGGAAGTCGTTGCTGTGCAAATATCTCAAATAGGTCTAATGCCGCATTTGAAGTATGGTTACTTAGAATACTAATAAATAGTCCCACATCGTACATATTAACATTATATTTGCATTTGCATGATCTGGCGCCGGTATTTGACACAATCCTTCTCAGTATTTGTTTAAATAAGTTGGAAATTTTCAGCAACATTTCATTGAAAAACAGCAGGTACACTAATTATCAACGATAACGACTGGATAACAAAACACTTAAGCAATCATTTATCGCTGACAATTTATTGATTAATTTTATTTATTTAGCGACAGGTTTAATAAGTTTATAATGCTGCTATAATACATCTATTGATAACTCACGTTAGCACCGGATGTAACATATGTGGTGTATCAAATCGAAGGATTTGAAGTAATCTACTTAATGTTTTCCGGTCCAATATACGATTGATAAATTTTCCGGTGATAGCCAATTCAAATGACTTGCATTCGACTCTTGTCATCCCTATGAGCAAATATCCTTTTTTCACTTTTGTCATCTATTCTTATGTAAGTGTACATATTTCATACATATCTTTTAATAAATTATCAATTTTTCCATCTGAGGGCCGAGTGCAAGTTTATTTCACATCGACCCTCGACGGCGAGCGCGTTTGGCGTTGCGATTGGTGGAGATTTCAGTGCGGGCCAATCGCAGCGCCGCACGTGCTCACCGTGACGATCGAGCACTCAGTTGTCGACAATAAGCTTGTCGTTTATTAACTTGGACTAAATTTATAGTTGGCAAAGTGTTAGCTTTGAGGTCTTAGCTCTTAGAGGAACCCGACACACGACCAGCCCCGCCTCGCTTCGAGCGGTTAGGTTAGTCCGCGGGTCGTCCACACGCAGACGTCGCAGCGTGGAGTAGACCACTCGGTGACCGCGAGTGGTTCACACGCGACGACGATGCTGATACACCGCTCTCCCTCAAAGGTGCTTTCATATCGTTTTCTGGTTAACAACGAATGACGTTCATACCGAGTGACGAGGTGGTGCTGGTCGGGTGTCACATGGCTGTAATGAGCTTTGACCTGTACTTACCTATTGGGAGCATAAGCGAAAGTGTCAATATGTATGTTTAGAATAGAGCCTCGCACTTTTCCACTGATATAAAGAGCCAGAATACATATTTAATGTCTACCCAACCTGTCTGGAGTTTCAAGCAAAATATTAAGTACTTTATTACAGGAGGCCTGTGCTTAAACCAATATAAAGCACCCAATAATGGTCAGCTACAAGTTGTAAATCCTTCAGGAAATGTTGAAGTTCAAACTTGTTGAAACCTATTTTTATTAACATGTACTTTGAGGTACGCCGTGTCATTAGAGGCGCTCTCATCTTAACATATTCTTTCCTTTTTTACAGATTTCTTACATAAATATCTACATATTACATTGATGATTACATTAAATAAAAGTACTAAAACTATATATCGAGTAAGTTCTGCAATTGTTTGCTAAAGTTTTACAGTTAATTTTACAGCAATAGCCAACTCCAGTTCCAATGTATGACTCTGCCCTGTTCGGCCTGTTGCTTTTTATTCCCCAATGCCTCCGTATTAGTAATGTCTATTTCCAACAATCGCCTTATGTTTTTATCTACCTTTCTTTCCATTATACTATCAATTTTAGCATCTAATCTCGAAAGTCCCTGGTTGACGTCTTGCCCCTATTAAGTTAGTGGAACTAAAATTATTCTTCGCAAAATATGTTGTAATTGGCGTAAGTCTATTTATGATTTTATCTAATTTATTGCCGAAGGGTTAGACCTATGTACATTTATATCTCATTATATTTTTGTCGATTTTGAAAACAAAAGTCTCACGGTACGTAATAAATATTATGTCGGTACAGTACAATGACACTTTATAATAATCATGTGTAGTTGCTTCACACTGCGCAGTCACAGCCCAGGGCTCGCGTTCTTTCTGTCTCAGATATTAACATTCATAATAAGATTTAAGATGAATCGAGGATTGTGAATGAGTGCCTTCAAGCAGTAAACTTAAATAGTACCTATACCAGGACGCAGCTCGGACCTCGGCCCGATTAAGCCCGTTTTCAACTCAATCATTATCCTGTATCGCGGGGGACTTTACAAATATACATGAAACGGACACAAAGAACACCCAGACTCAGAACAACAATTTGTGGATCACACAAAGTGTCGTCCCATGTGGGAATCGGACTCACAACACTTAGCGTAGCAGTAAGCGGCATGGCGACCGCTTTAACCACTACGCCATCCGTGCAGTCGAAATTTACATGTACAGATTATGGAGTATCTTTATAAGAGGCGAATCCACTGGCAACCCGTATTCATTGCTTTCTGGTGCGCTTAGTAAGTAGTTTGTAAGTGCGCTAATTATTGAGATAGCACTATCTAATCAGTTCTTGTACTAACTCAAAATGTATTTCTTAATCTAGATCAAAGTCAGGCAAGGTACACCAGTTGTAATGGCTTCCATGTTGCGTTAGGAGCGGGCTGCGTCAAGCCGAGCACGATGTTTAAACGTTTGTAATAAAATCTAATAATAACCGTCTGTCGCTTCATCACGAGAACTCGTCCCTGTTATTATATAAATTATGGACGAAACACGGTATCATTTTCTCCTGCCTCCGTTCGCCTCCGCACAGCCAATAATTTGGTTCCTTATAACTGGTACTGCTAACTTTCAAACACGATACGTTCATATTACGACAAGTTTTATCAGACCAATGTTGTTTCCAATACCATCCGCATTTCCTAACCTTCAACTAGAATAACTTATAATAAATATAATAGTAATAGTAGACCTCTGATACACATTAAAGATACCATTTTTCGTATCACCTCAGTTTGAGAGCACCTCCCTAACTGCCTCAGCCAGCATCGGAATCCTAGGCATCGACACATCGAGCGAAGTCCAGTTTTGGGGTCACTGAGAGGGTAAGATTAAAAGAAGCTCGGCGTGCTGAACAGATCGAGGCAGTATTTCACTCCGGCCCACCGCGTTCAGCTCCATAAGGCGCAATTCCGGGCGCACATGGAATACTGTTCTCATCTCCATACGGGGGCTCCTCAGTACCAGCTTCTCCCTCTGGACCGCATCCAACGAAGAGCGACTCGAATCATCGATAGCCCAAACATCTCCGATCGGGTCGATAACTTGGTGTTAGGATTCAATCTCTGCATTCTCTATCGCATATATCATGGATAGTGTTCCGAGGAGTTATTCGGACTAATACCAGCCGCAAAGCAAAGAGCGTACTCCTTCCTAAAAGGCCGGCAACGCGTTTGTGACTCCTGAGTTGCGGACGTTCATAGGCGGCGATGGACACTTTCCATCAGGTGACCCGTCTGCTCGTCTGCCCCCTCTAACATAAAAAAACATTAATTTCTGTGAGATCATTTTAAAAGCATTGTTATTTATTTAAGTACTAGCTATTGCCAACGGCATCGTGTTTCTAACTTTGAAAATGACGAACTTCCATACAACATTTCATCCATTATGTTACTCCTTTAGGGGTGAAATTTCCTAAAATCCTTTCTTAGCTGTTGCTTGTAACATAAAAGCATCAGATGACAAAATTTCAAATTTGTAGCTACAGCGGTTTAGGCTTTGCGTCGCTGCGTTAATGACTCAGTCAGTCAGGGCAAGTAATTTTATACATATATATACATATAAAAAGATGACAGACCGACGGGAAGATTTTTGGGAGACATGAAAAAAACAACTTAGATACTCTCGACGAAAAATGAGAGATCCGCATCGCTCCAAGACTCACCGCGAACACCCACTACTTTATAACCATGTACATCACGGACTTTTTATTATAATCAGTATAATTTATTACTCCAGAAGCGTGAAGTTATTTCTGCTAATATAGTAGGTGCAGTTAATGAGGTCGCGTTTGTGCTCAATGGCAAATTGTTGTGGAATCAGAATGGAAAGAATTAGGCAGTAAATATTATACAGTGTAATTAGTTCCGAGTGCGTGAGCGGCGAGAGGGCCATGCATGTGGCTCGAGTCCTCCAACTGAATTTGTATAATCACAACAAAATCATGAATGTGTTAAAACTGATAAAAATAACAACAAACATATATTTTTCAATATATAAGCTGATATTACCTAATTGTTATAGTTATGTATACATTGTACACCAAGTACTTGTAGCGCTTGTGTTGGGGCTGTTATTATATTTTTCCCAACATTTAATGTTGAAGTTTGTTTATACTTGAAGTTAGGTAAAAAATACCAATGTTGCAGTTATGAGCGTTTATTGAACACTAAAATTCACTGTATAAATTAAAACCTTATAAACCACAATTTCGCTGACTTAGCTAAGTACGAGTTCGTACATGCTCCCGACTTAAGATAAGGAAATGGGCAAACATTTTGTAGAACATCAACTGAAATAAACTGTATAAATTATGTACAATATAAAAAAATGAACAAATGGTATATCTAATGCTAATTTCTGCAACTCGTGAAAGGTAAACTCTCCCTATCCACTGAAGCATGTTCCTGAGCAGAGCTCCTTCCAGCTGTACGTTCCTTGAGATCCGCCGTAGATCCTGGGTTACCTTCAGGTTCCACACTACTCTGGCGATTACTTATGAAGCGTACCTTGAACTTCAGAATACAGCAAGCTCCCAGAATAGTACCACCTAGTGCTAAAATAGCATACACGGCGTAATGATGTTTATCATGTGTTTCAGCCCGTTCTTTCAAAGCTTCCTGTTGATTTTTGACCACCTCTAGCTTCTCCTTCAGGTAGCTTAACTGCTGCAAGTGGTTCTCGGGCTCGAAAGTAAAAACGCTAGTGTTGATGATCTGATTGATCCCTGACTCTGGTATATACTATGTATCTCGGTTGATATTTACGGTATTCTGAAGGTTCCTGTGGGCGTGAATGAATATCTCATCTCCCTTCAGTGTGCAACCTTCCGATAATGTTATGATTCCAGTATTGCGTAATGTTTGTGAAGTTATTCCAGTCGGGCAAAATACGTGCACTAGGCGCTCCTCACAACACGAGAATAGCCACGCGTCGCGGCTTGTTAACTTGATCCATTCGTCATAACAATCGGTAGACACCGTTTTGCAACTTGATACCCCTTTGTTGTTTATAATTTGCGCCTCGCACCTTGACGAGGTATCTTTAATATTATAAGTGGGTGAGGTCAGGACACAAATTAATTGATATTTGTTTATGTGTTCGCATGACGTCAGATCGTTGTATGTTAATGGCAATAATATATCTCTTTTGAGATTAACTGCCAAATAACTTGAAGACGGCACTATCCTTGTGGCAGATTGGTTTCGTTTTTGAGGTATGGGCAAGATTCGGTTTAGTTCGTATTGTTCGTTGGATATTAGCGGTAATTTAACTTCAAATATCAATAAATCTTCAATAAACCTCATGTGAACATGTGACAACTTGTACATTTGTTGAATACAGCTATGGTCGCTGATACACGGTACTGAGAGATCGTTTGGTATCTGCCGTGAAATAATGTTCAGCTGTTGTTGAAACTCATCAGGGTGTAATAAGTGTGTGTCCAATCGTCCATTTCGTACATCCGTAACAAGATCGAGCAAAACTTGTTGAATACGATGCAAGCTTGCAATAATCATGTTTGCGGCAAGCGCGCTAGTTGTCAGGTGCAATAACCTTTCGTGGGCTGATTTCGCGCGATTGTCTATTTGCTGAAGGTGTTGGCTAATTGCAGAAAACTGTTGATTCATCACTTCTTCGTTCCTTTTGAGAATGTTATATTCGCCTTCAATGATAGAAGTGTGTTGTTTATATAGTTTCAAAAGATGATCATCGTTACTTTGTAAATATTTTATGTCTCTTTTGTACTGTTTAGCGAATCGTTCGTCTAGGACACCAAATAGATAGTTAGCCGCGTATCCCACACAGATCCGATCCGATCGATCGCAGTATGTCGTTATAATGTTTCAGCTCATCAATTTCGTGCTGGAACTGAGTTGCAATAGTGACATCGGCAATGTCCTCATTGCATATTCCCTTCAAGTATCTCACGTACTGTTCGACGTTATTTATACTCTGCCAGTAAGATGACATGTTATAGTAAACCACCATTGTCCACTTGTCTTGACTCACGTGCATATCTGCGATTTTATCGAAATTAACAAGTTTCGCAGGATCCAATGCCGTAATGCTGCAGAACCTTTCAACCGAGGACGTGGAGCACATAGCAATCAATGTGAGAAAAATGCATAAGTACTCGAAAATAGATTTTTTCCTTGTTCTTCTGGTTTGTTTGGGTGCTCCTGGATCAGATGAATTGGGAGCCCTTACCTGTTTATTCTTGTCTAGTGGTAATAAGGATAACTTTGTCACTGGTCGTTTCAGGGCATTCGTTTTTGTTTTTAATGTCACGACGCGGACACGACCGTCAACTCCCGGGTGAGTTTCTGTGACTCTTCCTAAAATCCAGCGTCCCGGGGGTACATTGTCTTCCTTCAGCAGAACAATATCTCCCTTTTCAATGTTTTTTGTCGTAAGCTGCCATTTACCACGTGTTTGCAACGTTTGCAAATAATCCATAGGTCGCTGGTTCAAATCCGGCTCGAAGGACCAAAATGTTGGGGCTGTTATTATATTTTTCCCAACATTTAATGTTGAAGTTTGTTTATACTTGAAGTTAGGTAAAAAATACCAATGTTGCAGTTATGAGCGTTTATTGAACACTAAAATTCACTGTATAAATTAAAACCTTATAAACCACAATTTCGCTGACTTAGCTAAGTACGAGTTCGTACAGCTTGTTTATTCTGCATTCAGAAAGATCCTTTTTAAATATTATGTTACTTCCGAGGTTAAACTTAGAAACTCAAATACTCGTATGTGCCAAGATGTTACCTGCTGGCAGCTGGTATTTTCTAAACTTAAGAACAAGTCATAACTCGAGAATTAGTTTAAACATCAAGAATGGTTAATTTTGTCTCATGCCAGCAAATTAACTGTTAGTCATATGTGTTTATGTGCATTTGGTGGCCGCCATTTTGCAAAATAATTTTAGTCGTGTCACGGCTTCATGAACAAACAACTAGGTATGTTCATTCACTTCTTACATAATCACAAAGTAAATAAATAAATAATATTTATGTACATATTTTCATTGTTTACATGAAACTTTGAAGAGAATATAGAAAAAATACACATAGAGAGGAAAGGACTTTGCAAGTTTGCCTTTTGCTCGGGGGCATCCGGTCTTTGATGTAGATTTTGAAAGTGAATTGTATCATTAATGTATACCTGAAATACGAGTTAACTATCTGTATAACTAGCATTTATTTAAATGATCATTTTAAACACCCACCGCCGTATGTCGTTATGTAATGTATGGTTTAGTAGTGAATATATCTCCACTATGACATCACACCGAACGCCCCTCAATACCGGCTAATGTGCTGTGATCGGATTACATCCAGGGAGTAACCACAATAACCACGCCAGGTTTACAAAAACGATCCTCATATATATTTACACCTGCTATATATACTGCCTCTATCCTGGAGGTGCGTTAAACGCCTGTTATTTGCCAATTTTTAATTAACTTACCGTCGACAATTAGACAAACCCAATGCTTGAATATATTAAAAAAAAATAACTCATAATTATATATTATAACTAGCTGAGACCCGCGGTGTTACCCGCGTTTGTTGTTATAACCGCGGGCAACGCTGCGGGGCGAAGCTAGTCTAAAAAAAGTTGCCTAAGTTACTCCTTATATCATCAGCTATCTGCCAGTGAAAGTCCCGTCGATATCGGTGCAGCCGTTCCAAAGATTACCCGGAACAAACAGACAGACAGACACACAAAATTAAAAAAAATTGTTATTTTGGCATATGTACCGTTTAAACATACATATGCATTTAGTAAAAAACGGTTATTTTAATATTACAAACAGATCCAATTTTATTTATTTGTATAGATTTAGATATGTAATTTATGTCGTCACTCCAACGCATTTATGGTTTTCCTCTAAGGCGTTTCTCACCTCACGGCCTCCGTTCCAACACTTCTTCTTCTTCAGTCTCATACCTACCAAGAGCCTTGTTTACGGGCGACATGCCCAGCCCACTCTTACTCTTTTAGTGACTTCGCTCACTTTGCTGTGTTCTCTTACCCACTCATTCTTCTGACGGTCTCTGAGTGTGACTCAGTGTGATTGTATATAAATCATATTTGATATGTGCATAGGTACGAATATATATTATGTAGTTATGTAAGTAATATAATAATATATAATAATAATATAATATTGTACCACATTCACACAACGCCATCTAGTCTCAAACTAAGCAGAGCTTGTACTATGGGTACTAGACAACTGATAAAAATACATATATACTTTTTTTTTTTGTAAATACATACTTATTATACATAGAAACACCCAGACCAAATCAAACATTAAATGTTCATGCACACAAATATTTGACTTGAGCGGGAATCGAACCCGCGACCTTTGGAATAGCAGTCCGTTACACAAACCACTACGCCATTCGGTCGTCAGTACGATACTTCAAATATTTTATATTTGATGATAGGTATGCGAATACAGTGTTTATTTTAAGACATCTATTCTTAACCCTACAATAGTACACTATAGACAACCCGGAATTAGATTAGTCAATATCCGTATAAAGGTTGTCTGGAAGACATCACCTTGGTGATAAGACCGCCAGTTGTCATGCCTGTGCGAACATGACTTTATAACTTGTTCTCAAACGGTGTACAAAAAGAGATATGAATACATTAAAAAATTACGAGGGAGCATACAGTAGTCGCATATGATAAATGATATTTATATCTGTAAGTAAATCTTTTCAGAGAGTTTTACCAGACGGACTTAACGGATAGACGGAGTCGGCATTTCTTAAGACTCACTCTGTTAAGAAACCACAGAGGTGGTTTTTTTTCAAGTAAACAAAGGTAAATAAAACTGTGCGAGTACAGTATAGGGTCTGGGTAGGCCTTTTGAAGAAAGGACCATAGTTTTGAGTCAACCTGTCCATACAGACGGCATACAGGCTCCAGCCATCGTTTAGCCTAACCGATATTGGTCAAGATCAACGACTTGATGCACGACACTACCGCCAGCGTCCTGCGTCTTGGGTAAGCCGTGGAAACACTCAAAACCATAGAAAGTTACTAAAATATGAATTAATATTACAAGCCTACACTATGCTCACATTTACATACTTAAACACAAAAAACTATGCAATTCAACAAAAAATAAACAAATTAAAACAAACAAAATATACCAAAAAAAGACGTGTGGCACTCGGGGACTGCCGCGGTTAAGCTATTGCATAGCATTTTTTATCAACTTAGTATTATTAAACTTAGTATTAAATAATTATCTTAGGAAAACCCTATGGAATTTTGCCCGGCTCCGGAATCGAACACAATAAGGCAGTGTTTTCAAATTCCACATGAACATAGTCGCGGGTACCAGCTAAAAAATCTGTAGGGGCCAGATTGTTAGTCTCCTTTTCCCGGTTCAGACAAACCCAAACATGGGAGTTCAAGTGTTTCAGGTACCGAGAAAATCAAAGGGGGGATAAATGAAAAAAGTGGAGGGGAGAGAAGGGGAGGTATTTTGAAGGGACCTCAATGCAATTATAAAATTTTTGGTGGGGGGGGGGGTTTATTGTATGTGGATGTTATTATATTAATGAAAATAAACTGGTTTTGGATGGTTTGACATGACAAAGGGGGGACCCTTTGTCATGTCAAAGGAACACCCTACCTTAAAAAAAGTTCTGCTATTCATCGATAGATGGCAAAACTAAAAAGTATCACCGCTGTGCCGGTCGGAGTGAGAGGTGTTAGGTTATTTTCGTTACGGAATTTCTGGATTCGGTCTCCACGCTCAAGGCCCGCGATAGAATCTATGCAATAGCTTAAAAATAATGATTAAATGTCCAAACATAACAACAAAGATAGGAACGTAAATATGGGAGTGAGCAGTATCAATCACAAGCAAATTTGTCATCTAAATAATCTGTAATCGTGTAGTAAGCCTGAAATAACATGGTCCGGGTCCTCTCAGAGTAGGAGTAGGACACCTGAGGCCGCCCGTCGGGGTAGTTTGTAGTATAATCACCACATCCTCCTGGCTCCTGAGTCCCCGAGGAGTAGGAGATCCGAAGGGATTTTCCTAGTTAGGATAGTTTTAGCTTTATATTTGTTAATACTTAATTCATGGAATTTGCTTGGCATTTTATTGTAGAATCACACACCCTGACATCGAAAAGGCTTGATTACTTTTTGTAGTCTAGTGGTTGGTAACACGATGTTATCCTTATTTCTAGTGTTTATTTTATGAATGTCGCTTAACTTTGTGAATAAATCAATATTTTTCTTTACATACAGTAAATTTTCATAAATGTTTGCATGTCTTAATCGTTTGCATGAATTTAAATGTAAGCATTGACTGCGCGGATGGCGTAGTGGTTTAAGTGGTCACCTCGCCGCTTCCTACTGCGCTGAGTGTCGTGTGTGTTCGATCCCCACATAGGAAAACACTACGTGTGATTCACAAGTCTAGGTCGCTTTGTATCCGTTTCATGTATGTGCATAAATTCTATACGCGAGTATTTAGTGACACAGGATATATTCCTAGTGCGGGAGTAGTCTTTTCTAAAATAAAATAAAATTGACACATATGCCTACACAATGATACCTGCCTCATCATCCACGCACCGTTAACACTGTCTACACTCGTGTAGATAGTGTTAGCCTCGAAGAAAATGTTCTAGAGAAAGTCTGACAAATAGAGCAACGTGCACGTTCAACTAACACCATTTTTGCGTTGATCCGGTTTCAACACTACCAATTATTAACTCTCTGATTGTTATTAATTCAATACAAGTTAAGTAAAACAACCTTATTATTACAAACTTTTTTGTTACTTGCAATGTTCATGTCTTTATATGTTCGGGTCAACTTGCAACTAAATAAAGCACTTATACTCAAGCACACACACAACTTATGAACTTAAACACAAACATCTTTACATAGTTTACTTTATAACTTTTCTTTTAAAAATGTTTTTTCTTTATTAGAAAATTTTAACTTTCAAATTATTTTTGATAATCGTAATTTGCGGACATAAAAACCTGGAGTATCATATTTGTTATATGTACGTACGTACATATAATTACGTAAGCGTACGGGAATTGTCGTGGTCACGTAATAGGTATTACATCCCTTTAAATTTAGACCAAGTTAACTGGTCCAGTGGGGGATGGTCTGTATCCACCGGCACATTTTCATTATTTTCTTTTCGTCATGTATCTTTAAATACAATAGGTACTAATAACACTAGTATTCTGTACAACATAATTGTATGTATATCATAAAACGCCTAAGTTTAAAAACATTTATTTTTAAGGACAATCACTGTTCATGCAGCATTCTGTTTAGTAGTTAATTCATCGAGTATAAGAATAATGTAAAAGCAATATACACCGTGCTATAACTAACCTCATTTAACAAACCAATAAGAGTCTCATTAATAATCTTAATCTTTTTTCAATCGCTAAAAGACCGAGCGATTCACAAGCATATCAGTAACAATATTAAGTCTTGTGACTCATTTGGTCTGGGTGCAGTGTTTGTTAAAGTCCACTGACAGTTTATTGTTCATTCATAGAGTCGTGAATGATATATCGGCCTTGTTTAATATGTATATTGATTATTATTTTATCGACTAACTTTTCTCGCGATTTCTCTATCCGCATCTACTGAGCTTGATTTTTTTTCCAAACTGATAAGATCGCGCGACATTCGAGAAAATAATGTACTCTAATGATTTCAACTTACTCATGAGTTCTGAGTTGTTGGTGTCCATTAGCGGCGACAGACACTTGCCGCGAATTGGCCTTCAGTTTCCCCGTAACGATACGAGTAACCTCGTATGTGTGTGCGATATCCTCGAACACGTAAACACTTGGTGCTGCACGTGGCTCACGTGGCTCACGTGGCTCACGGCAGTAACCGACGAATCTTTTCTGTTAGTTCAGCTGCGATCGTACCTTTAACAACGAAATGATCAGACAAATAAGCAAATAATTACCATACATTACTGTTTGTTATGCTGAATAAAAGCCATTTTGTATGTATTTAACAATATAATGCAGCAGTATGTAAGCAGAAGTGTGAATGACTCCAGAGTATTTAATTTTCTTGTGTTTTTATTTCATGTAGTTGTAATCTTAGTCCAATGTGAAAAACGTCTTGTAATGCTTTAAGTTAGGAATCATTTGGACTTCCGTCCAATGAAATGAATCTGCTGTCGAAATCATAAACCGTATGGCTCGTTGGTCGTCCCGGTTGGAGGCTCCACGTGCGGGCTTTGCCACCGTGGAGGTGCCCCAACTGGTTATCGTCGAGTGGGCAGGGCGGCAACACGGGACCCTTTTCTTCCAGCAGGTCCTTTCCGGGCACGGCTGCTTCGGGAAGTACCTGCACGCGGTCGCTAGGAGGGAATTAAGTCTCGCCTGTCAACACTGCGATTGCGGTTAAGACTCGGTTCAGCACACGCTGGTAATTTCGCCATCGGGGGGGATCTCTCGCTACCGGCCGTCATACGTTCCATGGCCGGTAGTGACAGATGTTTCACCGTGGTCGCATCCTTCTGCGAAGACGTCATCTTGTAGAAGGAGGCGGCGGACAGGGCCCTGGAGGAAAACCTCCACTCGAACCCAATACGTCGCCGGCGAACCGGGTGGCGGAGGCGCTTAGCACCGCCTTATGTGTGAGCCGAGCTGAGTGTGGTCGCGGGTGGACGGGACGGGTTTTCCCCTCCACCCGCCGTATCTGCCAGCCGCGAGGCGGCGACGTTTGCCTGTGCCGGACATCGCCTAAATAAATAGACAATATACCCGAAGGTGGTGCCGGCGCCGTTGCGGGCAGGCGCTAGGAGGTGTCCGGTTGCTTATTAACAGTAGTTCCCGGATCCCTCCTATTACAGGCGCAGAGTGGCACACTGTGTGGTTTTAGTCGGTCTGATTCGGGGGTGACGGCCCGAGGGGGTTTTAACACGTAAACGCAGGTTAAAAGCTTGAACCACGTGCAAGGGTTAAGTACACACTAGGTTATTTATATGTTTGTAGAGCTCCTCGTGTGACAAGGTTTAAAAATCCTCGTGACAAGTAGGGTAGGTAATTATTAACTTATTGAAGATAAACTGATAATGTAATGTGCGTAAATAACAAAGTAGGATCTACTTATACAATAGCAGTGAACAAATATAAAACCTTACTTAATAATACTCGTAACAATGCAAATGTAGGTAAGTTTGTTTGCAACACGTCCTTTCTGTACCTGCACTCGTACACTCCCTACTTAAAAGATGAGCAACGCTCTTCTCACTCCTGAGTTGCAGAAGTTCATGTCCAGGGGTAATCACTTTCCGTCAGGTGAGCTATCTTCACGTTTTCTTAAAATAAAGAAAGAAGTATTGTTCCTATAGAATATTGAATTGTACGGATAAACGTTACATAAACGTAAGTGAATCCGTAAAAAACCTTAAGTTTCTGTATGTCACGATATCTTTATAGTTTTACGTTAATCCCTTTGATAATGTACACATTCGTGGAGTGAACACAATAAATGTCGTGTATATTTATGATATTACGCACTTCTCAGAATAGTTGTGGATATAATTGGTAGGTATTTGTTTGTGCCGCACCTGTCATAATAAACCGATGACGTTAAATAATTCCAGCTTTTAAAATACAATAAATATTTGACTAGTCTGTTGGTGTACTGATTAAAGACCCTGAATATTAAGCTGGAACACATTTATCACAAATCACAGAGTGTGCCGTACACATTTGTAGGTACATATTACAATTAGTTCAGGAACCGAATCTCGCAGTTTCATCCGAGCTTAGCCCGAAATTCAGTTTCCAAAACCTATAATTACTTATACTCCTGAGTTTTATAAGAGAAATTGTACCTCGATGATTGATTACGTACTTAAAGACTATATTTTTTTATGATTTATTCACAAATGTATAGTTTTCAGATTTTTGCATGTACTTATATCATAAGACGATGTTACTTGCCAAATTTCAGAGTTATAAGTCAACGGGAAATACCCACGAATTTTGATTCTTTTGAGTGTCGAAATATGCGATTTTTGCTGCATAAACGGCCGTTTCTTTTTTACGTTTACTTAGGAGTTCAATTATTTTACAGCCTCAAGGGACCGTGGACCCGAGTATATGATTTAAATTTCAACCCGATACCACTGTGGGACCGCATTTACACGTAATCGCACCGGCAGGACCGGTCCTGAGACACAACGTTCACCTACACTACATTATTACCCTCACCGGGCCGGCGCTGCGTCTGCCCTAGGGCGACTTTTGCCCAATTTGGGTGGACCCAGCGTCGCGACAAGACGGCTGTACACGGGGGTTGTCCGGTCAATGGTACTTTACGGTGCACCGGTGTGGGCGGCGGCTCTGACCGCCTAGAATAGGGCACGCCTCTGGCGCCCTCAGAGGGTAATGGCGGTCAGAGCCATACGCGGTTACCGCACCGTTTCGACGGAGGTGGCATGCGCGTTGGCCGGAACTCCCTCGTGGGATTTGGAGGCGGAAGTGCTCGCCGAAGTTTATCGGCGAGTGGCTGACTCCCGAGCGGAGAGCGGATTTCGCCCTCCGCCCGAGGATGTGCGCGAGTGGCGCGAAGCCGCTCGCCGAGCCACGATGGCTCGCTGGTCGTTCCGGCTGGAGACTCCACGCGCTGGCTTCGCCGCCGTGGAGGCTCTCCAGCCGGTCATCGCCGAGTGGGCAGGGCGGCAGCACGGGACCCTTACCTTCCGGCTGACGCAGGTGCTTTCCGGGCACGGTTGCTTCGGAAAGTACCTGCACTTGGTCGCTTGGAGGGAACTGAGTCCCGCCTGCCACCACTGCGACTGCAGTGAGGACTCGGCCCAGCACACGCTGGCGGTCTGCCCCGCATGGGCGACACAGCGCCGGGCCCTCACTGCAGTCATCGGAGTGGATCTCTCGCTACCGGCCGTAGTACGCTCCATGGCCGGTAGCGACAGTTGTTTTACCGCGGTCGCAACCTTCTGCGAGGAAGTAATCTCGCAGAAGGAGGCGGCGGAGAAGGCCCGGGAGGACGACCTCCACTCGCGCGCCTATCACCGCCTCATGCCGCCCTGAGTCTGGCCGCGGGTGGCCGGGGTGGATTTCCCCTCCACCCGCATTAGTTTGGCCAGCCGCGAGGGGGCGGAGAGGAGAATTTTGAGACGGAGCCCGCACCAGGAGCGGGCTGGCGCTAGGAGGGTTCCGGATGTCTTAACAACAGCTGTTCCCCGATCCCTCCTGTTACAGGCGCAGAGTGGCACACCGTGTGGTTTTAGTCGGTCCGAGTCCGACACACCACCCCGCCGCAAACCCCGGTGGGGTGACGGTCCGAGGGGATTTCCACACGTTAAAAAAAAAAAAAGGCTTTGTTTCAAGTTTTCCTTCTCTTTGCAGTTTTTCTGTGACACCGTGGTATCACTCCGCTCGAGCCTGGTAGACATGGAAATTGATTCATTTAATGAAGTGATTGGTTTTAGTCACAGCGATTTCACGTGTGATTGTAATGTCGTCATAGATAAAGATAAATGCCATTAATATCAATTAAAGTTCTTTTTATCAAAGATTTTCTTAGATTTAGACCTTTTACGTGTCTTGCGATAGCGTAATACCTATTATTAATTAAGCGGCAGTGGTTTTGTAAATCAGTATCAGGTGTGGTTATATGATTTGTAAATCATATGATTTATAACATGTGATTGTGATTTTAGTCCATCCCTAAGCCTGACCCATATCTGCCGAAGTATAACTCTAGAAAAGAATTACACCATTACGCCATTATTTCTTTCTTGAAATCACAGATTATTTTATATAGTGTGGGTATTTATATTAAGCGATTCCAATAGGTGTGTAACAGCCGTGACGGGTGTGACATGATATGCGACCATTTACATATTACAATAACGCCATTGTAACGTAATGTCTACACAATTAGTTTTATAACATAATGAAACGCGCCGTTTTGTGGGATTTTTATTTGATTTTGTAATACACGTTGATATCTGATATATTATAACTGTACACCAGCTTCAGTGAAGAATGATTAAAATAAGTTGACTCATCTCACGTACGACCGCCTGACCCCAAACTAGGCAGGGCCAGTACCATGGTAACCGGACTGCTGATAAACATACTGATACATATCATTTCTAAATACATACATATTATAGACTAGCTGGTTTAGACGACTTCGTTTGTGTGGAATTTGAAAAGTGCTGCCTCAGTGGGTTCGATTCGAGGCAAAATTTTAAAGGGTTTTTCTGATAGAAAAATAGCCTAAGTTACTCCGTATATAGACAGCTACCTGGTAGTAAAATATTATCAAAATCTGTCCAGCCATTTAGAAGATTACCTAAACAAACAGACAGACTAACAGACCGACACATAGACACAGATAAACAAAAAAAAACTAGTTTTTAGACAGGTATCGTGCAAATAATCATGTGAGCATGAAAAAAAAACCTATTATTTTGACATTACAAACAGACACTTCCATTTTATTTATTTGTAGTAAAGATGAATTACACACAGACACAAAACCAACGATTGTGATAAAGCTCTTTAATCAATTATTTGTTCTGGGCGAGAATCGAACCTACGACCTATGCCTTTTTCACCCCTATATTTTTGTTTGTAAGTAAATACTTATCAAACATATTTCATAAGACATTCCGATATTCTACTTATCATAATTATACAACTATCTGATCGTATCATAAAATCTAATGTGTATAACGGAGAAAAATATTTAAATGTATTATGTTTATGAATCCTTACAAAAAACCAGACCTTTTTTGTTGCATTTCTTATGTGAAGCGAGCGTACTAGGAAGCATAAATGTTGAATATTAAAAATAACTTGCTTTAACTGGTTCTTATTACACCAAAACCGCACTGGTCCCACAGGCAATGAACACTCTACACACACCAGCTAACCATTGCTCAGACATTGTAAGTATTGTAAAATATAATGTACTACGCCAGTAATATTTTATTAGTTGAATTTGCTCACAGAACCTTCTAGACTGCTAGAAATATTTCATATTCATTTCAATGTTTAAATACTAAATGATAACTCCGCAATATGTAATATGTTAACACTCGTAATGTTTTAGAGATTTCTGTTTCGTTTTACACTTTTATGACCATTGTTTATTAATTATATTTCTTAACGTACAGTATTTCAAGCGCTAGCATGAGAATATTCTTATGTAACCAATATCATCTTGAACAAAACGTGACGCGACCTGGTTCAAATAGATTATGTACATGTGTCAAAACAATTTTTGATTGTTATCATTTCATTGCTGCGCTACTTAATACACGATTACTTAAAAATCGTGTTTTTAAAGTAAACGAGACGGATGTCTGAACAAGCTTCAGTTGATAAATGATGATCTATCTACCGATCTATCCAATAGATAGAATTCTCATATCATACCGAGTAATACTGACTATAAATAAAGCAAATCAATATGGCAGCTGTATAACGCTATTTTATTTCGGGAGGGAGCAGCTGCGTTTTTTTTAAATTTATTATTTGTTTTATGGGTTTTTTATCCTCGTAGAGATGCATCTTAACTTCCACTGCACAAAAATGAATATACGGTTTTAACCTGGGCCTCAATTCTGCTATTTTAATATTGTATCAATAGACTGTCGATGGTATGTCGTCGGCATAGTTTTGCACTTTTCTTATTCTACTAACTATGTAAGACCAATGGCCTCCCGATGACTTGTCACTGATACAAATGTCATCAATGTCTTTGTAATAGTTTGGTAAAGGGTATATTTTAAATTTGTAAGAAAATGATATAACGGGTCTACCAATAGGGATGACCTGGTTTTGACAGCTCATAGCTGCCATGTTTGATGATGGATCTTTGACGTCTCTTGACATTTGTGTTCAGTAAGGTTTGCCATTTTATCATGTCACGTTTCACTTTAAACCAACGCTTGGAAATTATCCAAAGCTTCTTTGAAAGTGACGAAGGAAACCCTGTTACTGTGAATGGCGAGCGCTATAACTCGATGTTAACCGAATATTTCTTTCCGGAATTTGATGATATTGATGCAGACGACCTTTATTTTCAACAAGACGGTGCACCACCTTTTTTTTTTTCCGTGCGGAAATCCCCTCGGATACCACCGTGGTGGCATGTCGGACTCGAACCGACTAAAACCGCACGCCGTTTCGGGTACTAATAGCCGGGGAACCAAGTATACCCTAGAAAGGAAGTCCCTGGTGCCCCGACATACCTCGGCCCATCTACAACAACAAGTAGACGACCCCCCGTGTGGGAACCCTATGTTCCCTCTGCCCCCTCGAGGCGAGCGCGCTTCGCAACGCGCTCGCCGCCACCCCGGCCTGCTTCTGCTAGGGTGACAGATGGCCTCATCTGTCACCCTAGCCTGAGCTTATGCCTGACGGAGGTCGTTCTGCGACTTTCGGCGCCTGAGTCGCCTGCGGTACCTGGCCCGTTCCCGGGCCTGGCAGGCCGGGAGAGTCCTAAACCTCTCCCGGTCCCGCTCCGCCGTCTCCTTCGCGAGCATAACTTGCTCGCAGAAGGAGACGGCAGAGTTCCACGCACTCTCGCTGCGCACGATGGCCGCAATCAGGCTATCGAGCGAGAGAACTCCCACTCCGATGGCCGCCACGAGGTCTCGCCTCTGCTCAACCCACGCCGGGCACTCTGCCAGCGTGTGGAGAGCCGTGTCCACGGTCTGGCCATCGCAGTGGTGGCACTCAGGCGTTGGCTCCTTGCGGATCAGACACAGGTGATCCCCGAAACATCCTTTCCCAGTGATCACCTGCGTCAGTCGGTATGAGAGGGTCCCGTGACGCCTCTCGAGCCAATCCTCCATAACGGGTCTTACCGCCGCGATGACGGCGAGACGGTGCACCACCTCACATTACTCGAGTGAACATGGAATTATTGCGTTTAAAGTTTGGTGAGTCGTTAATTTCGAGAAATGGACCGATCAGTTGGCCACCAAGATCGTGTGATTTAACACCTTTTGACTATTTTCTTTGGGTTACGTTAAATCTAAAGTGTTCAGCAATAATCCAGCTACAATTCGTGACCTAAAAACCAACATTCGACGAGCCATAGCCGACATACCGGCCGAAATGGGCACCACGTCATCGAAAATTGGCGTGAGCGGTTGACCGTCTGCAAAAAGAGCCGCGGCGGTCATTTGACTGATATATTACAACATAAATTGCATAAAATTATCTATTTTTCATAAAAAATTGTGTGTTTTATTAAATTTTTAAACCAGGACGTTCTTATTGGTAGACCCCATATTTAATTTTCATGATATAGCAATGTTGTTAATATCACAATTGATGATGGTATATAGTAATATATACTATATCGACAGTCTATTGACACTGTGAATTTAAGTTAGTAGAATACATATATTTTGATCAGTGGCATCTCAATAGCGTGTCAATGGAATATCAGTGGCTTGGCGTTAACACAAACAAACAGCAGAATTGAGGCCGTGGGTAGTTACATAACAACAGTATTCAATTATGGACTATTCATCTTTTGTCGTTCGTATAACTGACATCAAAATATGCTTGTTTAGTTAAAGCTTTCTCGTATCGGAGCTCAATGTTTTTATCAAATACAATTCATCAAAGTAATTGTCTAGAAATGGAACTCCTGTCCAGCCTAGTTTAGCTTTTATCTATCATGAGTAACGGCTTTCGTTTAAACTTTTTGATCTACCTACTATATTATATAAATGTATTCTTATATTTTATCTGTAGTGAAAAGACTTGTTTTTAAACGACTCAAAAAAAGGACTTACTGCAGACTAGAGGGTAAGCAATGCTTTTTTAATGTCAAATACCTATTACATTAAGTAAACATGTATTGTAGTCTTTACTATTAAGTTTGTATTCAATATTTTTCACTATTTATTACCATTTCAATATTTTTAAAGTCACTTTGACTTTTTTGAAAGCGTTTTATTATCAATGAAAACACTCGGCAACAACTGAACCGATTTCGATCATAAAGTTAAAGTAATTACACCAGACACTACACTAACTACACTAACTAATACACCAATTCGTTCGTTTGTTATGCTTTCACTCTTTAACTACTGAAGCGATAACATAAGTTAACATCCTTTTAACGATTGTTTCCGAGGTACACAATAAACTTTAAAGAATCGAAACTGCGGTAAAAAAAGCTCGTAGGTTAGTATTTATTTCAAGAGTACGCATGGGTACATTACTATTAATAATATTCAGAGAAGATGGAGGCCAATAGCCAAGCGTGAACCTAATCTGAATAAACAATGGCATCGGTTGCCTAACTTCATAGAGCGAATAATGAAAGTAAACGTACGAACTCATATCGTCCGTTACGAATTGAGATCAATGTTTGAGAGTTGGGTAACGACGTGTGTCTATTGGTGTTGGTGTTGTACTGCCAATGTTTCATATCTGCCATTATTTGACGGGCCTGTTGGTCTAGTGGTTAGTGACCCTGACTGCTAAACCGGAGGGCGTGGGTTCGATTCCCACCCAGGACAAATATTGTGTGATGAGCACGGTCAGTTGTTCTGTGTCTGGGTATAATTTATCTATAATATGTATGTATTTAGAAATATATATGTATGTTTATCAGCGGTCTGGACACCATAGTACAGGCTCTGCCTAGTTTGGGATCAGACGGCCGTGTGTGAGTGTGTGAGATATATTATTATTTGTGCATTATATTTGACTTTCACCTACTGGTGCTGTTATGTTGCATCGCTGATGATATTTAAGTAGATAAATACAGATAAGTATTGCGCATTTTGTCCACGATAACATTACCGACATCTGTGCTATTTTACCTTCGTGCTTAGTCTTACAAAAAAAGGTGGAGATTCTCAATTCTGCGGTACCTACTTTTTTTTTGTTACCTCAGTTGATCTCTCATTTATGATCCGATTTGGAAATGTCTTTTTTTAGCTAATAGGATACATTTTTGGTTACATTAAAATTTGAAGAAAAATTCCACCTCTAAATGTGTAAATTAAAGAATGAAGAACATAATTTCTGAGATTAGCGCGTTCAACCAAACAAACTCTTTAGCAATATATTTAATATTAATACTGTTCTAGATTATCCCAATATCAGTTGGGTTGGACGCTATGTGTGACATTGCATTTATGTTTTACTTCTATGTGATGATTTTGATTTAAACAAAAATGTATAAAGTAAAAAATAAAAGTAAATCAAAGGCATGAGCTCGAACCGGTCTAACTTTAAACAGTTATATCTTGACGGTAACTTACTCGTATAAGTTGTCTACTGACGTTATTAAAGTCTACTTTTACACAGTACGTTCTACTTAGACCACTGGACTTGTATTAGTCCAAGGCCAGTTTACTCACATTATTATTTTTATAACCAACTAGCTGACCCACGCAACTTCGTCTGCGTCTCTCAATAGTAATAAATTTTCTCCGTTTTTGAAACATTCTTCATTAGTGCTCCGCTCCTATTGGTCTTAGCGTGATGATATATAGCCTATAGCCTTCCTCGATAAATGGGCTATCTAACACTGAAAGAATTTTTCAAATCGGACCAGTAGTTCCTAAGATCAGCGCGTTCAAACAAACAAACAAAAAACTCTTCAGCTTTATAATATTAGTATAGATGTGCATTTCTGTTAATTTTACTATTAGAACATACCGTGTGGAACGAAACTTTTTGAATTACGACTTGCGCTTTTCTTGTTCATCTGTCACTGCGATATCTTTCAAATATTGGTTGCGTTGTATCAATTTCTTTCTCTCAATACTTACTACAACTATCTTATTACAAATCGTTTTATTTTTTAAATCATTTACAAAATCAATATTGAGAGAGGGTCCACAGTCCAAGTGTGGGTTACCGCGGAAGCGCCATGCTTCAGTACCTACGTATCGGTCAGTTCGACCGGAATGAAACCATGACCTCACTGAAAACTGGTGTCATGCTATTCTTTCATTATCGCTACAGGAGACCCTCCCCCTTTAATTCCGGGGGCGGACACTCAAAGAGACGCTTAAGTCTATTGAGTTATAATAGAGTCTATCGACTGCATGGATAGCGTCGCGGTTTAGCGGTGTCGCCGTTTTCTACAGCGTTGAGTGTTGTGGGTTCCATCCCCACAGGGAACAACACTTTATGTGATCCACAAATTGTTGTTCTGAGTCTGAGTGTTCTTTGTGTCCGTTTCATAGATGTCTGTAAAGTCCCCCGCGACACAGCATATATTGCTAGTGCGGGAGTTCTTTATAAAACAGAAGAATCACAAGTTGTAGATGTTCATGAGCGAAGATATTCGCCATCCATCGTAGTGCCATCGCGTGACAATATGCTATAAAACCCAACCCGGTACTTTTAAGCATTTGTTTAATTTATATTATTTTGTAATTAAAATAAAACAGTGTTTAGATGACCTTTCGTAGATCATTTAAGACAGACGAATAGTTAATAAATTACACAGGATATCCTTTTACCTGCTATTAACATATTTCTTTATATTGAACAATTTTAATGTTAATTTTGAATGACATTCGTTTGTTTATAATTACACGAAGGCGCACCGGTCAATAATACCAAACGACATGTATTTGACATATCTATTTATATCTAAATAGGTCATTGATCACAGATAAGTCTGTCTAAATATTATTTGGTAGGTATTTGTTAGGTATAATTTGTTTTCACGACAGACTGTGTCTATAAATTTAATAATATTGTCATATGGCCCAAGGAGGGTGGAAGGACAAGGAGATGAATAGTATACCAAAAAAACTATGGATACTGAAAAACCAAGTAATAAAAAAACCACCAAGCCGGTACCGAGGGTGAACAACCCAAGTGCCAGGCTAAACCACCAATCGGCTGACCCCAGGGTGAACAACCCAAGGGTGAAACCGGCAAATACACCATTGGCTGCTGCTCAGGCAAACAACCCGACCGCAGCGCCATCCACGACTCTGGCGACACCTCTGGTGTCTAACCAGAATACGGAGCCAGTGTCGACCATCGACCTCTCCTCTTTGAGGGCAGCAATGCCCGTACCTGCGGGACCCGGCCTGGAAGAAACCGGCTGGAGCCTGGTAAGGACAAAGAAGAGAGCGTCGAAAAAACCAAACCCGTCCAAGAAGACCCGTAACGCCAACAGGGCGAAAGCCCGAGTGGAAAGGCAAGCACGGTGTCTGACCTCGGGTGGAAGTAAGCGGCTTGAAGTCGCTGAAGGGCCCGAAGGGGCCCACGTTGCCCCCGTTAGTGACGTGCTGCCCCGAGGCGAAGACGAAAGTCAAGCCACGGGGAAGTGTACTCCTGTGGGGGCGCCACCTGCCAAGACGCCTGTAGCGGCCAAAGTACCCTCTAGGCAGGGTCAACCTGGACAGGGTAAACGGGCGAGACGAGCGACACGTGGAGGGAAACCTTCAAGTGATACAAAGCCCGTCAAAAGAACTCGCCCGGACGAGTCTCGCACTCCCCAGGGCAGTGGCAAGCGATTCAAACCGCTGCCAAAGACCGGCTCCACGAGCTACTCCGACGCACTAAAGGCGAATGACCTTTGCGTCGCGGTCATGCTGGAGCCTTACCACGACCTCACCAAGGCACAGGCAGAGGACATCGAGGGCCAGCTGCAGGGCGTGCTAGATGAGGAGATCTTCTCGCCCGGCACGTCAAGCGCACCCGTCGCTGCGCCACAGTTTAGGGGCAAGGCCTTCTACAGTGAGGGCGCCCTTAAGATGTGGTGCAACGACGAATATGCCCTACAGTGGCTTCGCCGATCCCTGGTGAGGATCCCATCACCAGGTGAAGGCACCAAACTGGTCGTCAGGAGGCAGTCTGAGATCCCGAAAAGGATCAAGGCTGGACTCCTGGTACCACAAATCGGACCAGATGATACACTGGTCCGTATTCAAACGAGGCTAAAGTACCAGAATAGCCAGTACAATGTGGCCAACTGGGCCCTCTACCATGCCGAGGCGCAGGAGGAAAAGAAATGTCTCTTCCTAGTGCTCGGCATCCCAGAAGAGGACGTCGTGAAGCTCAAGGCTGGTGAGCGTAGAGTATACTACAAACTGGGTAACCTCTACGTCCGCTTCCTTGATGAACGTCCCGCCCCACCAACTAACCCAAACGAGGAGCCATTCGAGGGAGGAGGAGAATCGGCCCTACAACACCCTAAGGACGGCAATGGAGGGGATCCTCTGAGACCCGTTGAGGAGACAGCCTGCCGGGGTCCACCTCCTGAGGAGTTGGAGGACCTACCGGTGGGCGAGAGTGACCTTGTAACCGCTTTTCCTCTCTGGCGGACTACTCACCGGCTGACCCAGTGGAGAGATTCAAGAGATTACCTCAGGGCGCCTTGTATGAGAATAGAAGTGTGTGCGTGTGGGAAACCTATGGGACTCTTTAGAGGAAAACAACTTACACCTCAGTTATACATACATGTATATTTCAAAGAAAAAGTAGATCAAATTAAACTAATTAAACAGTGTGGGTACAATAACAAGAAAAGAAAAAAAAAACCGCAGCGGTGCGCGTTAGAGCTGAGCTGATGGTGCTCGGTGCCACCTCGTCGTCCCTCCAGGAGGTTACTTCCTCTTCCGCCCGAGTCGGCTATTTATATTGGATATGGATAAAAGTTTAACAATCTGCAATTATAAGTTTAAGTACGTAACTCTTGGGTACGGCTGTCCGCTTGCGTCGTGAGCCGCGCAATCACCAGCTTTGCCAGAGGGTACCGAGAAACTTGAGTCTGTACCAGAAGGCCACAAAAGAGCAAGCACGCCGTCTAAGACTGACCGTCTTGACCCCGAAATCTGGGACCCTACGAATGGATTAGCACTCATATAATTAAACAGGTTCCAGAAACAAATAGGTTTAAGTAGAATTAAGAACATACTCACCACTTTAGTGTGGGTACTTTAAACAGACTACATATTACGAAATTCAAATTACACGACAATCAAAACACTATTTAAGGTTGGAAGACACGAGATAGCAGAGTGTCTCCCGTGGCAGAAAGCCGGACCTATATATCCTCGGTTCAGGAATCTTCCAGAAGTTAACCCCTCCTCATCATTTCACTTTGACATTTACATTGAGAAAGAAAACAACGCTAACAAAATCAAAAGTAACTTGCTTTCCACCATAGCTGAACACTCCCAATACCTATGCAATTTGTCATGACAGATTACCAGAACAGATTAAAAAGTAAGTCTTTTTAATTAAACTATCATGTCTCAAACAAACGCCATCTAGTGGTCCGAAAGTGAACAAAGGAGATCAATACCGTAGCTACAAACTACTTTAGATAAATCAACAACAAAGCGATGCGGCCAAACAGGTGCCGCTTTTATCAATATCGTACGTATCACAAATGCACAAAAAAAATAACTGTTACAACCTCGACGACATAGAGGATATGCTGAACAGCGATGATGGCGCTGTCTGCACCCCCCCATAACACCCTTATAGCCATCCAAACCAACCTCCAGCACAGCTATACAGCAACGGCTACCCTACGCAGAGAGCTGGAGGTAAAAACCAACACCGTAGCCCTAATCCAGGAGCCGTGGATTAGGAAGGGCAGGATCTGCGGTCTAAACAATATTGGAGGTAAGATACTTCTCAACACTACCATTGATAACCCGCGCACTTGTATTTATACACCAAAACATGCGTGTACTACCTTAATGACCGAGTTCTGTTCCAGAGACCTTACCTCTATTAGGTTAAAGGAACCCTCATCAAACCTGCCTGACGTGGTGATAGCATCAGCCTACTTGCCGGGCGATGCTGACATCCCCACTCCGGAGCTGGCTGCGCTGGCACACCACTGCGAGCGCGAGGGTCTGGAGCTGATCATCTCTGCCGATACCAACGCGCACCATGCGCTGTGGGGCAGCAGGAGCAACAACCGGAGAGGTGAGGAATTTGTATCGTTCCTATTATCAACTAACCTTAACATTATCAACGTGGGCTCGGAGCCGACATTTGTCACGTCCAGGGCCCAAACTATAATTGATCTTACATTAGCAAGTGAGCATGCATCGCAACACATATCGAACTGGCATGTTTCGAACGAAGCATCGTGCTCAGACCATCGCTGGATCAAATTTAACTTTGAAATGAAACTTAAACTACCCGATCCCCGACGGAATCCCCGCACGATGGACCGGAAACGGTATGAACATCTTACTGCGGAGAATCTGCGAAGCATCAACCCAACATACGCTACGGGGACTGTTAAGGACATTGACAGTCATGTTGTCAACCTTACACAGACACTGATCGATTGCTTTGAACAAACATGCCCACTTTCCACACCCAGAACTGGACCACAGAACAAACACCAATGGTGGGGTCCGGAACTGGAAAGACTACGTCGTAAAGTGAGAAAGTTGTTCAATAAAGCAAAAAACTCGCGACTAGACCAACATTGGGATGCCTACACGCAGGCCCGACAACAATATAAGAAGAGAATCAGAACCAGGAAAACTGAGTGCTGGAGAAACTTCTGTACTAACATAGAGAACAACAACCAGGCCAATAGAGTCAAAAGCATACTGTGTAGTAGAGGCGAACACAATCTTGGCTCACTGAAGAAGCCTGATGGTAAGTATACCAAAACAGACTCGGAAGCCTCAGAGCTGTTATTAAAAACACACTTCCCTGGATGTCGCATATCAGATGTGATGGAAAAATGGGAAGACAGATGGGAAAAACCACCAGATGATACAGACTGGGATACGGCCCGCAAAGTTGTCACCCATGACAAACTAAGGTGGGCAATTAACAGCTTCCTACCATTCAAGGCGCCAGGACTAGATGGTGTCTTCCCAGGCCTACTGAGATGGTGTGATACGACATTACTGGACCATCTTATAAAAATCTATAGGGGCTGCCTGGCGCATCAGTACATCCCCTTGAAATGGAGAGAAGTTAAAGTAGTCTTCATCCCCAAACCTGGTAAAGGTGACTACACACAACCCAAATCACACCGACCTATTAGTCTCACATCTTTCCTACTAAAGGTTCTTGAGAGGCTAATAGATAGGGAAATCAGGGAAACTGCGTTAGTCAGTCATCCTCTACACCTCAATCAACACGCATACTCGATGGGTAAATCAACAGAATCTGCCCTACATCGAGTTGTTTCATATATAGAAGACAATCTAAATCACAAAAGGTCAACACTGGCCACCTTTATCGATATCGAGGGAGCCTTTGACAAGACCAACTTCACCAGCATTAGCCAAGCTCTGTCTAGGCATGGTGTTGATTCCACAATCTCAGGGTGGATCGACAGCATGCTAAGATATAGAGCTATACAATTCACTGTGAGCGAAGTGACTAGAGGAGTGGTGGCTAGAGGTTGCCCCCAGGGCGGTGTACTCTCCCCCCTTCTATGGAACATTGTTGTGGATGAGCTCATCGCACAACTTAATGACCAAAGATTCCTCACAATAGGCTATGCAGACGATCTTACCATTCTCATCAGCGGTCCTTTTGAGAGCATTACATGCGATCAAATGAGACTTGCACTGAAGATCGTGGAACAATGGTGCGCAGCACACAACCTGACAGTGAACCCATCCAAAACAGAGATGATCATGTTCACAAACAAACGCAGCCTAGGAAATCTCAGACTTCCCAAGCTATTTGGAACACAACTTACTCTTACCAAAGAGGTCAAATACCTAGGAGTAATACTGGACAGTAAACTCCTGTGGAATAAGCACCTCGATGAAAAATTGAATAAAGCCTGCATTATTTTCTGCCAATGCAAGCGGCTACTCGGCAAAAGCTGGGGACTATCACCCAAAATTACTTTATGGCTATACAGGACAGTCATAAGACCAATAATCACTTACGGTGCTGTTGTCTGGTGGCAGAGAACAGAGCTAAGCACCGTCATAAACAAACTGCAGCAATTCCAGCGACTCCCATGCTCCGCGGTCACTGGCTGTATGCGCACAACGCCTACTGCCGCACTGGAGGTGGCTCTTGGTCTGCCACCCCTGGATCTATTCATACAGCAGGAGGCCGCCATGGCGATCATTAGACTCAAACACCTAGGTCTATGGCACAAAAGGGAGGGATCGCACTCTAAATTATGGGATCAATTGGTGGAATACGAACCACTGATAGCAGCTCCATGCGATAGAATCCCAAAACACCATATCTTCACAAGAAGATACTACATCCAGATACATGGAAATGACCGAGATCAATCCGGCATTAACGAAGTCCGAATTTACACGGACGGTTCCAAGACTAGGTCAGGAACTGGAGCCGGCGTTTTCTCGCAAGATCTAAATATAAACATATCACTAGCGTTAGGCCAACACAGCTCCATATTTCAATGTGAATGTGTAGCAATAACTTACGCCGCCACAACGGCCATGTCAAGGGGTATCAAGGACTACAACATCCGAATAATATCCGACAGCATGGCCGTCTTAAAGGCATTGGAGGGCAACACAATGACCTCTGGTGTTGTCCTCGAATGCCACCAAGCACTGGAACAGCTCGCTATATTCAATGGGGTACTCCTCCAATGGATTAAAGGGCACAGTAACTCACACGGGAACGATGCCGCAGATGAGTTGGCAAGGAGGGGCTCGGCAACCCCAACCTCTGGCCCAACCCCACTCCTGCCCATATCGTTTAACCAAATACGATGCTGGGTCAGGCAACGGACCTGTGAAGCACACAACCGGAGGTGGAAAAACTCACCCGGCTGCAGAGAGTCCAAACTGGTGCTGAATCAAGTCACGCCACGACTAACCTGCAGACTGATCAGTCTTAGCAGACCGGAAATCAGAATGGTTGTCGGAACTATTACAGGACATCTAGCCCTGAACCGACAACTATTCATAGTCAATGCGACGGACAGCCCCCTGTGCAGGGGGTGTCTGGAAGCTGAAGAAACGGCCGCCCACGTAGTCCTGGAATGCGAGGGAGTGGCCACACAACGGGCAAATATCATTCCTGATATAAAGTCGCTCCTAGAAGCCTGTGAACGCCCCAGGAGGCTTCTGCGCTTCTGGAAGGAGCTTGGCTGGCTCACCTAGTCAACCAATCCCCGACGCATAAAGGACCACTCTGAGTCTAAATGCGGAAACCGAGGCCCACAACCAATACCAATACCAATACCAAATGGCCCATTTAGAACTTTAGGTGTGTTTCACTTTTAACTATAAGAACGTGGTCGGCCCCGCGGTGTGAAAAACAGTCCAGAAATGATGTACATTGAATGGATTTCTTAATGCGATGACGTGGTTCCCGACCTTTCAGCTCGCATTGAAAGTGACAGTTGAACTCGTGTCGCGACACCGACACCCACACCGCAGCGCCCACGTGACGTGACGCGACATGTCTGATAAACATACGTTGATCATATGTTTTGGTTATTAGTCGTCTTAATTAATACATTTTAGAAATAAAAAAGAGGTTTTTATTTCTAAAATTTATTTTAAGAACGCTGCATGTTTTTTTTTTTCATTTTCATCTATCATTCCTTATTTCACTGATTACTTCCGTTCTAGCCGCATTCTTTAACATTCACACATCATAATTTTCCTAAGTTTTCGGTAATTTTATTTGGTCTGGTTTTTTATGGCGGGTCTCTATGAGGCCAATACTCCTGAGGAATAAAATACACTCTTCAATGTATTTGCTAAACAAGCTCATTCTTATGTAGAAAAATTACTGACACGGTAACATGAGAGAAGCGGTCGCAGTCCATCATCTCAAATAGGTTTCTCGTTGTTAACCGTCAGAACATAACTTTTATATATTGAGTGATGCCGCGGGAAAATCTATTGTCTGTCTTTTATACTCCACACATAACCATATGCTGAGAGAGATGCATGTGCTGAGATTCGCACAACCCCTGCGACCTCTCTTCCGTGAAGTACAATGTTGCGTAATAAAGTTATCTAATCCTAGCTGTCTTGGGAACACCTACTCGTATCGAAACGCTAAATATATTTGTATTCACAAATCTATACTAATGAAAAGTGAAAGGTGAGTTTTTAAAACTCTTTTAGTGTTGGAGGGTCCATTTGTTGAGGAAGGCTTTAGGCCATATAACATCGTGCTACCACCGAAAGGAGCCGAGCATCAATAAAAAATGTTGCAGAAACGGGAAAAATTGATTAATTTTGAGACACAGACAAAGTTGGCTGTCTATTATATTGTATTGCTTAACATTAGGTCAAGCAAACAAGCAACTCTTTAACTCTAGTATATTGGTGTGGAAGTGTAGGTAAAGATGAAACTAACAATCCCTGGTGAATGGGAGAATGTTCCGTTTCGCCAGTAACCAGCTGTCTGCAGCAACTGAGCGGCCATGTTGCAATGTCGAACACCAAACCAATTTATATCTATGTGTGTAGAGCAATTCATTTCCAATCGATTTGGATAATAACTTTAATAGGCGATCATTAATATCGACCTACATAGAACTGGTAATTATTTCTAACTGGGACAACATATGTTAAAAATACATACATTCATGCCTATAACCATGGAAGGATGGACAGAGTCGCATAAAATGCCCACATTATGCAAACCATAATTATTTTTCCACTTACTAAAAGGTGCAATCCTATTGCAGTCAATTGACACTATAGGGTAAAATAGGTTTAAATGGAAAAATTTAGAGTTCGTAGAAAGGGAGTTAGTTAAGAAAACGATACCTATATATATGTATAAAAATATTACGTTGGTCTGTTTACGTTTCATAAACTCAGAGATCTGCACCGATTGAGCTCAAATTTTGACACAATATACAACCGGCTTCAAAGACGGTTTTTATTTATTTTGTTCCTCATTTCTCACCAGTGCAACCACAACGTGCCACAGCGAAGTGTGCCAGGGTACAGCTAGTTGCTGATATAGACGGGTTGGGCAATATAAACTGCTTCTGCAGGTTAAAGTCGCAAACTCAGATTAACTATTGTAGAAGTACTAAGTCCAGGCGTCTAACGCTAAAAAGTTGTATATTTGCTTTAGTTTAGAAACAATGATCGACAGAGTGATGTCAGCGGTGTCTAGCGAGTTTATTGCTAAATAACCTAATTTACTAAAGTGGGTTGATGAAAACGCCCATAAACCTGGACAAAGTAACATGGTAGTTGAGTTCAATTGAGCCCACAAACTATGGAGTGCACATAACTACTGGTAACAAGCTTGAGGTTAATATTTGAAACAGCGAGAATCAAACGTTCTGTCGCTTTTTTACTTATTTTTCTGTAATGTTTGAAGTATCTTATTCTCTTTCTAGGAGATAAGTTTCTAATGTGTTTTCTTTCTCAAATTCCTTTTCATGGCTCTGGTTGTTTTTATAGCCCGTTTACTGTTTGTGTGACATCCTTTTGCAATTTGTTATCTTTTCTATCCCACTTCGATGAACAAGCACTTATTAAAGGTTTTCAATAAAACATACAAGATATTTTACTCCCTTTACCAATTTCATTTGGGGTTCGAACAATGTGTAATATGGCTGATGCCCGGGTCATGCAAGAAACTTGCTGAATCCCGGTACAATGTTACTTACATTGCACCAACCCTCCTTGTGAATGTAAAAAGAGGATTCTTCAAGTTTTAATTTTAGTATTTTAATGTATGTTCATACATATGTATGTGCTGTAATGAGTTCTTATTTCTTTTAGATTTTACATAAAAGTTGTAATATGTAAGAAAATTTATTGTTGAGCTGCTCCCACTTTGGTAACCATTATGTTTGTCCTACCACTTTGCATTGAATTAATTTATTGTACGTCGACTGCAGAATGACAAAACTCGCCAAGACTCTCAATTTACAAGTGGGTAGAACAACATTGTTAGTGGGACACTTTGACCAGGTGGCCATACAAACTGTTGCGTCATGTTGTCTAATCGATTACAAAACTGCAATAAGAAGAAAAAAGAGCAATTAACCTTAGTGAATGTTTAGCGATGTGCGGTAGTTATCTAAGTAAACGAATGAGTCGATCACGCGGAGAGGTTCGTCGCACACGCAGCTCCGCCGCGGCCTCTAGAGGAGCAGCTATTAGTGAATTATACGCCTCGCCTTCTAACCTCGCTCTCTTTGAGTGCTTCCGCCTGATAACTTAAGCTCATTCGATTTCAGGTTCGAATTCAAGGTCAACTTACTATTAAAAGCGGTTGTTAAATTTGTTTTGTAAATGATCATAACACTTTGATGTGTTGTATTTTATTCTAACTCTGCCTGCCGCATTTTCGCTGTCATAGACATATCTTAATTTATTGTGCAGAATAGCAATTCTTTTCCTAAAATAAAAGCATTACGATATCTGACGTTATAAGGAGTAATCTAATTCCTTATAACATCAGATATCTACCAGTGCAAGTAATGTGGAAATGGTTCCAGCCGTGTTGGAGATAAGCTTGATTAAATAGATAGAGAACAGATAGACAAATAAAAAAGGTTTTGGGTAAAAGTACCTCATAAACATTCATCCATTTCTAAGCATTTAGTAAATAGTTACTATTTGAACACTTCATTTTATTTATGGATCAAACAGAAATACTTACTAATATTTATACAAAAGCATAAATTGCGGTTACATACTTTAAGATATTTAGCTAGTTTGATTCTCGCTCAGTGCAAAATACATAATGCTCATTGTCTATACCACCAATATACTACTCTCCTCTTCCAGGTAATCTCTCAGAATTACCAATTTGGTTGTATCCGTAATTCCTCATCAAATCAAATATTCATCGTCCAAATAATTGAAAATGATTCCTCATTAGTCCACCCATAGTCCCATACTGTGACAACAATGACACACAGTGACACAGTTGAAGCGAAAAAAAACATCATCCATTAAAGTCGTAAATGAAATGAATGAAAGTGTTCATTATGTCACGGCAACATCGTTAAATGATCGACAGTGTTGTGTCAGTCACCCAGTGACAATGACGGCGCACGTCACTCGTGTCACTGTGTGTGACTGCGCCGGGCCGTGGGAACTGCTCTACCTATATTTACTTTCACACATTGTACCTGCAGCCTCCCCGTACCTTTTACTTGCTTTGTTACATCTAGTCATAAGCTTACGTCATTTTTAACGTAATCACTTATCTCGAAGCTCCCAACAATAAATGCGTTGCTTAATGAATAAAGAGCTCCGTCACTTTGTATCACGATAAAGAGGCATTGGGAAATGATTACTACTTGACATGTTGCACGAGTTTCTGTTTTGTTATCAGACTTTTGAAGTTGCCATTTTGACTGCCAAGCCGAATTCGACTCGTCAAAACATATTTAATACTTTCTATCGTATACTATAAACGTCAGTTGTATTTTCAATAATAAAGGCATATTTACATTATAACGTGTATCTAAATTATCTAGATTTTATAGTGAGTAAGTGATGGCGAAGGCGATGACATAAATGACAATTTATCTCATCGCTGATTACGTACGTAACTTAAACCCTAAAAGTTTAATTTGACTCAATCGCCATTAATTTTAGCGTTTTAGCATTTTAATTCGACTTTTATTTCAGCAAAGATCTATTTTGTACATCTTCCCCATAAACCTTGTGTCCAATAAAATAATATGGTCACCATCTGTTAACGCCGTGTTATGCGCCATCATGCCCATCATGTCCAATTCATCCACTACATCAGTGCATTGTAAATTGTTGAATCATTCAAATCAGTAAATTAATTTAGCTGATTCTAAAACTTTAACATCAATCACTTACATATCATGTGTTGAATCAATTGTATCTAATAAATACATGTGTTCGAGCTATAAATAACCGACAAATCTGTGCAATTCAAACAGCGCGTGCACTGGTGTAGATGAACGCTGGCCAAGGGCACCCGGCCAACTGCACTCGCCCAACTGTACACCGTTAACAGTTACTGTTACTGCAGTCCGACTATTAAATATCAAATGTTCACGGTCTACTAGCCAATAGTACGGACACTCTCTTTGTACAGGCTGTCTGCATTTTATTCTTTATCTAACGCTTTTTTAAATTCAACAATACAAATATCCAATTCCTCAATTAACAATTTCATATCATGTCAGCTGAAATTAATATCTCATTAAAATTAGTTTGGTTGTTTTGTATTTGTAAAAAAAAAACATTTAGCCTTGTTTTATACCCTTTAGTAAAATTTACAATTCGTTTCGGTCTTTAAACAATCAACTTTAAAAGAAGTATTGTCGACTACAATGCGCCTGCTTCACAATGAATTGTAACAGACTGTTTATGTCTTTACATAATTATCCACCTTAATTGCCGTAGTATTACTTCTTTAAAACTTTGAATGGGGCCCGACGAGAAGTATCTATACCCTCCCAAATCAGAAAAGACTGTTCCAAATCGATGAATCCAGACGGAGTTCTGAGGAAAAAAGCAAAAAATACAACTGAATTACAATTACAATACAATTACAAAAAAGAACACCGTGTTTTTTTTTTAAATCAGTTAAAAAGTATCATCGACGTCGCTCGATAATAATGAAAAATTATTATAACTTGTATTTTTCATTCCGTTCAATCTTTTTCTAAATTATAATGGAAACAACTTTGAGTACTTTAAAAGTAAATTAGAAAAAAAAATTGAAACAGTTTCAATTCCTTTTGTAAATGGGGCAGATATCGGGTAACATACACACAAAAAATAGCTAAA
Organism: Arctia plantaginis; assembly: GCA_902825455.1. Taxonomy (NCBI): domain Eukaryota; kingdom Metazoa; phylum Arthropoda; class Insecta; order Lepidoptera; family Erebidae; genus Arctia; species Arctia plantaginis. The sequence continues at coordinate 196,952 of CADEBD010000327.1, forward strand.
GAACCGACTCCTTTTTAAAATTGATTGAAAAAGACGAGTCTTTTTTTTATTACACAAGGTATTCTGAGAGATTTTACCCAGCCCCCCCCCCCCCCCCCTAGAGGAAGTTCTTAACAGTAGCCAGCCTTATATGGAATTGTTTCGATTACTAATAAATGATACTTCCCATTAATCTTTCCTTAAGTTTAAATGTATGGACCTCATCTCATATCAAACGTACAATTTTATCCAATTCAACGAAAGTAACAAACATGTTAGAGCCTGTACAAACATGCAAATGTTGACATTGGGATGATATTTGATGTTTTATCTGTTCGTGGAGATAACTAACAACACAACAGACAGTGTTTGGTTAAACAGATAGTATCCAAAAGGTTCCAAATATCGGTGCAAGAGGAAATATTCTCACTTAAACGTGATCATATTTATTACGTCAGTGATAGCTACTAGGAAGTGACCGTTCTACTACCTACATCTACACGAGTTCGTGAAGGTAAAAAAAGACTGTTTTAAAAGCAGATAAATTGATGCAAATCTATTTCGAAAATAGTCAAGTTGTGGTATCAACTTAATTACGGACGTACGCACACAATTAACATTCGGAGATAACTCATTAATTAATTAATTATTTTCATCCTCATTACCTGGATAGTTGGCGCTCCACTACTGTGCGCTTTTCGAGACACTTTTTGCCCCGCACAACCAATCTGAGGAACGGGTTATCGTCTGCAGTATTTCCGGACCGATACGACCTTCAAACCTTCAAGAAAAGAGCGTACTCCTTCCTAAACAGCCGGCAACGCGTTTGTTACTCCTAAGTTGCAGACTTTCATGGGCGGCGTTAGTCATTTTCCATCAGGTGACCCGTTTGCTCGCCTGCCCCCTCTAACATAAAAAAAAGGAAAAATATATATAACGTAACGTTCAAGAGATTACGATGTTGAATTTAATCCATTATATCACAAATGCGACGCAATACCAGAATTTAGATTGGATAAAGATTAACCACGATACCGGTGAGTGTGACCCGTATCATCATCATATCAATATACAATCATCTTTAAAAGACAATTAAGACTACTGATCATTATCTAACACATTGTGAATTTGATTCACGTAATTCAGCAACACAAAAAACTTTTTTTAATAAACTGTTATTTTCCTCTTGTCGTTATGTCATGTGTTTTAATCCAATAGAATTTTGGAACAATTACCATATGATAATGATATTTCTGCAGGAGAACAACTTGCCGGTGCACATTACTAATAAGTTCTGCTGTTAGGCCCCCAGATATGGCTTAAATATCAAATATTAGATCAGTGGACTATTCATTTGCGAGGTGGACACATGACGACCTTGATTGATCGAAATTGTCTCAGCATTGAGAAGCAGTAGAGATATATTGCGGTACTTGTTTAGACCATAAAAATAGCAGCCAACATACAAACTGTGTACTTAGTCGGTGCTTATTTAAATATTGATTTATGTTCATAATATTATTGATCTACAAAAACAAATACCGGAACGACTTTTAAGTTTGAGTAGTCTACAAAGTTACGTTTCCTCATAACGCATATTTTTAACTAGCTGACCCGCGCAACTTCGTCTGCGTCTCTCAATAGTAATAAATTTTCTCCGTTTTCGAAACATTCTTCATTGGTGCTCCGCTCCTATTGGTCTTAGCGTGATGATATATGGCCTATAGCCTTCCTCGATAAATGGGCTATCTTACAATGAAAGAATTTTTCAAATCGGACCAGTAGTTCCTGAGATTAGCGCGTTCAAACAAACAAACAAACAAATAAACAAACAAATAAACAAACAAACTCTTCAGCTTTATAATATTAGTATAGATAAATAAATTTACTAGAGGTCCTCCACAATACTTCAAAATATAACGGTCGACACCTATCGATATTTCTTTCTCGAGGTATATTTATATCTAAATAAAAGGTTTACAGGTCTCAATGTTTAAATGGAGGCACAGATAACCAGATAATTTAAGTAAATTTATTTACAGTTCAAATATTATCTATAGGATTAGAAATAGCGATATGATTGCTGTTATTTGGTGATATCTTCGTTATTTTACATTTAATGTCACCTGTTTATGTTTGTAGTTTATGATAAAATGTATCTGATGTAACAATAAACGGAACTATGTACTTAAAGTAACTACGTTTAACTTTAGATATTTCTATATTAGCTTTGGACAAATTAAACTATTAGTAAAACAGGGCGTCTAAAGTCACTTTGTTTTGGTTCTTACCGAGGAAATGCAAAAACAGCAAAAACACGACACAATTCGACTAAAATTTAAATAGCACTCGGTCGTATTGATGCAAATTGTACTGTTTGGGGCTGAGGAGGATCGCACATGAATTGATCGTTTCACATCAAATTGGGTGAATTCGATTACATGTTAGACTTACTTATAACAATATTTTATGTTCCGCTCATAGGCGCCATGCTAAGCGAACATGTTCGCTTTTTTCACATCCCTTTTACATAACTAAGGGCAAATGAGCGGTGTGAGATGACACGTCACATGGCTGTCCTGTCCCTGTCCTGTGTGTAGTAGCCTCTCTGACAGATAGGAGGCGCGACCTCGGCCTTTTCGAGCCATTGCAATCTCAGTCTCCTCCTGATTCTGGGGGAGAACGGTTCTGAAAATACGACAACGTACTTCTGGCTCTTAAGTTGAATTTGTCCATGACAACTGATAAATGTTATTTATTTCTGCAAGTAAATCTTTACAGATATTTTTACAAGTCGGATCTTACAGCCAGAAGGCCTGGCATTTCCTAAGACTCATTCATGGAAGAAACGCTGAAACAAACCACATAGGTGTCTTTTCCTATAGTCCGTATACAATGTTAAAGAGAACTATGTGAGTGGAGTATAGGGCGACGTGTCGGCATTTTGAAGAAAGAACCATAGTTTTGAGTCGGCCCGTCCTTACAGACGGCATGTGGGTCCCAGCAATCGTGTAGCCTAACCGATATAGTCAGGATCAACAACCCGGAAGACAACACTACCGCCAGCAGGACACTTGAGTAGGCCGTGGAAATACTCAAAACCACCAGAAAGTTACTAAAATATGAAATAATATTACATGCCCTTTTACTATTACAATAACACAAAAATATATTATACAGCCGCAAATTTCCGCGATCGTTCCACACGGCAAAATTTTCATCCTCATCACCTGGATAGTTGGCGCTCCACTACTGTGCGCTTTTTGAGACACTTTTTGCCTCGCACTACCAATCTCTGGAACGGGTTATCGTCAGCGGTACTTCCGGACCGATACGACCTTCAAACCTTTAAGAAAAGAGCGTACTCCTTCCTAAAAGTCCGGCAACGCGTTTGTGACTCCTGAGTTGCAGACGTTCATGGACGGCGATAGTCACTTTCCATCAGGTGACCCGTCTGCTCGTGTGCCACCTCTAAAATTAAAAAAAACTATTCCTTTTCAACGAAAAATAAATAAACAAACGAAATACGAACAAAAAAATGATCATCACTTTCAAACAATGATAGAAACGCAAATATGGGAGTGAGCAGCATCAATCCCAAGTCATCTAAATAATCTATACCCGTGTAGTAAGCATTTAAGCATCAAGCAAGTGAATTGTCTGTTTATTAGCCCCTTATGCCAGAAAATAAGTCGTCAAAACATTCACCGACACCAATAAAATTAGGTAAAGGGCAGGAAGAAAAGTATGGTCTACAGGAAAGTAGTGCAATCACATAAATCTTCTAATTGTATTATGAGCAAACAAAACCATTGAGAATATCTGGTTGAAGGTCCTACTGCCTTAGCACATGTTTATCAATGACAATCTACCTTGGTAAGCAATGACTGCAAACATCTCGCTGCAAGTTCGTAGTACTACAACCAGTTACTAAGTACATAAATACGTACGGAGAAAGTTTAAGTCAAATTTCATTACAAGAAATGCGCTTGCACTTACTTAATTACTTTAATATGACGAGTTTTGGTGGTAGCGCAGTAACATCGCATAATATTGACTGCTGACATCACAGAGCGACAATACAGCAAGATTTTACCGGGGCTGTGTGTAGTGTGTCCAACCATGCGCATGCGCAGCGGGACTCGTAGACTGTTATATATTTAATGCTTTAGTTTGACTAAACCAGTATTGTCGTGTGCACATACAAGGAAACCATTTACCATGCTTTACCATGATGAACATTGATTTACGCCTTAAATAATAGGATTTAAGAGTTGCAAAATTTGGAACAAAAGCTTTTAAATAGAGCTCTTCAACATGCCATTTGATACGTTTCGCACTTAGATACACACAGTTATCCATACTAATATTAAGCTGAATAAAGCAGAAGAGTTCGTTTGTTTGAATGCGCTAATCTCAGGAACTACTGATTCGAGTTGAAAATTCATTTAATGTTGGATAGCCTATTTATCGAGGAAGGCTTTAAGCTATATAATACACCACACTAAGATGAAAAAACTGTAAAAACGGAAAAAATAAGAGGGGTCAGCTACTAAAACTTCATTCTAATAAGAAGAGAATTTCTCTGGAGAAGCTGTTCGATAGTGTTGTATTTGAATACGAGCTTGAAGTCCTTTGCTGAAGTAGAATGTCTAATCAAGTTACGCAAACTACTTAAAGTAATAACGAATTAAGTTCATCAACAGCCTGCAGGACATAGGACACTGAGGCCTCTCCTTAGAAATCAGGTTTTGGCATACTATACCACGCTGGCCAGTCGGATTGGTAGGTACAGGGTTTGTGTCAAGTTTTCCTTCTTATTGCAGTGTTGTTATCCTGCGTAATTTGCTCCCTTAGTCGGCTTTTACGACACCCACGGTATGTATGAGGGTGATGACACATTTTATTCTTAATCCGTCACGTCACGTACAAAAAGAAGAAGTTTACTACAGTGCACGTTTACTATTGTTAAGGATAAGTAGGTACATGAGGAATAATTATTTGTTAGATTAACAGTTTTTTGCGTAGTTCAGACATCTTTGTGAGCTGTACGACCTTTAGATAACGCTAGTTTTAGTGGCTACTTTAGTTTACTACGATACTGGTTCGTTTTCTAAAGATGTCATAAAGACAACGAACGAGAAATGGGATTTTGTCAACTTTAGGATATATATGAAACTTAAAATTTAAATTTACAGCCTGTGTATGTATATTATGTATATGTATATTATATTACGTATATTTTAAAGTACATAATGCATGCCCCACCATATGAGTGCTCGCTTCAGTTTACTAGGCGATGATTATATTGCCACATTTCAGGATCTTTAACAGACTCACTAATCCTAGATAGCAGCCGATCATCATGAAACTTTGCTTGCATGTTGTTTGGTACAGAAGCACACGTAAGATATCATTTAGTTAAGACAAGACCCTATTGCCGACATAACTTTTAGCCGAACAAAATAATACCATAGTCAACGTTAGTAATACCATTGTTAATTGCAGCAAAACGTTCAGTCTTTTATCGGCAAATTGGCTACTTCATCGTATATTTGGTGAATGTACAATTTCCAGGCTTATCTGTTATTACCAGTTCTAATAATAGTATGTAAAACACCCACAGCCATGGTACTGTAATGTGCTCCTACGTACCAGCCAGGTGCGCGGGACCGTGAAGGTTGTACGTCACACTCCGCCCCTTGCCAACCCTGGCGTGACAGGCCGACAGAGTTTACCACGCCTTTGCTATTTAGACGCTTCTGAGGAGTTTATCTTAGGGCAAATTATTTATCTGGACGTTGGGCAATAATAAAATCGTTTTCTCTCCCTCCTAACAATATATTAATTATAGAAAAGGTCCGTCGCTATAACTTTGATTATAATCTGCTCTTCAACACTGTACGCTTACGAGAAACTTTTTACCTTATAAAATCTCGCCTGCAGTATATAGGAAGACCTTTAAATAATTAAGAAAAAGCTAACCCCCCCCCCCCCCCTCCCTCCACCCCCCAAAAGGCCAACAATGCAATTGTGACTTTTGAGTGCAGGGACACGTCTGCTCGTAATATCTCATTACAAATTAAATATAACTGTAATCAATTACAAAAGTTCATAAACTAATATCCTACAAAATTTGTTTGATACAATCCTGGTCACGATGGAGACAAGATGATTAGCGACTATTATGTGCGCCCAAGTGTCTTCGATATAGTCATAGCAACGCTAGAGAGGGCTCAGAGAGCGCAACTGTCCTCAGTAGCGTGACGAAGTAAACATCATGAAGACAATGAGGAAGTCATTACTCAATGAGTAGTTTTGTCCACGGCCCCATTTGCAATCTATCGTTTGTTAACGAGACGATTAAGATGCGGCCCGCGTTGTGGTTATTTGGCGCGTTTCCTCCTTCAATCTGTTTGTCGCGTGATCCCTCATAGTTTACCTGTCACTGGCCTTTGGCTAATTCAATAGTTTTTTATTTTTACCTTCGAACAAAATCAGGAATGTTATAATTTACGAAACGAATCAACGCAATGTCCTCTTCACCCGGTATTTAATCAGATCTAATTTGTTATATTATAACAATAAAATAAAAGAACAAACTGTGAAAATTGTTGCAGTTTTTTTTATGCAGTAACTGCTTACTACAAAACAAATTAAATAAAGATTATTATTCTTTATAAATACTTTCAAGCAAAAATATCTGAATCAAAATCAGTTCATCGGATTAGGAGCTAAAACACCAGAGACAGATACATAAACGAACCGATGTTAATCTTTTAAAACCCTTTTTAAGTTGGGTGTTAAAATTCTTTATAAGCAAAATGCACATTAACTAACACTTACAGCTTAAATTACTTAGATTCATTACTGATAACTACTGTGTTCATGAATTTGTATTGTTGTCTTTACTTTCGTTCGGAGAGGGAAGGGGGGGGGGGCTGCTTGTGGCTAAGTGGTAACCGAGTAGGTTAACCCGTGGATGGGTGACCATTCTTAACACATTGAGACCCCTCCGTGCCTCGGAGAGTACGTTAAGCCCGGTTGCCATATAAAAATCTGTTATCAATTGTTACGGATAGTTGGAGTCCTAAAAAGTTCAACAACAGTCTTTCTACAGAACTTCGATATCGCCTAGCACTTTCGTTATGGCGGTCTCATGGCTGACGCTCCGCGTTTAATAATCGAAGTTCAGCAATATTGTAGCAGACTTACGATTTTGAGAAAAAGGCTGGAAGGAAAAAAAATGGTGTCTTAACTTTTGCGATACAAATTATACATATGTTAGTAAATTGTCACGTTGTCTATTAATATCTTATCAGGCTTTAAGAAAGTTTACTTAATACGAGTACAAACAAATGTTGAGTAAACATTTGAGTTGAAATCTCTTGTCAGTTCTGTACAATATGACACAACCATCGCGTTTGTTACGTGATTTATTTAGATGCATGATCACGTTCACGCAACTCTCTCACTGATAATGTAATCTCTCCACTCTGCGGGTAGTCTGCCTCATACTGAGCTGGACCACTATTCTCTACAGATACTGCTACTGATAAACTTACTTCATCATCATCATCAACAGCCTTAATTTGTCCACAGCTGGACATAGGCCTCTCCTTAGGAGGTTTTGGTCTACTTACTTATATAAACTTACTTATATATTACTAAATATATGCATTTGACAGATAACTTATACCCAGATACAGAACAAATCATAGTGCTTATCACACAATGCCTTGTTCCTGGTAGGAATCGAACCCACGACCTCTAGCATAGCAGTCAGAACCACTAATATAACTATATAGTGGTTAACAGGCCCATCGAATGGTGGAAATAATCAGGTAGATTTCTAGCTTTAAAAATAATAGTTAAACTGTATCATTAAAAATTTAACATTTTAAGGTGCAACCAAAATTGTTCGCCATTTACAATTTACTATTTTTTATTGTTTTTATCTTAAAATGAACATTAAAGATAAATGCTTTGACGTCACGCCATAGTATTACATACAACAATGTACTGCGTTTATCGTTTTGACATTTCATAAAAAGATAAAGTTTTACTAACAGTCATTCTAATTCTTAAAGCGTTATTGTCAAACATGTCTCTTTTTTTAAATCGAAACAATGAACGCTCAGGAGACGAGTCGAGCCCGTGACACCGCCCTCTGAGGCCTTTAATAGATACCCCCAGGCAGTCCCAGCTACCTGAGACCTGTTTACCTGTTTAACGGCTGTTCGCTGTAACAAGCTTGCGTCTCGTCCTAAAAATTCACATCTTTCTGTTTAATAGATGTGTTTTGTTTTTTACAGGCTTTATATTAGCTTCACTTGTATGTTTGTTTGTATGTTTGTAACCGACTCCTTTGGGCGTGATTTTGACTGACTTTAAACGGTCAGAATTCGTTCAAACTTTGTAGATATATCGAGGACAGATGACAATAAACTAATTTACAAAAAAATATATAAAAAAATATATAGTTTTAAAAAACTAAAAAACACGCTTTCTATAGAAAACCAAACTAAAAAATAGAAAATAAATTTGAAAAAAGCGTTGGGTGCCTGTTGTCAATAGTCAAAGGCACGCCACGCTTTTTTTCAAATTCGTGTTTTTTAGTTTTTAAAACTAATTTTTATTACGCTTTTTTGTTAGCTTCACTTGTACGAGTAATGTACACTTTGTAAACAAACCTTTAATCCTAACCTACCTATATCGAATCAAAGTAAAATTTTGTGTATATTATGTTTAATTTAGGAGTCAATACTATAATGTGAAATATTGAAGCTGATCTGATAATGGACCCAGAAAGTGGAGAGATTAACTGTTGATTGTGTACCAACTGGTAAACATCTTGAGCTCAAATGATTTCTTTGGACGAGTACAACAGAGGGGGCCTGGTCTAGTGATGTAGCTAGGATGTGGATGCTACAACTTTTTTTTGTTTGTTTATTTTTTACTAGCTTTTGCCTGCGGCTCTGTCCGCGGGTATATCAGTCATGTCCTTCCTCAGGAATCAAACTATCTCCACACAATTAGTTAAATAGGTTTAGCGGTTATTGATTTCCCATATAAACTTAAATCCCCCTTTTCACCCCCTTACAGAATGATTTCTGGGATAAAAACTATCTTATGTCCTTTTCCGGGACTCAAACTATCTCTATACCTCATTTCAACTAAATCGACTTAGCAGCTTCAACGTGAAGAGGTAACAGACAGGCAGACAGAAAGATAGACAAACAGACACACTTTCGCGTTTGTAATATTCATCATCATCATCAACAGCCTTTACCAGTCCACTGCTGGACATAGGCCTCTCCTTAGGAAGGGGGTTTGTATTATTATTTTTAGTATTAGTATGGATTTATTTATTAAACTATGAAAGGTTTACAGCTATCAGAATCAGAATACAAGCTTACAAGAAAACAGATAGCCATCACTAAGACCTCTCACCAACTACCCTTGAAGAATTTAAGACTTATGCACCTCCTTGCTCCTGACATACTAACATTAAAAATCAGAAAATTAGATTGTTCGCTCACACTACAGCAGCCTCTGCTTGCCTTACATATGTATTAAGTCATAGTACCAAACGTGAGCAGAAGGCAGCAGGCTCCAATAAAGATAACGAAGATAAAACATTAGAATCATAAAATAACGCGCGAAGTCCGTAGATAAATGGTTATTTACAAACCTACCTTGGATAACATTTTTTCTGTTGTTACTTGATCTCGCATGGAGCGATAACATCGGAAAACTCCTCATTTCCTCAGTACTATTGTAGGTTGTTTCTGCCTTATAGTACAAGTCAAATAGAAGAGACACTTAAGAAAAAATCAATGGGCCCCATCACAACAACCGGTTAGTGCAAATGCTTACTAGACGGGTGTGGTTCTTGTGTTCAATGTAATTGTAAATAACAAGCAGTCTGATACAAGCGACGGATTAAATGACGTCTATCCTATATAAGGCTCACATGACCAGTGGGATTAGCCATTCATTGTACAAATGTATATGTATAACTAGCTGACCCGCGCAACTTCGTCTGCGTCTCTCAATAGTAATACATTTTCTCCGTTTTTGAAACATTCTTCATTGGTGCTCCGCTCCTATTGGTCTTAGCGTGATGATATATAGCCTATAGCCTTCCTCGATAAATGGGCTATCTAACACTGAAAGAATTTTTCAAATCGGACCAGTAGTTCCTGAGATTAGCGCGTTCAAACAAACAAACAAACAAACAAACTCTTCAGCTTTATAATATTAGTATAGATAATTTCCACACTTATCAACATCCTTGTGTCGATCAAAACCACACATTTTGCACCTTTGCATTTGCTTTGTTAATTTGGGACTTACTTGTATGAAGCTAACTCGAAGCTTCTCGAACAATCTAATGACACAACATCTTGTACAAGTAGCCACGTAACATGGCTGTTAAATACCGTAAATATGTCTGTTATGCAAAAACTGAGCATCCTGGTCGTTACCGCGACTGGTGATGGTGAGATAAGAGCGCGTGGCGTGCCGTCGCATAGGCATAACATACGTGTGCGGTGACCCATGGCCGAGGTCGCGCGACGGCCCCTAGGGGGCACACACACCAACTAAAGGCAGAGAGGGGGAGATACAAGGTCACACGTCCATCATACACAGGGATATGTTGAGCGTGATGCACAGTGACGTCACACACAGTACAGTCGAGGAGGCCTTTTCGTGATGCGCGCTCACTCGATGAGGTAACTTAATTGGTCTTAAAGATTTCTAAGTTTCCTATAAGGTAATTATATACTAGTTTTTGTAATAATGTCGATGGGTATAAAAGAAGTTAATGCCAAATTACTCATGCTTGTATTATAAACGTACGATCTTCCTGTATAAAAAGGTATGAAAATACCACACAGGAGTATTCTTAAGAACGTTACAGTTTTGAACTGTATCGGTATAGCAAACGCAAGTTTTAACGGTATCGCAAACGAACAGACGGGTCACCCGATGGGAAGTGACTACTGACGCCCCTGGACACCTGCAACTCAAAACTACGTTGCAGCACTTTTATTCCTCAACCCCCCCACCCCCCAGATTTAGAGGTAGGGGAGCTCACTCCCGCTGTGAAAAGCATCAAAAGTTTATGGAGTCTTGTATGTACTGCCAGTGTTATGCACGTAATATACTGACTTTTAGATAAAGGTTTTATGACCTGATGATGTTTCTGTTCCAGTGCCTCTCTAGTGACAGGATGAACAAAAGGTTACGTGACTCTGGCCGGCAAGCTACCGCCCTCTCAGTCCCGGTTTCTATTAGAGACTTGCTGTAAGCGTGGCCTTATGGAACCCCATCTTATTAGTTTTTCTTCAAAATTTGATACTTTTTTATTGTTTGTACATAGAGTCTTTTTGTTGAACTCAATTTTGACACCGTTCTAGGCCAACGTCTATATCTTACTATGATCATGATTAAATGATTAGGAACAGGAATACTAACATAACAAAACTATTCAAGTTTCAATGTCTGTAATGGTATTTGAAGCAACATTTACTCGTAGAATTACACCATGATGTTTATCGGAAACAACTTTCACTTTTAAAGATGACTGCCATCTGCAATACACAGCCTTTAAAATCAATATTTACATTTACTTAGATGCTTTCAAACGTGTTCACAGTGTGCTGATAATTCTATGCATATACTATGTACAATGTGTGTGAAATACTCGTAGTTGGATGCGTAAAAGTAACATGCCACTTTTCAAACTCTAAAGTAGAAGTGCCTCGTAATAGGTATTGTTTAGAATTGAAAGAAAAATTGGCTACTAATATAATTGAACTAAAAATTGAAAGTTATTTGTTTAACTACCAGTTATTTTATTAATTGTATGTCATATATTGACTGGTGTGCACATTTGAACAAATAAATGACTTTAAACTTGTACCTATTGTACGTTATTATTCGTTATTTAACCCTTTACTGAGGGAACCGCCCTAACTATGTACGTAAGTGGCCCAGGTGTGGAGCCAGGTGCGAGGGGTTCTAGTTCCTAAATAAAGCCCAAGGTCGTGGTACTACATCTAAAAATACATCATCTAGATAATGTGGTATTTAAAGGTAATATTCAACATTTATAAACTCATTCTAATATTTATTTCTTTCATAGGTCGCGGGTTCGATTCCCACTCAAGTCAAACATTTGTGTACATGAACATTTGATGTTTGATTTGGTCTGGATGTTTCTATGTATAATTTGTATGTATTTACAAAAAAACAAGTATATATGTATTTATATCAGTTGTCTAGTACCCATAGTACAAGCTCTGCTTAGTTTGGGACTAGATGGCGTTGTGTGTATGTGGTAGAATATTATATTATATTATTATATTATATAGAATTAGTTGAGATTAATTCTCTTTAAAATCAAAGAAAATTGACCATTTTTCAGGGTAAAATATATATTATAGCTTGCAATTTAATTTGAATAAGACACACTAAGGTCGATGATACACTTTTTTTATTACATGTCTGAGGAATTGTTAGGACTTGTAATGGCCACAGCTTTCCGTCAGCCTCCAGCGCGGCATAATATTCATCCCCATCACTTATAATTGACACTCCACCACTGTGTAACGCCAATCTATCTTAAACTTGTCAACAATCCGGAAAATTGACGTTTGTTAATAATTTATACTGTTATTAGTAATCACTAAATAATGTCATATGGTGCGGTTATGGATTAGGTGCGTACTTAGGTTTTGTGCAGTCAAGTATGACAATTAAAGATTAGATTGACATATATGGAACAATTGATACATACCACTCGTATTAGCTCAGTATTAGCATTTTATTTCACATGTAACACTATTGTATTCAAATCAATAAAACATGGAAATATCGGGCTACTTTTTTTTACTATTTGCTATTGGTGCTGGTCCTGGAAGTAATAAGTGGAAGTTACGTTAATAAACTGAATACTACGTGAGCCTACAAAAGCTGGCTGTCAATTTCACTCCAATTAATTTACTCCTTCATTTGTTTTAAAAGGTATCTTGGTTGAGAACATTTTTTAGCTATAATTAAAGAAAATCTGTTTGGCCGTTAGAAGATTTTCAAATCTTTTCTAACTGTTGAAGTGATTTGTTGGAGTTTGTAATGTTTTACTTTATAAATCTTAAAACATTTAGCAGTAAAGTGCAAAAGTAAATGCTCTCATGTTCGCTATGGTGCAAGTGTGCGGAAGTCTGTGGCGGTAATAAACTCACGGTTACTGAAAACCTATTATTATTTGAGTTTATGCGCAGGCGCACAGAACTAAAGTGCACAGTTTATTAGAACTGAGAGACACAGCATAACATAATAAATGAGTTTCTCGTTAAACAATTCCTTTCATGAATAAAATATATTATTAGCCTAGTAACCGTGAACACATGTATCGCATACTGAGATATGGCTTTGTCGTATGGAGAGGCGTTGGGTACGACTATTGTGAAGTGCATTTCCTTTGTTGGTCTTGGGTCATGTGTTATTTGTCAGTTAACCTGTCAGCTTCTTCAAGGTACTGCGGTCTTAGCTCCATTTCACTATTCAAGACTTGCGGTATACGCTGTCATCTCTCCACCTAACCGTTTTGACTACCCCAATTTACCTTCTTACAAACCCCTTCACACACATCACATCAACAGCCGTTAATAGTCCACTGCTGGACAAAGGCCTCTCTTTAGAAAGGAGGTTTTGGCCTACTATACCACGCTGGCCAGACGGGTTGGTATAGGGTTTGTTTGGGCGGCCTCGGTGGGCCTCTGTCTTCTAAACAGAGGCTCCAACAACACGTGCGTGCGACAGCAGGGGGGGTCGATAGTGGACCTCTCGTTCGCTACCCCTGCCCTCGCCGCACGAGTAAGGAACTGGCGTGTCCTGGAAGAGGTTGAGACGCTCTCGGATCACCTGTATATCCGATTTGAGCTCTCCCGGACCCAGGACTCCAGTAGGGGTCACGTGGCGCGGCGTTTATCCCGCTTTCCGCGGTGGGCTGTTGCCAGGCTGAACCGGGACCTACTAGAGGAGGCAGCCATAATTCACTCGTGGCTGTCTCCTCAGGCTCCGACCGAGGAGGTCGACGTGGGGGCTGGCCGCTTTCGCGATGCGATTACGCATGTATGCGATGCGGCCATGCCCCGCGTTCGAGGTCGTCGGCCTCCAAGGAAGGAGGTCTACTGGTGGTCCCAGGAGCTGGCGGACCTCCGTGCGGCCTGTACACGTGCCCGGAGGTCCTACACGCGCAGTCGGCGGCGTCACCGTGGAGACGGTGAGGAGGACCGGCTTCATGAGGAGTACCGACGGGCGCGGAAAACTCTGAAGCTGGCCATTAGCCGCGCCAAAGAAGAAAAAAGACAGGAGATGCTGGAGGGTCTTAATCGTGACCCCTGGGGTCGCCCTTACCGCGCGGTGCGACAAAAGCTCCGCGCGTCGGGCCCCCCCCTTACGGAGACTCTCCAGCCCAGCTTCCTGCGAGAAGTGGTTGAGGGCCTTTTCCCGCAACGAGCGGAACACACTCCCCCGGCGATGGCCTCCTTGGCCGGAGATGACGGGGAGCACGGGGAGGAAAATGTTCCGCCCGTCCGGGATTCGGAGGTAGGGGCGGCTGTTCTACGGATCCGTTCCAAGAACACCGCCCCTGGGCCAGACGGGGTACCGGCCCGAGTGCTGGCCCTGGCCCTCAACCACTTGGCAGACCGCCTCGGGGAGGTGTTCGACGCTAGCTTGGCGTCGGGACGCTTCCCTGAGTGCTGGAAGAGCGGGAAGCTGGTCCTATTGAGGAAGCCGGGACGGCCTGCCGATTCGGTCGCGGCCTATAGGCCCATCGTGCTGCTGGACGAGGCGGGCAAATTGTTTGAGAGGGTTCTTTCTGCCCGCATCGTCCGGCACCTCTGCGAGGTGGGCCCCGATCTGTCGGACGCCCAATTTGGTTTTCGGGCGGGGCGTTCGACAGTCGACGCTGTGTTGCGCCTGAGGGCCGTGACCGAAGAGGCCGTGAGCTGTGGCGGCGTGCTGTTGGCGGTGTCATTGGACATCGCCAACGCATTCAATAGTCTGCCATTCAGCTGCATCAGGGAAGCACTCCACTATCATGGGGTGCCAAAGTACCTGAGGCGGCTGGTGGCAGACTATTTAGAGGAGCGTACCGTCGTGTACGAGGACCGAGAAGGTAATTTGAGGAGTCGGCCCATGTCGTGCGGTGTTCCACAGGGGTCTGTTCTTGGACCCCTCTTGTGGAACATAGGGTACGACTGGGCCCTTCGCGCCGATTTCCCCCCCGGGCTGGGTGTAATCTGTTACGCAGACGATACCCTCGTGACAGCCCGGGGGGCAAACTTCCAAGAGGCGGCGCGCCTGGCCACAGGGGGAGTCTCCCTGGTGGTCGGGCGCATTGAGGCGCTGGGCTTACGGGTGGCCCTAGATAAGACGGAGGCCCTGTTATTTCATGGGCCCCGTCGTGGTCCACCCCCCTGGCGCCTCAATCGTGGTCAACTCGGTCCTCGTACCGGTTCGGGCCCAGATGAAATATCTGGGCCTGATCCTCGACGGGAGGTGGCTCTTCGACGAGCACTTCCGACAGCTTGCTCCAAAGCTGGTCGGCGCTGCGTCTGCCCTAGGGCGACTTTTGCCCAATATGGGTGGACCCAGCGTCGCGACAAGACGGCTGTACACGGGGGTTGTCCGGTCAATGGCGCTGTACGGTGCACCGGTGTGGGCGGCGGCTCTGACCGCCCAGAATAGGGTACGCCTCTGGCGCCCTCAGAGGGTAATGGCGGTCAGAGCCATACGCGGTTACCGCACCGTTTCTACGGAGGTCGCATGCGCGTTGGCCGGAACTCCCCCGTGGGATTTGGAGGCGGAAGTGCTCGCCGAAGTTTATCGGCGAGTGGCTGACTCCCGGGCGGAGAGCGGATTTCGCCCTCCGCCCGAGGATGTGCGCGAGTGGCGCGAAGCCGCTCGCCGAGCCACGATGGCTCGTTGGTCGTTCCGGCTGGAGACTCCACGCGCTGGCTTCGCCGCCGTGGAGGCTCTCCAGCCGGTCATCGCCGAGTGGGCAGGGCGGCAGCACGGGACCCTTTCCTTCCGACTGACGCAGGTGCTTTCCGGGCACGGTTGCTTCGGAAAGTACCTGCACACGGTCGCTAGGAGGGAACTGAGTCCCGCCTGCCACCACTGCGACTGCAGTGAGGACTCGGCCCAGCACACGCTGGCGGTCTGCCCCGCATGGGCGGCGCAGCGCCGGGCCCTCACTGCAGTCATCGGAGTGGATCTCTCGCTACCGGCCGTAGTACGCTCCATGGCCGGTAGCGACAGTTGTTTTACCGCGGTCGCAACCTTCTGCGAGGTAGTAATCTCGCGGAAGGAGGCGGCGGAGAGGGCCCGGGAGGACGACCTCCACTCGGACCCGATCCGCCGCCGGCGAACCGGGCGGCGGAGGCCCGCCTACCACAGCCTCATGCCGCCCTGAGTGTGGCCGCGGGTGGACGGGGTGGGTTTCCCCTCCACCCGCATTAGTTTGGCCAGCCGCGAGGGGGCGGCGTCCGCGTGTGCCGGACGTCGCCTAAAGAGAGGAACAACAACAACATTGAGACGGAGCCCGCACCAGGAGCGGGCTGGCGCTAGGAGGGGTCCGGATGTCTTAACAACAGCTGTTCCCGGATCCCTCCTGTTACAGGCGCAGAGTGGCACACCGTGTGGTTTTAGTCGGTCCGAGTCCGACACACCACCCCGCCGCAAACCCCGGAGGGGTGACGGTCCGAGGGGATTTCCACACGTTAAAAAAAAAAAAAAAAAAAAAAAAAGGGTTTGTTTCAAGTTTTCCTTCTTTTTGCAGTGCTGGTGTCCTGCGTTGTTTTGCGCCCTTAGTCGGCTCTTACAACACCCAAGGGATGAATTTCTGTAGTGACATTCCGTATTCTTAATCCATCAATACACGGACTTAAACCCCTTACATTGGTTTATTACCCACCTTGTTGGTAATCTGTTCAAAAAACGTTTTTATCCGTGCACCCCATAGAGCAACACCGCCGATTGCCTGTGTTGCTCTATGGTGCACTCAGATAATAGTTGAAAAGGATCAACAGCAGCTTTTTATTCTGATATCACAAAAAAACATTCACATTGAGAACGTCTTCCTTATTTTGAAGTTGTTTAAAAATTATCTGATGTTCTATAAAATTCACTGGACCAGAAAACATTGACGATTACGGAAGACCCGTAAATGAAAATGTTTTGTGGTCACCGACCCTCACACATCCTGGCGCGGTGTTGTTACGTTGCCAAGCATTGAACGTTCTGGGACAGTGAGCAGTAAGCAGGCTAGCGCGTTGACTCGTGTTCAGATAGGCCACGATATGGTGGCCATTGACACCAACCGTGGGAGAGCTAGGCTTCGGAACATACCGGTCAGCTCGACCGGCTGAAACCATGGCCTAGCAGAAAAACGGTGTTGAACGACTTCATTGCTTTTCACCGAGTGAGTGAGTTTACTGAAGGCTGAATGTACGCGACATTCAGCCTTCAGTAAACGTGTGACGTACACGGACATTTTTTTATGTCTGGGTGTAATTTATTTAAAATATAATATAAAATTGCATTAATGAGAAATGAGGACCAAAATTAACGCCAAAAATAGATAAAAACACTTCTTGCAGCGGTTCTTATATCGTGTCGAAGTTTGAGCTCAATCGGTTCAAAAGTTTTGAGATTTAGAAGCGTACACAAACCAAATTAACATTAATATATATATGTATATATATACTAGCTGGTATCCGCGACTTCGTTCGCGTGGAATTTGAAAAGCGCTGCTTTACTAGGTTCGATTAACGGACCGGGCATTTTTTTTGGGTTTTTAGATTAAAAGTAGCCTAAGTTACTCCTTATATAGACAGCTACCTGGGAATAAAATATTATCAAAATCGTTGCAGCCGTTTAGACGATTACCCGAACAAATAGACAGACAGACAAAAAAAAACGTTTTTTTTTAATTTATTTTATTTTATTTGGGGAGCTTACAGCTACAGTACAAGTACATCACTAATTTAGTTGTTGAAAAATCATTAACAAGCTTCCACAGATACACAAGAAACATTCTACTTAAGTTACATTCTAATTAAATTACTAAAGATGTAAATAGTTGAAAACAAATTGAAACACATGCAGAACCAAGAGTCACAGCTCACACTGCAGTAGTGCAGGCAACACTATCAGCAAATCTGACGGTTAAATAGGATCTAGCACTACCAGTACTTGTACTAAAAAGATCAAAACCACTGTCACTATTTAGCTTGTTCAACTCGGTGAAAACTCTAGGCAGATAGCTATTTCTTTTGAAGTTGGTGTGGCTCGACGGAAGATAAAGTAAAAAGAGTTGTCACGCAATCTTCCAACGGGTGTTCTTAACCTAATCATAGGCATAGCCTAACCTAATCATTTTTAGGCATAGGTATCGCGCAAACGACCTATTATTTTGACAAAACAAACAGACACTTCAATTTTACCTGTTCATTTGTATGGAGTATAGATAAATGTTTAGTACTTAAATATTACCAAAGGTAGAAACCTTTAGTAATATTTAAGTAAGTTTATTAAACAGTCTGGTTACCATATATCGTATTTAAAATAGTATCTACCTAGGGATCAGATGGACCTAGGACCTGAAATAACATGGTCCGGGTCCTCCCAGAGTAGGACACCTGAGGCCGGCCGTCGGGGTGCTTTTTAGTTGAATCACCACATGCTCCTGGCTCCTGAGTCCATGAGGAGCAGAAGATCCGAAGGGATTTTCATTCCCGTCAAAAAAAAGACAGGGGTCAGATGGACCTGTGTGACATTGTGTTTGTTGTGTCAAATTGTCCTTTTATAACTGTTGATATTATTGTGTTATCGTTCGATTTATCATTTAATGACCGACTCCACCATGTTTTTGTATTTCAATTAGTTATCTCTAAACATACATTACATAAGTAAGTAATTTAAACTTATATTATTTTAATCTAAATTTAAAATATGTATCTGTATCTTATCTTTCATCTTTCAAATATAATCAAGATGTAACTTTATTACATTTTGATTGTGTATTACGATACATACACATTAGTTATCTATAATGATATCTTAATTCTGAAAATTGCTTTTTTGTTGGACGCAATCATCTCCGGAAGTGTTTACTTTGATTTACGAAAACAATATTTTTGCAACTTGTCATCCCATTCTTTAAAAGAAATAAAATATATCTGCGATTGTTCGTTATCAACATCGCTATTAGTATCAATTTAATTTAAATTTTATATATTCCCATATCATGTACGAAAATTCTATACAATGTAGTAAATAAAGCGAATGAATACTTAATTTAAGCACTTGAAAAGAAATGAATTAATATTTGTTCTAGCGTTTTAGAATATTTAACCTCTGTGGGGATGAAACAGGAGAAGAAAGATCGTATGGAAGTTCGTTGTCGAAGATAAAACCACAAAACAGCAGTCTGTATGTGTATTATCTCTAGTTCACATAACAACTAAGGCAGTGTCGCCAACCAACAAAGTTCAGGGACCTATTGTATAACCCCCTACGTCACAGTGATGTAGATAGCAGCGTGCAATGCACGACAAGCGATATCAGACAACAGCAACTCGTAACAACACCGGATGTACAGTTCCGGGCATAACATTGGCTGACTGCGCCCGCGGCGGGTGACGTGTTCGATGTCCGACACGCCTCGGCTGTGAGGGTCAAGTTCGAGAGCTCATTAACATTCCTACATTACATTTGGTTGGTTTTTAAGTACTTTTAAATTTCCTAGCTAACCCGTTTTGTAACGAATGCATTCTAAATGTTTATTAGTTCGAGAACTTGTTGAGATAATGTCGTTCTTGAATGATTATGTATAACGCGCCTGAACCGCGTCAATCGCTTCCTTTCGGCGCTTAATAATATAATGTTTGGATTGTTTACAAAAAAAGTAGTCTCAATTGATGTTTTTTACTAAATTAAAAAGGAAACTCGGAAATGACTACTTAATTTTACATTTATCTATATCAATAACAACGACGTTTAACTGTTTTTCACTTTCGCAAAATTTTGACCACTTCGAACCATGTTCGACAATTTTGTAAATAAGTGACATATTTGTCAAGTTATATGACAATTGCTGTTTAATACCTTGTGGTAACGGATTAAGAATACGGAATGTCACCACCCCTATTCATCCCGTGGGTGTCGTAAGAGCCGACTAAGGGAACAGCACTGGAAAGAGAAGGAAAACTTGAAACAAACCCTATACCAACCCGTCTGGCCAGCGTGGTATAGTCGGCCAAAACCTCTTTACGAAAGAGAGGCCTATGTCTAGCAGTGGACTGTTGGAGGCTGTTGATGATGATGATGATGATTGCTGTTTAATAAACCTTACAATTATATAAGAACGTTATAAGAGCTTTACAAATACCCTCATTATAATTGTTGTTTAATAAACGTTTACATGTGCAAAAAACGCTTATAGATTTCGATGACAATAACAAATTTGTAAGTTACAAATTTACGTTATTTATTTAACGTTTATTTAAACAGGGCCCGGTCATAATCAAACATTTGTGGGTGAAGGGCTCAGATTTCTTCTTCAATTGCCAGCTGGGTCTAACTATATAGTATACCTTCCGTACTTCAGAGCTTACTTACACCCCTAATTTATCCTTTTTATTATACTCTCAATATTCTAACGTTCAGTACTAAAGCTCATTAGACTTACCCCCTACTATGTAAATGGGAGCAAAGTATGATTGGATAATGTGGACGATAAATACGTCTCTGATCATTCCCCTCCTATGATAGTAGCGTGAAAGTATACAGTTACATATACGGGCAATTGAAGGTTCCTTACCCTTGAAAACTAGCGAATATCTAGAAGCAAAATACTACTAGACTTGAAGTGCTTCCCAGTTAAGAGTTTCCAATTCGAGAAGCAATTTGCGATGTCATACATCCGTGTATCGATGTGAAAGTTGGACCACTTGGAAATGACAGCAATTACCAATAAAATAGAATGATGGTTCTCTCTTACCTTCTTCAGTTCCGCAGTACCTTGACCGTCTGAGCCATTCTGGCGTTGATCAAGATGTTCTTTCAAACAAACTTTATTTCGTCGTACTATATTACTGCTCTGTACTGACTGATACTCTCACAGAAACACCAAAGACTTTGTCTTGGAACTTTAAGCACCTACTAGTTCTGCCGCACTAAATACCACGTTCAAGTTTCCACATTTCTATTTTCCTGAAAGTATGAAGTACGACTCACCAAACTTTCCACGCAATAATGTTCCATGTTCACTCGAGTAATGTGAGGTTGTGCTCCGTCTTGTTGAAAATAAAGGTCGTCTGCATCTATATCATCGAATTCCGGAAAGAAATATTCGGTTAACATCGAGTTATAGCGCTCGTCATTCACAGTAACAGGGTTTCCTTCGTCACTTTTAAAGAAGTTTTGGACAATTTCCAAGCGTTGGTTTAAAGTGAAACGTGACATGATAAAATGGCAAACCTTACTGAACACAATTGTCAAGAGACGTCAAAGATCCATCATCAAACATGGCCACTATGAGCTGTCAAAACCAGGTCATCCCTATTGGTAGACCCGTTATATTAAACAAACTTTAAAGTCAGTAAAACATTCATTGTGTTTAACATTAGTTTTTGCTATTTTATACACTGGCAATAATTAGTTTCAATGTAACAAGTAGCCTATGTACTATATAGATTATAAACAGGAGATTATAATCTATCTCTGAGTCACATTTTATCCAGATCCGCTCAGCCGATCTGGTGTGATTGAGTAAAAACTATTCCTTCTCATTCATTCATAATGGTAGTAAGTTAGTTTCGCTAAAGGCACATGCAATATTTTTTATCTTCTCCAACACTGAGTTAGCAAAATATAATTTTAAACAGTTTTAATTTAAATATTAACACACAGACAATGGAGCCGGTTGCGTAATTAATTAAGATTCATAATAAGGTTACCCACTTTGTAATTCACTTAATGTTCTATTGTTTGTTATCCTAATTAAAAGATATAAAGTGCTAAAGTGCCTTCGTTACCGAAGTCGTCTCCGCTGTCTGTCCGGTAATGGCCAAGTTGAGAAGACTCTCATAAGTTTATTGTTATTGGTGGTAATATTGTATCATCAAATGTCACTTAATACAATTTAACGGTAATAATATGTGACGGTTACGACTATTATTCATAGTTATAGAAGACTTATAGTTAGAGTTCCGTAACTTTTACAAGAAATCCTTATAGTTTCGCCATGTACCTTCTATCCGTCTGTGGTTTCGACACTGTTAGACTCATAGAAATCGTAATAATAAGACACTATGTCTTATTATTAAGATTTCTATGGCTAGACTTAATACAACAAAGCTGTAATTTTGGTATATATACAAAGGCATTATTCACACATATAAATCAGGCTTACAAAGTAATAAAATATGTATAATATACCAAGAAGAAAAAATTATTTCAGCTAAGTTAGCTTAATTACTTCGATAGAATGTAACGTAACTTAAAATCGGTTTAAAAATAAACTACTGAAACTTGTACAGCAGGTAGCCTGACACGCACTTTACCGGTTTTTTTTTCTCTTTATTACTGTGTTAAGGGGTTTAAAACTTGAACAGTAAATATGGATATTTAGTATTTTAAGAATTATATTATAAACTAGCTTATATACAGCTATGTAAGCTACACATAATTTTACCATTGATTGTCAGCTGAAAAAAATTTAAAAAGTCACTCATTCCAGTCACACCAACAGTCGTCTACGGAACAGAGAACGGCAAGGACTTAAAACGATAGTTCTAACATTCTAAGCAGCTCCAATATCGTTAGTGTACCAATGTGTTACACAATATTGGGCCAAATTCGATCCACTATCGTACTTGACGTGTGACGTACTGTCACGATCTGATTGTAGACAGGTCGATAGTTTTATCAGAACTAGTTGAGTTGACTACGCAACAAAAATGTTTTTGACGTTAATAGGTTGATATGTATGAAAATATATATACGCCGTTTATCATGTAGTTCTTTTCATATATATTTTTTCTTTAAGTGATCAGTAGGGGTCATCCTAAACTTACATCACACAAATGTCAGGGTTTTTTTCACCCCCTAGTTATCACATTCAAACAGCAGTACCGAAATTAGATTTATTTCCATTTAAATTATTTGTAAATTATCTCAACATCAATTCAAACGTAGTGTAGGACGCCCACAGGCCAGGTGTATTGACGATTTGAGCAAGATGGCTGGCAGGAGCTGGATGCGAGAAGCCCAAAATCGATCTAAGTGGCGTGCAATGGGAGAGGCCTATGTCCAGCAGTGGACTGCGATAGGCTGATGATGAAATCAAACATCATTCTCTAAGCCTTTTTCTCAAACTAGATGTGGATTAGGGATGAAAGGTTTAAAAAAATAACGATATATCGATGTCGATAAATATCGAATTTAGTCGATATTGATATATGGATATGTCGGTCTGGTAGGCCGATATATCGATATTTTATGAATATCTCTTCTTTTAACGAAGCTTATAGAAATTCAGTATAGTTTTAGTGTTATCAAATTATGTTTGTATGTAATTTTTTATACCAAAACTACGTAAATAAATAGTTTACCTAAACCATTGTTAATTGTACTATTTTCATAGTTATTCGTATCGTATCTTCAACGTCGTAATCTTCTGGATGTTTGTGTCTAATATGTGATGCTAGATTGCTGGTATTTCCAGATGTTTTAACTCGTTTGTTACAAATAGTGCAAACGGCATCACATCTTCTTTTATGAAGTACGACCACAATTTACTTCTCTTTGTATTTAAGAGTAAATGCAACATCAACAACCAACACGTCACGCTCAGTCACATCAACACACAGGCAGACCACAGAACAACACTCGCCCACCACAGATTATAGTAGAGAACAGAATCAATTTTTTTAACCGGTCAGTGTATCCAGGTACAATATTTTACCCGATTAAAAAATCAGTTATTTAAATTTCATATTTCGTTACGATATATTGAGTTAGATATCGATAAATCTCGATATTTTTAGGCTTCGATATATCGATATTTATTGGTTTTCCGATATATCATTGCAAGCCTATTTGGGATCGGCTATCAGGCTGAACTTCGACTTTTTAGATGAAGCGCCTGCCACCAGACCACCACAACCCAAGTACTAGACGATATCGATTTTCTGTAGATGGACAGTTGTGGGACTTGTTAGGGCTCCAACTAATGTAACGATTCACACAGATGTTCGTATGGCAACCGAGATCAACGGCTTAACGTGTTCTTCGTGCTATATGTGATTTAAGTAAGTTTATATTTATAACCATTTACCGCAACAATGGCAAAACTTGAGCATAAGTGCATTCAAGAGCAAGTTAAAAGAATTTTTAGCAATGAAAGCATACTATTCTGTAACTGAGTTTTTAACGGAGAAAATATAATAGAATGCATGTTTTTAATAAGTACAATATACCCTCTAATAATACAGTTTTTTAATAAATGTGATACATTATTACGATTATGACATTTTTCTTTTTTAATAATGTAATTGTAATTGTTATTTTAATTGATATTGACATAAAATATAATTCTGACCTCGTATGATGTATTAAATAAGCCCAACTCGTTATTAATGTTATCTTATTGCATGCCTAAAGGTAGAATGTGGCAGAAAAAAATATTAAAACTGTAACACCTAATTGTAAACCCATTTTCGCAATGAAAATAAACTGATTGATTGATTGATTTGAGAAACACCAAATCAAACATTTCGAAAAATTAACACAATAAAAAGATATTAATTATTAATAATCCAAATGTCGTGTTTCAATACTTAGTTATATTTGGTTTTGAAATTTGACGTCACGAAATTTAGGAGGCGGATACCACCAACAGGTGGTTATGTCGAACATGAACCGACCAAAAACCGCACGCGCCGTCTCGGGTACCAGTAGCCGGGGAATCAAGTGTACCCTAGAATGGAAATCCCTGGCACTTCGTCGACCTCCCTTTCCCTTAACGTCTAACGTAATTTATGTCATCATCATCATCATCATCAACAGCCTTTAATAGTCCACTGCTGGACATAAGCCTCTCCTTAGAAAGGAGGTTTTGGCCTACTATACCACGCTGGCCAGACGGGTTGGTATAGGGTTTAATTTATGTATGGTCCCGTATCTACATGAGAAACTTCTTTGTACCTCTTTTTAACCAAATATGGTTTACGGAAGCATTGCATATTGTGAATACTTAATTCAAATATGTAGTGGAATTATAGAAAGCTTACACTATGTAACAATATTAGTTGTAAAGTTAAAAATTACGTAAAACCGGCAACATAAACAGTAGCGTTCAAAGAACGTTCCTGCCAAGGAACAAAAGTTCATACAATGACAGTTCAATCTATAACTGTTCACTGAAATAAAATAATACATTCAAAATAATACATCTCCGGTAATCTATTAGTATGTATGTGTTACACATTGACATGGTATTCAAACAACTTTCCTGAATTATAATTGTTAATTTAATTCTTTTATTGTTTCTTTATTCAAAAGCGCTAATCTCCGGAACAATGTTTCAAATGTTATTAGTAGTACCTACTAGTAACATTTGAATCTTTATGTCTCTTCCTTTTTCTTACTAATTTCCAGCCAATACCCACTAGACCGACAGGCCCATCGACAATATAATAAATAATTAGGGTTATCCAGTTCAGACTCTTTTTACTTTTAAACGCACGACTTTTGAAGCACGCCATATTGACGCCATCCACTAACAGGTCTTGTACAGCCATGGCCTCAGTAATCACGACTTATGACGACGCTCGTTTGGGGTTTTTCTTAAACAGTTTTATCAGAGAAACAAATTTTATTATATGGCGTTTCTAATTGTAAGCTTTATATTGTGGAGTCTCCTGTACTCTCTCCTGTGTGTCCTCTCTTGAGAATATAATACAGACTAAAATTAAAAAAGCATGCCTGGTCTTCGCCTCGTAATTTTGTTGAGTCAAAATAGTACGTACGTCCTTAACAGTCCGTGACTCCTGCTACCCGAGGCCGTTCGACTTCGTGGTGAGACACAGACGGCGTATGATATCAGAATGTAATTCCTAGTAAAGTGGATAAAAAGGGACCATTATCTTGTTACGAAGAATTGAGAACAGTATTAGTCACAGATGGGTCAGTCACAGATGTTTTAAATTATATTGATATATCTAACAAAATTATTATGGCCAATGGCAAACTTTAATTTGGTACTGCTAGGTCAATTTGAAAATTAAAGATAGACAAATTCAAATTACATTTAGTTTATTTAAAAAAAAAGACAACTACTCGTAGCATACTAGGAATACACCTTCTCACTAACTAAATGGATAACTAACTGACTAGGAGTAAATACCTGTCTCGCGGGGCACTTTACAAATATTAATTATAAAACGAACACAAAGAACACCCAGACTCAGAACAATAATTTGTGGATCACACAGTGTTTATTTTTTTTTATTTTATTTACAACTTTTTGCACAAGTACATGCATCGGCGGACTTAATGCCTAAGGCATTCTCTGCCAGTCGACCGATTGGGCGGTGCTGAGAAAGAATGAGGTAGGTGCATTTATGATAGGGTAATAAACGATAGTAGTTTTGTTAAAAACCAACTATCTTGGAATTTGGTGTATACGTCGCACCACACACATACACATA
Organism: Arctia plantaginis; assembly: GCA_902825455.1. NCBI lineage: Eukaryota > Metazoa > Arthropoda > Insecta > Lepidoptera > Erebidae > Arctia > Arctia plantaginis. Next base: position 223,729 of record CADEBD010000327.1, read on the forward strand.
TATACACATACATACTCATACATATATACATACACATACACATATATATATGAGAAAAAAAAAATTAGACGATGAACTAGGAGCTCGTTGAATCTGCCATTTCGCTCAGCAATAGCTCTTTCACTTTCGTCTTAAAAGAGTACCGATTTGTCCCATGTAATAAATTGAACCCACAACAGAAGGAAGTAGCGAGGTGACCGCTAAAACACTACACCATCCGTGCAGTCAGGTGGGAATAGAAGGTATTGGAAGGTAAATGAAATTGCATATACGGATAAATTGGGGGGTTTAAAGAACACCTCGAGCATGTCAGGCACACATATAAGTCGATAAGGCTGATATCAGAGTCTACATACACTTTATAGTGGTTTGTAGTAACAAACTCTAACATACTGGCCACGCCCGTCGATGAGTGATGAGCTGATGGCTCACTTAGTAGGACTTATTCTTTCTTTTCTTTTTTTAAGAAAGACAACTCCCGCATTAGGAATGTATCCTGTGTCGAGGGGGACTTTACAAACATACATGAAACGGACACAAAGAACACCCAGACTCAGAACAACAATTTGTGGATCACACAAAGTGTCTTCCCATGTGGGGATCGGACCCACAACACTTAGCGTCGTAGGAAGCGGCGTGGCGACCGCTTAAACGACTACCACCTGTAGTAACTATCATCTTATTTTGTGGTACGCCTCTTTCGTGCGTCCAGAGTAACGATGACAGTATCTTGATCAATAAAAGGTGCATTTGTACTGCACCTGCACATGCACCTGCACCTCAACAATACATACTGTCTTCATCTACATATTTCATTCATATTGACAATGTCTCTAAACAATTTGTAGATATGTCAATTAGTACGTTAAATTATTTTTCGCTAGGATTTAATCAAGAAATATTTGAAACTGGAAACTTAGTGCTAAAAATACCCATCCACCAAAGATCAAGAGGCAGATCGAAGACAGTGTAGGCATGTAGTGTTGAGAGAAATGAGAGAGTGTAATATTTCCGAAGTAGACGTATTGGATAGAGTGAAGTGGACGAGAAAAACAAGGAAAGCTGTCCTCATCAATAATAGCTGGCAAAAGAGAGAGAGAGAGAGAATAGGATTTAAATTGTTGCATTATGCAATCCATCTGTACACTTCATGTGAAGAACACGTGTCTATTTTTAAAATATAAGTTTTTTGTTCGTCTAAGAAGCAACATCAAACTTATAATAATTAAAAGTCACCTTGTGTACAGCCTTCTTGAACTCGTAATTAGCACCTGATATTTGACTACTTAACGTCGTACCATATGTTATTTAATTATTTTATTATTCCTTCGATGTAAGTGCTTTGCATTTTACTTTAATTATAACGTAATTGCTATCTATGTAGATTTAATTTGTTAAGTATGTTAAAATGTCATAGTTAAAGTCTCCAAAATTAATTAGTACTAAACCCAACCTGTTCGATAAGGTGTTAATTAAACGCGCACAGTGGCATAAATTTACATCATGAAGTCTTTATCATTCAAAGTATACAATACGTTATAGGTAGTACTAATCTAATTGCAGTTTAGTTAAACAGAAAACTCGCTTCAATAGCGACCCGAATCCCCAAGTAAAACAGAGTTCCAGTACACACCTCTTAGTCAAGGGGGCGGCAAAAACAGAAATCGAAACGAAACATTTTCATAATTTGCTGGTCTAATATATTATTAATATGTCATAATAGCAACATCTATTGATCATTGTACGAAAATAAATGTATTCGTTTATAAGCTTAGAATTACTTTATTAAACGCAAGTACATTTTATCGTGTATAATTTGAATAACGCAAGACGTGGGCGCAGGATTCTCAAATATTCCATACCAGGCGATAGTTTTACGTTCGGGAAATAATGGGCGGCTTAATCCTGGCTCGCGGCGATAAGAGGATTGGTTCGAGAGGACCCTCTGATATCGGCTGACGCATAGGATGATTCGCTGATACCTGTGTTTGATCCGTTAAGAGCCTGGGTGCCAACACTACGATGGTTAAGAACGTGGACATGACGCTTATCACGCTGGCAGTTTGCCCGGCGTGTGGATTGGTGGCATCCCCTTGTGACTGATTGCGGCCATGCGGGCCATGATACGGAGCTCCTCTAACTCCTTCTGCGAGAATGACACGACGTTTGCCGCGGTATAATTGTATCAAAATAAAGTACCTAATATGATTTTTCATGTTATGGAAAGAAAGGCGCGGCAAAACAGCCAGCAGCGGCCTGCTCCTTCTTTCAAAACCAGATCATCGTTATCAAGTCTTATCTGTGTAACTTGTCAAAACGAATCATATGAGCCCCAACTCGAGAGTTTACTAGCGCCTACTGAAGGGTTTCACTATCCATCTCCTGGTTTGATCATCAAACCAACTCCAAGATATCAAATTATGGTATTGGCGTGCAAAACTACTTATACATACATGGTTTCATTTCGATAAGAAAAACTAGAAGGATATGAAAATTAACTTCCTAGTTACAGAGTTCCAAGTAAAGCTAAGAAAAGACAGCTAGAATTTGTTTTACCCCATTTTAAAGACATGTGCAGCAAGGGAATTGTTGAAATTACAACCGGTTAGTAGGTATGTCAACCGGAACAAGTGGTGTTCAAAGAATTATACATAATTGACAATTTGTCCCAACTTTATCACATTGTTTAGTGCGCGTATCTTCTTGTACAAGATTGCGGTTACGGGAGCCTCGTTGGCGTGGGTATGGATGGGCGGTGCGCCCGCGCTGCTTATCCCACCACTACAGTAATCACCCAACATTAGAGACGCACGCATACACCGCACTCGTGCACAGGAAATTAAAACCTCACCGTCTTGTTTCCAAGACAGGTTGTTCTTGTTTGCGATCAAACAAACTGCGGTTAATGGACTTAAATGCAATATTATTTTAATATATTTACGTGATGCTGCCTCACTGGCTACTCGTAGAGTTTTCATTTACTATTTAATTGTTAGTAGTAACGTGTTTTAGTCTTATGGACACATGTAAATTTGTGACTATCTCTATTTCGTCGTCTAGATGGACAACAGACTCCATACCGTCTCGACCGAGTGTCGGGAAGCGGCAAATCTGTAGAGGTTATAATAATAATAATTCTTTATTGACTGAAATCAGGAATACAATATTTCCCATCTTTAAATCTACTGTAATGTTATTAAATAGCAAGCTAAAATAGCTAGTATAAACTGTGTGACAGACACCGGAGCCTTCCTCCAACGGGTAAAATATATAATTTTAGAGCATTTACAAATAGTATAATACTTTGTCAAAGTATGTTTAGTAAGAAATGGTATAGATAATATAAAAACACAAGGTGTGTAGTGTATGAGCGCGATTGTGTATGATGAGCGTGTAACACATATGTATAATGTGTGTACGAGTGTTTCTGTCTGGTGTGTGTTTGTGTGTGGTGTGTTTTTGTGTGTGTGTGTGTGTTGTAGTGTACACCATGTCGAATTTAGATCACTTTCATGAGCAAACTTTCTGTCATACGTTGCGTTTTTAAGGTATCCATTGGTTACGTTCTTACATTCCAGTCTTGTTAAATGGTACAAGTTACAGATTTTATTTAGTCTGTTATAAAGGTTAGATGGACACAGTTTATCCTCCTTTTTAGACAAATGAGGATTTCAATACATTATCATCAACAACACTTGTCTATGTCTTATTCAGGTTCTATGTGCTATGGTGCACCTGTATGCGCCGATAGGGCAACCGTGGGCGCTATCCGTCGCAAACTTTTACAAAGTCAACGACTTACACTGGTATTCTTGTGCAAGGCATATAGGACGGTTAGCACTGAGGCTTTGCCGGTATTGGCGGGTGTCCTTCCGGTCAATCTCGAGGTGCAGAGTCGTGCAGCCATGTACTGTTCAAGACAACAAGACATGGCATACGATTTTTTGGGCGCACGAGATCGCGTTAATATTATAAGACCTGTTCCTTTATAAGTTCCTGAGACTTAGTGAGTGAGTGTCATAACTCGGTGTGGGTCATTGCTGTTGATCTTGGAGGCTGTACAGGACTTACAGTGGTGGGCGTGTGGGAGGGATTAGTCCCAACATTTGTCTGCTGTCCTATTCATTTAATTTAGGGATGATTTATTTTATGATCAGATGCCTATCAGACGCCAACTCACCTTGGGAATAAAATCGTTTTCATAAGGGATAAGATAGAAGTCAATTTTGAAACAAATATTTAAGAAACATTTAATTTTTAATAAACAAAACAGAACAAAATAAAAAATACCTGACTCATCGGCGCAATGCGTCACTCGGAGCTATTTTTTTATTTCACAGTATAATAACAAGATATTCCAAATATAAACTTACGTCATCTTCTTATATTTGTAAAATTGTAATCGTCAAAAATATTCTTGGAGAAAAAAACCTGCTATCGAACCATTTACAAGATGGGTGTGTGCGAGGAAGCGGAACTTACATGGAACAGACAGAAGGACCGGTCTGTGCGCTGCACCTGGCTACACTCACATTTCGGTTGGCGCTTATTCACAATGCAACGGTGACACATATGTACCTACATAATATATAAGTAATCTCCGCTAAATTATGCATTCACATCATATTACGTGTAGAATTTTGTTGGCATTCACAAACAGTGTTTACTAACATTTGTGCGCTTGAGCAAGACGAGATAATTGGGGTCAACTTTGTCATTTTTGGCACATTTAGCATTGTTCACTCTGACAAGAAGGTATCGTTAACATTTTTACAGAATCTAAACAACGAATAACACCAACATATCATAGCAAAATGCGTGCATCAGTTTACACAGCTGGCTGTTCTCTATATGTTATTGTCTGATTTAGGAAATTTTTGAAAATAACTTACCTATCTAAGATATTGATATATTATTTTTCGATAAACTTGGTGCGTTTATAAGCAACGTACTTTAGACATGGAATTCTTTTGTTTAAAGTAATTGTTTGTTTTTAGACTTATTATTTTATTAAACACTAACTTTTGCCCCTTTTTTTTTTTTTTTCCGTGCGGAAATCCCCTCGGATACCACGAACCGACTAAAACCGCACGCCTTCGCCGGGTACTAATAGCCGGGGAACCAGGTATACCCTAGAAAGGAAGTCCCTGGTGCCCCGACATACCTCGGGTCATCTACAGACGAGTAGACGACCCCCGCCCCGTGTGGGAACCCCATGTTCCCTGTGCTCCCTGGAAGAGAGCGCGCTTCGCAACGCGCTCGCCGCCACCCCGGCCTGCTTCTGCTAGGGTGACAGATGGCCTCACCTGTCACCCCCAGGCCTGCGCTTATGGAGGACGGAGGTCGTTCTGCGACTAACTTTTGCCCCTGGTTCCCCCAGCGTGTATTTCGGTTATCATCGCGGTACAAAGGTAGCCCATGTCCTTTATCAAGAATCAAACTACCTCAATACCAAATATCATTTGAATCGGTTCAACGGTTATTGATTCCCCATACAAACTTCCACCCCTCTTTTCACCCACATAAGGGATGATTTCTAGGATAAAACTATCCTATGTCCTTTCCCGGGACTGAAACTAATTTTATAAGAATGTCATCTAAATCGGTACAGGGGTTTAGGCGTGAAGAGGTAACAGACAGATAGACAGACAGACACACTTTCGAATTTATAATATTAGTATGGATGGTAATTAACATATTATGATTTTAAAAATGTAAGCTGTTATCTTTATTTTGTTTTATTTGTTATAATTTAATAGATATAAATATTTGACTTGAAATAATAATATTGCCTGCACGGATTGCGTAGTGGTTTAAGCGGTCGCCATGCCACTTTCTACTACGCAGAGTGTTGTAGGTCCGATCCCCATATGGGACGACACTTTGTGTGATCCACAAATTGTCGTTCTGAGTCTGGGTGTTCTTTGTGTCCGTTTCATGAATGTTTTTAAACCTCGCGACACAGGATTATCAGGTACGAAATTCAAAAATGTTTCAGGTCGTTGGTTTGCATTTGCATACATTATATCATATATCTATACATATAATAGCTTTTTATTTTAAGTACTCACTAAGAAAGGATTTTTGAGAGGAGGTAAAATAAGGAATGAACAGTTGCATGGAACTTCGTTATTTTCAAAGTTAGAAAAAGGTAATCTAAAAAACAATCGCCAGTTATTTTATATTTAGAAGTACCGGCTATAGGGTATTAATACTAAACATATTTATATATAACATTAGAATACTAAAACCCGTATGGGAATACCCGTACGGGTTAATCCCTTTACAAATATACCTACGCGATTAGAAGTTAACAAACACATGTAGATAACGTAAGTGGGCCGTGTCCCAAAACATGAGCTCTCGATAGGAATGAGGGTTAGACTCCGGCATACGGTCGGAGCCGCAGCTATTTATAGTTGGATGGCCAAGGTCTGGACAAGACTGCGGGAAGTCTTGTGTTAATTATATTGTAGTAAGTATCTCCAGGTAAGTGACGTTAGCGCAGATATAGACAGACTACATCATATTTTTTATTATTCGTAGTAGACTAGTCAATAACGTGGACATCGGTTGGCTCTTGACAAGTCGTCACAATACCTTGAAAAATCTAGTATACATGGTCAGAAGGGTTATTCTCTTTTGTTAGAAAGCAGGCCAACAGCATCTACCCTCATAAATCTGTAAAGCAAACAAAAATACCTAGGACTGTGTCGGAGTAGTTTATCTAAAAATGTTATGTGTTGTACGCAATTTGCCAAGTAGGTACATTTTATAAGTTGGGCGACTATTAGTTCGTTATACATGTAGATAAGTATACTACCACCCGGGTTTTTTTTACATTTCTCAAGCCTGCCGAGGTTGTAGAGTTGATATTTAACTCCTAGCAAAAATTATCACTTTAAACTTCTTTACAATCCCTTATCAACATCAACAGCCTTTAACAGTAAACTGCTGGACATAAGCCTCTCCTTAGAAAGGAGGTTTTGGCCTACTATACCACGCTGGTTAGACGGGTTGGTATAGGGTTTGTGTCAAGTTTTCCTTCTTTCTGCAGTGCTGTTGTTCTGCGTAGTTTCTTCCCTTATTCGGCTCTTACCATACCCACGGAATGAATAGGGGTAGTGACACTCTGTATTCTTAATCCGTCATCTTGCGGACCAACCTTTATCAACACTGAATAGAAATGTAGTCTTCACAGTCCCTTAATGCTATTGAATTTGAAATACCTACCCAACATACCACTAAGTGTAGGGACAGTAAATGACAAAAAATCGTAACCACTGCGTTGACCTGATTAATATAATACTCGTATATCTAGGTACACTACAAATAGGAAGCGTCCAAGGACCACGGAACCCTGAAAATAACTCTTAATGTTGTGCAATAATTATCTATCTAGTATCTAAATTGGTTTTATTATTATACAACACACGATCTGAGCGCTGAGCAGTTATCTTGAAATGTAAATACCGACACGTCATTGATGGTTCTCATTTATTGCCATTCTCAATACGTGAGCAGGCCCACCGAGCTCATTGAACCTATTTACTAAGAGAATCACAACTCTATGCAAATACTACTTGCCCTATTTTCCTAGAAAGCTAAGGATTTTAAAACAAACAGGACTTTACAGAGCCTGTACTGCACATATGGCGTAGTGGTTTAAGCGGTCACCTCGCCGATTCCTTCTGCGCAGAGTGTTGTCGGTTCGATCCCCACATGGGACAACAATTTGTGTGATTCACAAATTGTTGTTCTGAATCTGGGTGTCCTTTGTGTCCGTTTCATATATGTTTGTAAAGTCCCCCGCGACACAGGATTTATTCCTAGTGCGGGAGTTGTCTTTTTTCATAAAATTAAAAAAAATATGTGTGGTTGACACTAAGATAAAATTTATGTTGCGGTGGAACTTAACGATTAATTTTAATGTTTTAGAACATTGACCAAAATTTGTGATTTTTAACCTCTTTCCTTGCGATTTCTTGCAGTCTGTGGGAGTGATTTCATGTGAAGGGACGGAAATGTGTAATAGGACGCGTGAGATGTCCGATGTTACTTTTATTTATTTTTATTTAATTTTTAGCGTAGTAAATAATTAGTAGCGAGTATTAAAAATGCATTTTATCGAAATGTACTCTTTACGCAAGGAACATACAAAAGACTGGCACTAGAGTTGTGGGATGTGTTACTAATCCTATCTTACCCAACAACTCAGGGCACTCCACTGAACTAAAAAATATAATACAGAAAACAATTTTCGCATAAAATATAATTTTGATGGCACCTTTTGAAAGACGCTGGGCAGCATTGCTACGCCTGTTATCTGAAAAACAGTAGATGTCTGTCGATAGCATCTAGATAAATCCGTACATTTACAAACTTTTTTAAATACGAAGTCTCATTTCATCAAAAGCTAAATCGCAATATTCGAGGTGGCTCGATTAGCCTCGAACCTAGACTTGGTTAGGACTAGCGCAATACGCATTCTTTGATAAATTACATGGGCGATAGTCTATTGTGATAGATCTTTTGTGTACGGCACAAAGCAGAGCTTCCTCACTTTATGAAAAAGAGCATTATAAAATGTTCTATAACGTTATAAGCATTTCGTTATGTTTTAATAACAAACCTCAACGAAGTTACTAGACCTAACTAATGGGTATTGGTATATATGTTCAAGTTAGCGAATGTGATTATATATACTCGTAGATACTTAACAGTTTTGACTTTATGTTTAGATAGCGACAAGTTGTAAAATTGTATCGGTTTTCTGTGATTGGTGATTATTCCTATTATAAAAAAAAAAAAAACAATATTAATATTATTCGTATTAAAAAATTTATTTATAGCTGAAGTAATCCCAAAGGCTACAACTATTAATTATTTTCACTGTTCTTCAACAGTTTTTCAAATAATTTTAATTTTTTGGGTTATTGGATAAAGTGAAATTTCTGAAGAAGATTTGGCTCAAGAAATAATAAGCCTGAAACAATTCTTAGACACATACTAAGCTCGTTAAAATCTATCAAACCTGGCAATTTTATCAATTGAAAATGATTTTGCTTATTCATTCCATACCTACAGATCATTTCAAACTCAAACTCAAACTCAAACTTTCTTTATTTCATAAAATTTTCAAAATTGTTTGAAATCGTCTTCCATGTAGACTCTAAAGTCATAGATCAACACACACAAAAGCAACAATCTCTGTTTTGTCAAATAGTAACCAAATAAATTTAACAAAATCAAACCCATACAAAATCTATGATATGCCTGTGCCGATCTACAACCGCCCGTTTCCAAGGGGTTGAGCCTTATGAGAAGAAAGGGCAAACAAACTCATGGCCACTCTTTTGCAATTCACAAGTAGATACAATGGCACTATTAAATATATCACAACATTGTTTTGATGTGTGCTAGTATGTCCGTTATTAAGGACTTAAAGGTGAAAAAACAACGAAGAGAAAACAAGATTAAGAAGAACAAACGAATACAAGAGAAAATGAAGTGAAACATAAAAAATAGAAAAAATAATAAAAAACATACTAGCCACACCACATTTTTACTTAAGAAAGAAATAGCCTGCGCTAATTAATCCCAAGCATTCTTGTCCTCCATGTAATCCACAATCGAGTAGTAGGCCTTCTGGCACAAGCCACGTTTTATTGCGGATTTAAATTTGTTAATACTCAACTCCTGAATATTATTTGGGATTTTATTATAAAATCGGACACATTGACCTCGAAAAGACTTGTTTATCTTTTGGAGCCTAGAGGCGGGTACAACAAATTTATTTTTATATCTGGTATTTATGGCATGTACATCACTTTTTTTCAAAAAGCTATCTTTATTTTTGTGAACATATATTACATTTTCATAAATATATTGACTTGCCACTGTCATTATATTTATTTCTTTAAATTTCTGCCTCAATGAACAACGATTGCCTAAATTATAAAGTGCTCGAATAGCTCTCTTTTGCAGCACAAAAATAGTTTGAATGTCGGCAGCATTCCCCCACAGCAGAATACCGTACGACATTATGCTATGAAAGTAACTGAAGTAAACAAGTCGTGCTGTATCAACATCAGTCAACTCTCGGATTTTCCTTACTGCGTATGCTGCTGAGCTGAGTCTACTCGACAATTTATCAATATGTGGGCCCCACTGTAGCTTAGCATCTAGTGTTATACCTAAAAATGTCGTAGTGTCCACAAGGTCCAGCCCGACATCCTTAATTATCACAGTAGTTTTCACTGGCTTGACGTTTGGCATAGTGAAACGTATACACTTAGTTTTTTGTTCATTTAATAGTAAATTGTTGACATCAAACCAATGAACCACTTTCGAAATGGCGCTGTTTACAAATGTGAAATCAGAAAGTGTCCGTTTTAGTCTAAATAATAGTGATGTATCATCTGCAAACAACACAATCTCGAGATTGTCCTTGACAAAGTGAGGTAAGTCGTTAATATATACTAAAAACAAAAAAGGGCCGAGAATAGAACCCTGTGGAACGCCCATTTCTATCACAGAGCCTGGAGACCGCTCACCATTAATATCAACTTTTTGAATCCTATTACATAGATATGAGGCAAGTAGTTCCAGGGCTTTATTTTTGATACCATAGTGCTGTAATTTCCTGATCAGCGTTTCATGAACAACACAATCAAAAGCCTTAGATAAATCGCAAAAGATACCTAGAGAATCGTGGGCATCCTCCCAGGCATCAAATATATGTTTTACTAGCTCAACACTAGCATCAGTTGTGGAGCGACCCCTTGTAAAACCAAATTGTCTATTGTGCAATAAATTATTATTATTAAAAAAACTGTGCAATTGATCATACATAATTTTTTCAAAAATTTTACTAAATACTGGTAGTACTGAGATAGGTCTATAGTTAGTTGGGTCAGATGTACTACCAGATTTGAATAAGGGAATAATTTTACTAGACTTCATAAGATCAGGAAATACACCACTATCAACACATTGATTAAATGTAAATGACAATTGATTAGCCACAAGAGATATAATTGTCTTAGTAATTAAAACAGAATTTCCCCATAGGTCGGTTGTTTTTTTAACATTAATAGTGTTAAAGGCTTTAATAATTTCAAAGGGGGACACATATTGGAACTTAAATTCACTATCAATTCTTCTAACATTCTCTTTTAAAATTGATTCTGCAAGGTATGGTGAGGAGTTCAAAGATTTAGTAGTTGATACAGGAATGTTAGTAAAAAAATTCTCAAATGCAGCAGCAACCTCAGCATTTGATGTGATAAATTTATTGTTTATGTTTAAATTAAATTCATTATTACGGTTTGGATCTTTGCCAGTTTCACTATTAATAATTTTCCAAGTGGTTTTAATCTTATCATTACTACTTTTAATCTTTGAACTAATAAAACGAGACTTAGCCAGTTTACAAAGTTTCCTAAACAGCTTCGAATATTCTTTAACATAATTATGAAACTGTTCACTTTTATTATAATTCCTCTCATCGTATAGCTCGTATAATCTTTTCCTACTTTTGAGTAAGCCAGGGGTAGCCCATTCACTAAATGTGGCGTTACCTTTAACCACTAGCGTTTTTGGTGTAAAAATGGTGTTAAATGTTGAAGAGAAAGTTTCAAAAAAACTATTATAATAAGTATTAGGGTTATTCTCTACACAGAGTACTGAATTATTAAAAGCAGCTTTAAGTTTATCCTTAAAGTTTTCACAACGCTTTGCGGTTTTAGGTATCACCACAATTCTTTTTTCTGACACTTTTTCATACCTATCACAGAAAGATACTAATTGACCACAGTGGTCAGATTGTAATTGATTGATTATTTTCTTGTCCTTAATAACAATATCTGTAAATATATTGTCCAAACATGTGGCAGTGGTGGCAGTGATTCGTGTAGGCTCCAAGAACAAGTTCTTCAGATTGTATGATTGAAAAAGTGCCTTGAACTTGGTTACTATACTTGAATTTTCCAATAGGTTAATATTGAAGTCACCACAGATGATGACCTTCTTTTTTGATCTTGTTACTTTAACTAATACTTCATCCATAACACGTTCAAAACAATCATACATAGCTGAAGGAGGTCTGTATACACATACTACTATGAAACCTTTTAGTTCTAAACAGGCTATTTCTGTAGTTCGCTCAACTGATAAACTAACAATGTCATGGCGCTCTTTAAATTTAAGTTTCTTATTAATGAGTATCATAGTGCCACCATGTATTGCTGTACTTCTGCTGAACGAGCTGCCTACCTGGTGGTGGTCAAAATTGAACATAAACTGATCCCCTTTTAGCCAGTGTTCAGTAATACAAAAAATATCAATTGCATTGCAGTTCATGAACAGTTCCACCTCCAAGTCTTTGCCCATCATTCCTCTAATGTTTTGATGCACCAAATTTATATTATTTATCATATTATTTTTAATAAATTTACTGTGATTGAACTTTCTATTAGTGATCAAATTAATATTGCAAGAGGTAGTCTCTATTGTCTTATCAGTAAATTTAAATTATTTGAAATGTCAATCTCATTATTATGTAAATTATTAGGTATGTCATTTAAATTTTTATTAATGTCTAAAGAAATATCTGCCAACGGATTGGCAAAGTCGCTATGGGTAATGTCAATTTGCTCAATAGAAGCAATAGTTTTAGCCAAGTTCTTGGCTGTAATGGAAAAATAATATGATAGCGAAATTGCTATCTGTCTCTTATAATAATTAGAAAGGTAATATCTACCTTTCGTCAATGAAATATTATTACTAACAAGCTTGTTAGTGTCGATTAGATGTAATTTATTACAATAGGGTCCATTTATTTGGCACGTTAGGTTGTGCATCATTATATTTAAATTATATCTAACATTTCTTTCCTTCTGCGACAACCCTTTGCTAAGAGGAAGTGTAAACAATACAATTTTATTTACATCTAACTTTAACAATGATTCAAAGTAGCCTAAGAATTTCTTTTTTAATTGCAAAGTTCACCAGTCAAAAGCATATTGTGTAATAAATACTAACAGTGAGTCAACTCATTTGTTGGACCGCTAAATACCTACAACACTGTCTCGACTAACAATTTGCGAGGGCTGTCACAAAAACGATCGACGGCAATATTACAAAACCACTGCGACTTAATATTGTTACGCTAGCGCAAGACTCGCGAAAGGTCTAAAGTAGAGATGCCACGAATATTCGCCAACTATTCATTATGCGGCCAATTATTGTCCACTATTCGGTATTCGGCCCTGGCTCGGAATAGTAAACCACAAAAAAAGTATGCACAATATTACTCGCAAAGACTTTATTTTACAACTAACTTATCATAATCACATTTAAAACAAACGCACAAAACAAACAAACAAAGCAGGTATAATTCTTCTGATACTAATTCTTCACTGCTTCTTCGTTCTGTAAATTAATCTTAGCAAATCCTTAGCAAAGATGTTGTTTTGTGTTTGCTGGCCATTTTACTGATTCAGGTTTCACCCACAAAAGGCACTAAGTGTTGCCGAATATTCGGCCAAGAGACTCGCCGAATATTCATTTTTCGATATTCGGCCAAATCACTATTCGTGGCATCTCTAGCCTAAAGCTCGTAATCTTTTTCTGTTTCCCTCCGAATGAGTACCAAATACTTCTGGGGTAGGCAGAGACATATCAAACACTGATTTAGCCGTTAGGATGTGTACCGAACACACTACTTTTACATATTTTTAAACAAAGCTAAGGAGTATCTTACTATAGTATTACTAGTACTAATTGCTATTTTAAAGCTATGTATGTATACGATGAGTATTTATAACACATCACATCACATCAACAGACTTTAACAGTTATAAAGGAGGTTTAAAGGATGAGGTATATTACAATTTCATTTAAAAGAATGTATGTACAAAATATGCGCATTCTAAACTAAAGCTCGATGAGATAAAACTTAAATAATGAATTCTCAATGCAATCTCTAAATGTGGCAACCCTAACTATGGCTAGACGCATTGTTTACTAAACCGGCCTAAAACGGGATTCTATTTATATTTATGTTGCCAATTGTTGTCGCAATAGTGTCAAGGAGAGGCGTGTTGACCGAGGACGCATCGCATAGACTTGTCTCTTCTCTAGTTTACTAATCAGTATCAGGCACATGCCTTTATTCACGTATACCGCCTACCGAAGGTACAAGTCACGGGTCCCGCTGTCAAACGGCTACTGATATTGTCAAAGTCAAAGTTTTTATTGCGTTCATGTGTACATAAGGTGTTAATTACAATATTGGTTCTAAAGACATGAAACCCTGCTAGGGCACAACAATTTTGTTTTTAATAGGCGTTATCATGTATGTCATTAACTTAAAATATTTATACATTAAATTAAATTACCAATTACATATATTATTATGTTACAATGAAGAATATCGTAACACTAATTATTTTTCCTATAAATGCAATTTATAAATTTAGTTCTATATAATATTAGTTTTGCAAATAAATTTAAAATTCATTATCACAAACAACAGTATTTATTGTTATTTTTATTGTAGCCTATCTTCAAAAAACTCTTGCAGAGAGTAGTATGCTTTTTGTGATAAGTAATTATTTAACTTTTTTTTAAATATGCTATCATATTTTAAATCTTTAAGTGTCTGTGGTATTTTATTATATATTTTTATACACATAACATACGGACCCGAATGGTAGATTGAGAGGTTGGATATTGGCAGTGCCAATCTGTCTTTATGTCGTAAGCTACGAGTTTGAGTGTAGTGGTCTTGGTTCGAAGGAAAAAGAGGCATGTGTTTGTTGACAAAGAGACATATTTCAAGCATGTAAAGGGATGTGAGTGTCAGTATACCATATTCAATGAAATGTGGTCTACAGCTTGCCATGCCATCTATGTCGGATAGGATTCGAATGCACTTTTTTTGAAGTTTGAATAGCTTCTCAGCGTCCACACTGTTTCCCCAGAGCACTATACCATAACGAAGCCAGGAGTGCGCGTATGCGTAATAAGCAGCTTTTGCCGATTTAATGTCCGTAGTTCTTTTTAACTCGTAAAGTGCATAGGTAAATTTTGATAATTTATTTGATACGTTTTGGATATGGTTTTTCCAATTTAAATTTGTGTCAATATGTAAGCAAAAAATAGTTTAAAGTCATCAACGCACTCCAGTTTTGTGTTATTGTATGAAAAATTGAATGTTAAAAGGCGTTTTTGATATGGTCTAAATTGCATTAATTTGGTTTTGGCAAAATTTCATTCAAGGTTGTGTTCATTTAGCCAGGTAGATATTTCAGACAATCTTTGGTGTATTTGGTTATTTAAGTCTCTTATGTCAGTACACGGGAAAAGTACAGAGATATCGTCTGCGAATAGGACGCTAGTCGCATTTATAATCTTTGGTAAATCATTTATATATATCAGAAATAGAATACACCCAAGGACGCTGCCTTGCGGGATTGATATATTAACTATAGATTTTTGTGATTGGACATATGTAATATGTAATATCAACAGTTTCATAGTTATAATGCTCTATTTCAACGTATTGAGTACGGTTGTTTAGGTAGGAAGAAAACCATTTATGTGCTATACCACGTACCCCTATACCATCAAGCTTATTAAGAAGAATGTTAAATTGGACTCTATCGTATGCCTTGCTGATGTCAAGTAGGATGCCTATGGCGTATTTTGTATCATTTATTATGTCTAGGGTTTTTTGGATATATCTGTAGACCGCATTGGTTGTCGATCTGTTCCTTCTAAATCCATTTTGACTGTCATCGAAGATGTTGTATTTTTCACAATACGAATACAAGCGCGTGGTCTTAGCGGTACCCATTATTTTTGAGAAGGTGGGCAATAACGATATTGGTCGGTAATTGCTACAGATGGTTTGGGGGCCTTTTTTGTGGACAGGTTTAATGACCGAGATTTTTAAAAGATTTTTAAAAGATAAGATTATTTTACGAGATGTTAATAATTTTGAAAATATTTATTATATTACTGTTGCACACGACTTCAGTGATATCGATTAATTGATCAGATTACATTAACAAGTGTTTTAATAAAAAGATAAAATGTAACGATAAAATATTCTTGAAGCTTGGTATTTAATATAAGACTAATAAATATAAATTATCTAATAATACAAAGTAACCGAACCGTACGCCTATTGCTTCGTTTTAATAATGCAAGGAATGAAACAGTATTGTCAAAGAACTCAATTGACATCTATGTATACTGTGAAAGCATGCAGACTTTTATTTTTTATCACAACAGTGCTATCGATTTTAACTCTTCATCTGTGTTTTTGTTTGTTAATCAGTTTTATCTACAAATATATGCTTGTGATTTCTTTTAAAAAGAGATTTTTATCAAAGAAAAATGTTTTTCAATATAATTATTAATGTAATTAGTATTTTAACAAGAAAGCTATTATATGTACACACTAACTCTCTGTACATATACTATTGGTATGCTTAGTAAAATAAAATAAACATGTGTGTTCTAACTCCATGGCGGCTAGCATTAAATTGTTGACACAGGTCAAAAAGGTTTTATCTCTTTGTAAAGATACGACGCGATGCTACGTGTTTAGCATGCAATATTAAATGAGTTACAAATTTAGCACATTGACGCGATATTCGTTAATTACACTATATAATTTTTATCTCCTAACAATATTCACTAAAAAACTTGCTGTAAATGTTATAAGGTACAATAACGTTCATCCAGATATTCAGATAGTTAGTATATTATAAATTACAATGTAAGTATAGATTATAGAAGTTCTGGGTTGAATATTTACTCCGCCATTTTTAGAATAGTAACCACATCCGTTGACTCCTCTATTCCTCCTTGATATACCGTGTCGTCAGGGACTGTTTTTATTTATATAAAATAAGCATTCACTCCAACCAGACATTTTCTAAAAAAAAAACAATTTCTTGCAATCTTTGAAAATGATTTTGTGAAAAGGGACGAGCGTGTAACAGGAAGCCGGAAAACGCGCGCTAATTGATTAGACATCATTATGCGACTACTATTAACCCTCGCACGTTTTTTTTATGAAATCTTATTCAATATCGTCATTAAAGATATTCATAGTGATAAAGACATGTACATACATGTTCATGTAAAATATAAAAAAAACTTAATGTTTTTGTGCACGTACACATCATACCGTCCTATTTCCACGATAGCATAACGCACAACTGTAAACTTGATATTAGAAAGACGACAGGCGCTTGATATTTATTTGACATGACATAAAATTTATGTGTTTGTGTGTTTGTATATTCTTGTTTGCTTTGTAAGAAGAAAAAATATAGTATTATAAATTGATTATCAAATACTAAACTAAAGCACAATGTGTACTAGTCAAACCAAATAAATTATTCATTATTTTGATTAATTAATTTAAATACAGCGCCGATTTCGAGCAAACGTTTGCAAAAGAAGAAACTCATTTTATATTTAAGATACAACAGTAATGTAAAATACAAATTTATTGTCGTTCTTTATATTCAATGCGAGTTGTGTCGCTGGACTCGTGCAGCAGCTATTCCTGTAAGTTAGTTATGTAAAGTACACACTTACTCTCTTCACCAACATTTAAAGACTTAGGCACCTACTTTTCATATCCTATATGGGGAAATTTTGATTACCCAAAAAACCGAAGCTTAACCAAGGTTTCATCATTTATCGAGACTCGATCGACGAGACGAGACGATCTCCTCATGTAGAGACTGGGAAACAGAAAAGAACGTTTCCATTTAGGTCTGATAGAAGGGTAAAAGGCACACTTTCCATCATCACATGATGATGATGGTAATGTTCTCCAGATGATGCCTACTGCTTATGAGTCCAGGGACCGCGAGACTAACCGGTTATTTCTCGAGAAAGACCCAAGAATGTACTCAGCTGGTGATATGATTATAATTGACCACGATGTTTTAAGAGTTACCAAATGTCTACCTCATTCACCCCGATTATTTATAAAGCTTAAGAATTTTGATATCTGTACAATAATGCAATACCTGCTTAAGATAATCACTTATATTAAAAAATTTCGCCGATAAACCACGAGTCATCCACATCCACCCACAGCCTTTACTAGTCCACTAAAGAGAGCCTTAGAAAGGAGGTTTTGGCCTACTATACCACGCTGGCCAGACGGGTTGGTATAGGGTTTGTTTCAAGTTTCCTTCTCTTCACGGATGGAGGTCGTCAATTACCATCAGGTGATCCGGCTGCTAAAACCTTATATCAAACAGAAATAACAAAACAAGCTAAACGTGTCCAGTATATTTATTTATTAATGACATTTTAAGTTATATTGGGCAATACCCAATAATAATAACCAATAATAATACCCATAATTTATTGATCTCTAGTTGACATTAATATACATAGAAAGAAAAGCAGTTAGGAAACACGAGTTTCAAAAATCGAATAACTTTATGTTGGCCAAGATCAGCCACATACACAGCCACCTTAATGGCTCATTCTAAGGAAACAAATAATTATGTATGTTACATTGTAACACAATAACGGATACTGCTTTATGAGAGAATACACAATGGCGGTGGCAACTGTTGCCCCATTCGGCCCGCTATTGATCCATGTCGGCTATAGAGCGCATCTATCTATTCAATGAGTACAAGTCAAGTAATAAATAAAACTGATAATATCTGTTCTAGACACACAATTACATCAAATTACATTTTCAACATTAACTTAAAACTATGAATGACTAGAATTTTGAGCGCGTTGCTACAGTAGTTGATGTTTAAACCGCAACCTTCTTATTGCAGGACTGCTGTAGCGTCGTTTATCCCATTTTTTTGGCACTAAATTATGTCTTTGTAACTTATACAAAACTCCGCATCACAAGTTCTGTTATAGACAATTATTTAAAAAAGAATTGCTATTTTTATTGAGCAACGCAAACAAGTATACACCAGTGACTTATCCTGGTCATCTTGGGTCTTCACGCAAGCATATTTGCATACATTTTATTTATTGATTGCTTATTATTAATTGGTTTAAGTGCCATGCAGTTATCATTTACATTTGCGCGCCTTAATCTATCTATAACATGGATGTTTCTGAAGGATCATACGCTATAGGTCGAACACTCAAAATGACAAGAGGGTGGAATGATTAGAAAAGTACGATTGTGGTAATAAATACTTTTTAGTTAAGTCAAATAATTTAGTATATCATGTTTTGATTCATAACGATGTCTCTGATTATATTGCCTTCTTCTTTAACTGTGCGTGTTACATTTAGTACGACTGACTGACTTTTTGCGTTTTTTTATTTTACACGAGTGTTTGACTTTTTGTGGGTTTTGACTTTCTGATTGTTTGACCTTTAGCATATGATCCTTTCTGAACCTACGCTATCTCTGTCACCAAATATTTAGGTATAACTGCAAGGAAAAATCTAAAAATAATAGAATCTGGACAGTCTTCAATAAACTGAAGAATTTTAATTTATATCCACCCATTTAATCTTGTAAAAGGCATCCCCTCTTTTCAAACTAGCTAACTTCTCAAACTATACTTCATAGGGTATGGTTGCTCTAAGGTTGAGGAAGTTCAGCTTGGTCCGAAGCTGGTGGACACTGCCTCCGCCCTAGGGCGACTTTTGCCCAATTTGGGCGGGGCCAGTGTTCCCACGAGGCGGCTGTACGCGGGGGTTGTCCGGTCCATGGCGCTTTATGGTGCACCGGTGTGGGTGGCGGCTCTGACCGCCCCGAATAGGGCGCGCCTCTGGCGCCCCCAGAGGATATTGGCGGTCAGAGCCATACGCGGATACAGCACGGTGTCCACCTGGGCGGCTTGCGCCTTGGCCGGAACACCCCCGTGGGATTTGGAGGCGGAGGTGCTCGCCGAAGTTAATCGGCGAGTGGCTGACTTCCGGGCGGAGAGCGGATTTCGCCCTCCGCCCGAAGACGTGCGCGAGTGGCGCGAAGCCGCTCGCCAAACCACCATGGTCAGATGGTTTTTCCGGCTGGAGACTCCACGCGCTGGCTTCGCCGCCGTGGAGGCTCTCCAGCCGGTCATAGCCGAGTGGGCAGGGCGGCAGCACGGGACCCTTTCCTTCCGGCTGACGCAGGTGCTTTCCGGGCACGGTTGCTTCGGAAAGTATCTGCACTCGGTCGCTAGGAGGGAATCGAGTCCCGCCTGCCACCACTGCGACTGCGGTGAGGATTCGGCCCAGCACACGCTGGCGGTTTGCCCCGCATGGGCGACGCAGCGCCGGGCCCTCACTGCAGTCATCGGAGCAGATCTCTCGCTACCGGCCGTAATTCGCTCCATGGCCGGTAGCGACAGTTGTTTTACCGCGGTCGCAACCTTCGCGGAGAAGGCCCGGGAGGACGACCTCCACTCGGACCTGATCCGCCGCCGGCGAACCGGGCGGCGGAGGCGCGCTTACCTGCGCCTCATGCCGCCCTGAGTGTGGCCGCGGGTGGACGGGATGGGTTCTCCCCTCCACCCGCATTAGTTGGCCAGCCGCGAGGGGGCGGCGTCCGCGTGTGCCGGACGTCGCCTAAAGAGAGGATAATTGGAGACGGAGCCCGCACCAGGAGCGGGCCGGCGCTGGGAGGCGTCCAGAAGGCGATAACTACCTGGACCCCTCCTAAACTGGAAGCGCAAAGAGGGCACAACGTGTGGTTTTAGTCGGTTCGAGTCCGACACGCCACCCCGCCGCAAACCCCGGTGGGGTGAGGGTCCGAGGGGATTTCCACACGTTAAAAAAAAAAAGGTTGAGGAAGTTGCAAGATTAATATGAAAGCACTTGTGTAGACAAATCTTGATTAAGGTTGGTTTCCTTTTGTACCTTTTGAAACAATATTAATTAACATGGAACAACAATAAAAAATAAAAATGATGGCAAACTTTTCTGGCCAGTATTCATATATAAACTGTGACAGAACTTGAACATCCACTATGCACATAAATTCTAACATTGATTTATAAAACATCAATTCACTATACATATAAATAACAATAATTTTACTATCCATTAATATATATATATATATTCCCATACCACTACTATTGAGCGGCTATATACTTACAAACTATAAAACACTGAGATTCCAGTGGGCTTTTAACAAACAGTAAACATTCACATAACATGTAGATACTACATACACAACAATTACTTACACATGGATGCATAAAATACTTTATAATGACGCCATTTGCTTGAATTATTTAATTGCGAAGACAAGTCCTTGTATTTCATCAACACAAAATGAGTATATCCTTACAAGGAGTATTATAGTACTAATATATTTGCTAACATTAAAACAATCAAATTCTAGAATTTCAATAGGGTTTTAATGGCAAGAGATGTCTTTCCTAATGTCTCACTGTTTCAGCCTTTTCTTTTGTAATATTTTATGACCTATTCTCACTTATATTATGATCCTTCATATTATGTTCTGCTTTTGAGAACTAAATGTTGGCTCTCCTTCTTAGTTTCTTAATTAAGAATTGGTTTGTCATTAAAATATAATGGTGAATGAAGGGTTAACAGAAATATGAAATGAAGTGAATTACAATATGGTTGTTTTCAAGTCTACTTGACCACTTCAAAGTCATATTTCCGTACTCACAAAGGGGATCCACCTGTTTAGAGAGCTGATATCTTTTCATCATGATAAATTATCAAAAAACCAGATTTAATAGAAGGGATCTTCATATGTGTCAACTTCTGAATACTCATACGGCAGGTGTGGTTCAGGAGGCACATCCTGCATCCAATAGTAAAACAACACAGAGCGAAACCCTTCGTCACCCGTACGGAAATACTTGTGGTTGTATAGGGCGTACGTCGCAAATATTCGCAATCCATCTACTTCCCATATGGGGTGATCCTGCATGTACTGCTCGGGGTGGGGGCCCGCTTTGTCAGGGACGCAACGCACGAATCGCAGGCTGGAGTGACGAGCCATCGCCTGCAGAAACCTTTTTGGCATGGTCAGGTCTAGGTCTAGCTGCTCCAGTTTTGGGAGCGCACACGCGAGCTTCTTCGCCCCGGCGGCGGTTAACTTACAACACCACAGCTCGACGACGCGAAGCTCGCGAGCACTTTTCGCCACGATCCTTACGTGTTCGTCTCCGAACCAACTATTACTAAGTACGAGCTCGTTTAAATTCTCGGGCAAGAGCTCGAGCATGTCGGCGAGGGCATGACGCCGCACGAGACACGCGCCCGTCACGTGCAGGCGCCGCAAGCGCCGCGGACGACATAGCGCGCGCGCCCCCATGGTCGACAGCAGCCTACACGAGTACAGCTGCAGCGAGAGCAGGTTGTAACAGTCACCGATGGTGCTGAAGGCCGCGTCGGGCAACTGGTTGCAGCGAAGCGTTAACTCGCGCATGTAAGGGGCGCGCGCGCTCAGCATGTCCAGCATCTCGCGGCAAGGGTAGAGCATGGCGCGTCCGTACATGTGTAGCGCGACCAGCTGAGAACTCGCCGCCAGATCGCGGAGCAGACCCGGCGCCAGTTTCTCGTTAGCCACCAGCGTGTTCAGGCGCCTAATGATATCCGACAGTCGCTCGTCGAGTACGCGCGGTTGCAAAAACACGTCTAGGTGAACCAGATTAGGCAGCATTCGAAGCGCTTCTGTGTGCGGCTCGTGAAAAGCTGCCGAGCAGTGCACGGTTATCTCGCGTATGAACCGTACCTTGGCGATGATGTTGTCCATGAGCCCTAACAGATCTACAGGGAACGTGGTGACCAGCACGCGTCGCATGGCGCGGTGCAGGCGGCGCTCATCGCCCTCTTCCCGCAGCGCCAGCGCCTGACGCTCAACGACGTACCGCCAACGTCGACACACGCGCACGCAGACGCCCAGCAACATAGGTGTGGACAGGTACTTGAAGACCATGTCTAGAACTTCGTCCGGAAGAACATCCATTTTGCAGACTAGCTTTCACCTCGATGTGCAAAGCCGTCTCAATCGTGAATGTGAAAACATTCCATTAATAAATATATTTTCCCGTTTCAAATCATCTTTAATTTAAACAATCATTCGGTTCAATCTTCTTCGTTTCGACTTTTAACATTACTAAAACATTTACCCACTTCAACTTTTGGTTAATGGCTTTGCGGTAGAGTTATATAAACATTTACCATTATTTACCAAACAACACAGTGTCAAATTGACATTGAAACTTGAAATTTATTATTATTGAACTCATGAACTATGAACTCTGTGCTATGAACCTATGAACTGGAACTGAATGTTTCATTCATAAAAATCAATACAAATTACAAACAAACAAGTCGTTGTGAAACTATAGATCTGAATACTAACCATTTAAGCCATAATTTGTTTTAAAAAAATCACATTATGCAGTCAATGTGTAGTTGCCGCACCAAAAAAAAAACCTGACAAGTTATTAAAAATGTGTTCAAGTTAATGTAAAAAAATAAAATGTTTGTATTTGGGAAATAGTTTCCGTACTTTCCGTAACGCACTGTGGCAAGCGTCATGCTCATGACACGGTAAAGTTTTCAACGCCACGATCACTGATGATTTTGAATAACTGCGGGGGGATGTGTTTTAATTTACAAGCAGACCAATCTATCTACCCTCACTCTATTTTTTTACTACTTTTCTTTAGTTTCATTGCCGGATAAAGATATACATAGAGGACTTTAAGAACAACGATCCACAGAATTTATTCAGATCCTACTGGAGTCAAGAGGACAAACCATTACATTGTGCACTTACATAATCCTCAAGTACTATCGATATAACGACACTAGGTTTATGATAACAACTTCAATCACTAAGATGAGTTTTAATTGTCGAGTAGGTACTTAGCGACGTGTAGCGTACCACCACAAAGACGTTTCTTTGCAAAAACAAAATGAAAAAACAGTTCCAAGTCGATCTGAATTGTTTGATTTATGTGACGCGATCGATTTCGAGCTAGTAGGTATAAATTAATAATACCTATTTATAATCATTTAAATTATATTACAATGGAAATCCCTAAACTGGACTGGACTACTACAATTTTGGTACTCTTAATAAGAAAGCAAACACAGTAGCATGTAGTACACAGTTTTAAAAACATTAGTATGTTTCGATATTGCGATGTATGCAGAATTGAAAAAAGGAACCTAAATATATCTTTATTTATTATTTTGGAAAATAGTTCTTGGGTATTGTAATATTTTAGATGGGAATGTGCTGGCACATACCTTGACAGTTGACAGCACTATTTACTCGTCTTGATCTGTCTGACGTTTAGATCGCCGTCAGATAGAGCGCAGGTTCATTTTACATTTCATTTGCTGTTGTTAAAGTTTATAATTCGGAAAATGCGTTCATTAACGTTTAGTTTCTTGAAAAACTGCAAAAACAAGGCGACAAGCTACACTCTAAAACGTATGATCAGCGGTGGTTTGTTGCAACCTAAAGTCATACCCAAACCTACTGGTTAGTTTCATAATTTTTTTAGCTTCTTGCATATTTACTCCTTTAATACATTGATATATACACATACAATATTACTGTATTGATAAACATCCAACTTAGCAAGTTAGTTATTAATTCTTAATGTCCTCCGGTTGTACTAATCCTCCATAATCTTTTTATTAGTAGGTATAGTGTTAATATACTTTTTAATAGGACAGTTAATAGCCACACTAGTTATACTACACATATCGAATACATACGCACTGTAAATATTTACACTCAAATCCATTTTAGCGAAATATTAAAATTTTATTTTCACAATTGATATTTTACAAAAGTGTTTACATTTCACAAATAATAACAACTTCTATTACTAAACTGAATTTGTAAAGAGTTGTGGTAAGGTGCTTTATTAAATTATTGTTTATGTATAATTTCAGCTGACCTGAGTCTGATAGAAATAGCTCAAACTTGGAAAGAGGATGTGGAGCCAGAGTTACGTAAAAGTGTGCTACAGGATATGCAAGTGATTCCTGAATTTGTGTCAAAGGAAGAGGAGGCGGCCATGCTTGCAGAACTAGATCCTCAACTGAAGCGCATGAGATATGAATTTGATCACTGGGACAATGTGAGTGTTATTAATCTACCTTACAGCAGAGATCACAAAGTCTTGAGAGATTCCACCTTTAAGAGTAAAAATGGCAGGAAGATTTGCAATGGCAGCTGATAACGGGATTTCTACAAGTATCTTACCAATTTTTTGTCGCTTTGGGATAGTAAAGGATATGTGGATAAAGAATTGGCAAGAATATTTTGATTAATGTTCATGTAAGAGTGGTATTTGGTATAGAACAATCCAACTACCGTGGATAGATACAATTCGAAAAAACTGCAATAATTAAAAAACCATACTAAGATTACGTTCGAGACACATTCCATCAAAAAGTTTGCATTCTTGGTGAAAGGAGTCCTGCCACCCAATTGCCTTGAATATAGTGTAATAGAGGATGTCCAACATGTTATGATGGAATGTGTCCAAAAAAAGTGTCTGAGAGCTTTGTGTTTTGAAGGAAACAAAAGGCTACTAGTTGGCTATTTAATAATAATATTTATTGTTTACAATTAAAATTAACAAACAAAATTTCATGGTTGTTATATTACAGTAGGTAATGACAAATAATACACTGCTGATACTTAAAAAGGGTTTACAGGGTTTCTGTGCTATTTAAATAGTATGTTGTCTAATACAACAACAGCAGAAATTAGACGCTTTAACGGAACAAGATTTAGGTTTAAGTACACAATGATGTAATTAAAGGTCAAAGTTACTCAAGTTTCACAGGAATGTTTTGCTGTAGATGTAGTCGCTCAGTGACAGTCCTGTCCAGTCCAGTGAAAAAAAAAATGTTAGAGTTGAAATCTGTTGAGTTCTCAAGGGATTCTTAAAACATAATAATTGTAGTAACATGTAATGTGTAAACATCCGATAATATACAATAACCAATATTTGTTGATAGTCCTATGAGTCATAGAGAGGCCCATGTCCAGCAGTGGACCACTAAAGGCTGTTGATAATGATATTTTATAATTTCCGGGTGAGTCTATGATAACATGTAAATGGTTGACCAAATTTTCTGTTCTATTACTTTACTAGCATAAAAATGATTCCTCAACCAGCATGCAAATAGAGTTTAATACTCGTACTAATAAAAACCATGAACAAATAGTGGATATCCTAAAATAATCTTGGCTCAATTCAATAATAATGATTGTGTAGAGCATATGGAGATATTGCCACTGGCAACGATTTTATATGTCACCGGTTACGATAATTTACTTCAACAATACCTAAAATCGACTTATTCAATTTAATAAAAAATTTAAGGGATTTTTAAACTTTTTAAACCTGATCATCAGGCCATCCACGGTTTCCGTGAGAAGGAAGTCGTTCAGTGGTCGGAGGCAAGCGAAGCTGTGCTGACTCGCATCAAGTCGGTGGCCTTCCTTCCAGGGACCGGCGCAGGGATGCCTATGCCCGCAGTTCATGTTCTGGACCTGGCTTCTGCAGGATATATTAAGCCTCATGTTGATGCTGTCAAGGTGTGTACATTAATAGTATTTACAACATTTATTGTTATCTGGCTCTTGCCCGCTACTTCTTCTGCGTGGAAAATATTTTTTTTTTTTTTTTTTTAACCATTGCAGCAACATATTAAAAATTGAAGGTTATATGTTTGACCTGTACATTATAATGTTAATATATAAACAACATGGCAAGTAATTTGTATTGCGAAGTTTCTGTGAATCCAGTTCTGCGGCGAGGTGATCGCGGGTCTGTGCCTGGTGTCGTCGGCCGTGATGAGACTGGAGCACTGCACCAACAAGCAGCTCGCGCTCGACGCGCTCATCGCCAGGAGGTCGCTCTACATCATGCGGTGAGGGAACACTAACTTTTTAGTTTGTCTAAAATATTTGTTCACTGTATTACTTTATAAAATTTAATTCTCTGAATACTATATCGGATCCAAAAAACAAGAAAAATTTTTTTATGGTCCGTTACAATAATAATTATTTACAAAATAGGCTGTTAATGTTAATATTTGAAGAATGTTACAAGCTTAAAAATTAAAGTTCATTCGCGTTAAGAAAATAGTGACGCTTCGATCGAGTCGTTTCTTGCGAAAAATTGATCAGGGTGCGGGGCTCGATACCATGTTGAATACACCGGTTCTCGTCCGATCACCGAAGTTAAGCAACATCGGGCGTGGTTAGTACTTGGATGGGTGACCGCCTGGGAATACCACGTGATGTTAGCTTTTCGGGCACGCCGTCATTGCGGCGGTAAGACCCGTTATGGAGGATTGGCTCGAGAGGCGTCACGGGACCCTCTCATACCGATTGACGCAGGTGATCACTGGGAAGGGATGTTTCGGAGATCACCTGTGTCTGATCCGCAAGGAGCCAACGCCTGAGTGCCACCACTGCGATGGCCAGACCGTGGACACTGCCCTCCACACGCTGGCAGAGTGCCCGGCGTGGGTTGAGCAGAGGCGAGACCTCGTGGCGGCCATGGGAGTGGGAGTGCTCTCGCTCGATAGCCTGATTGCGGCTATCGTGCGGAGCGAGAGTGCGTGGAACTCTGCCGTCTCCTTCTGCGAGCAAGTTATGCTCGCGAAGGAGACGGCGGAGCGGGACCGGGAGAGGTTTAGAACTCTCCCGGCCCGCCAGGCCCGGGCACTCAGGCGCCGGAGGTCGCTGAACGACCTCCGTCCTCCATAAGCGCAGGCCTGGGGGTGACAGGTGAGGCCATCTGTCACCCTAGCAGAAGCAGGCCGGGGTGACGGCGAGCGCGTTGCGAAGCGCGCTCGCTTCCAGGGAGCACAGGGAACATGGGGTCCCACACGGGGGGGGGGGGTCGTTTACTCGTCTGTAGATGACCCGAGGTATGTCGGGGCACCAGGGACTTCCTTTCTAGGGTATACCTGGTTCCCCGGCTATTAGTACCCGGCGAAGGCGTGCGGTTTTAGTCGGTTCGAGTCCGACATGCCACCGACAGGTGGTATCCGAGGGGATTTCCGCATGGAAAAAAAAAAAAAAAAGGGTGCGGGGCTCGATCGATGCGTCTCCATTTTCTTAACGCGAAAATAAAAAAATTAGTGTATATATCGATAAAAATCACGAAAGCGTTCAGACTGTAACTTTTCTACAACCATATTAAAGCATAATATGCGAGTGAATTAAATAAATACAAAAATGTACTGTACTCGCAAATTGCTAATGCGCAGGAACTTTGTCACATTAAGAACCACGTGACGTCATCCAAAATAGAAAAGTACAGCTTGCTAAAAAAGAAATGCAATTGTAAATTTAATAGGTTAATTATTAAGTTTGACAGATTTGAAATTACATTTATTGTAAGATTACATTTTACGAAAAAACTGATATTTGATGACATTTAATTAATCTCACACCTTGGAAATAGGTATCTATCTAAGAAATGAAAAATGTTTGTGTGATTTTCAATGTTTATTAGAAAAGACTTATTAGTAATGTAACTATATTAATAATATAATTAGGTTAGATTTTGATTCAATTTAAAAAAAATCTAACCTAATTCTTCAATCCCACTCATACAATCTAAATCAGATTCAGAATTGTTTTCTAACTCTGAGTCTGTTGTATCTGATTCAGAATCATGTCCGGTATTAATTGTAAATAAATCATCAACTAGTCGGTCTTTACGCCAGTATTCTTCTTCAAGCATTTTGACGTGATTGACCTCTTTTTTCCAATCATCAGGAGTAATGGATTGTAATGCCTCTAATGTTATCGATTCGATTCTACTCTCTAACTGTTCGACATTTTTATCTGAGACTTTGTTTCACCAAGTTCCAAATATACTCAATGGGATTGAGGTCGCAATTATACGGCGGTAGTCGAACAACTTCATGGCCATGTTTCGCTAATAATTTGTCCATAATATATTTTTTTGGAACTTTGTGATTTTTTATCAATTAATATAATTCTGGTTTAGTAATGTGAACAGGGAACTCAATATTATTAGCTTGGAGCCACTTTATCATTTCTTCTTTTTTTGAACACATATTCGGCGTTCTGTCTTCCTCTTTGCTGTGATATGGGGCGTTGTCCATAACTATAATACAATTAGGTGGTATGTTAGGAATAAGCTTTTCTTTCCACCATTTACTGAAATTTTCTGTGTTCATCTGGTCGTGGTAATCACCAGTTTTACTGTTTGGCTTAAACATTAAAAGTGCGCCATCGACAAATCCGGATTCACTACCAGCGTGTACTATAATACAGCGGCGACCAGGGCTCTCATTTTTTTTTACTCCCACATCCGTATCTGATTGCCAACACTTTTTTACTGTATAGTGAGCATGAATCCAAGTCTCATCAATATAAATAACTGGCTTTTTGTCTGCGCCAAGAGAATCATTCTTTTTCATGCGGCGTAAATACTTAGCCCTCCATGCCTGTATATTAGGTCTTTCAATTAATGTTAATCTTTTTTGATAACATTTTTTAAATCTATAACCTAAATTATCTTTCATAATTTGACGTAAGGTAGTCTCACTCCCTTTATAGTCTAAAATCTTGTTTAGCTGCAGCCATAATTTTTCTCATAGTGGGCACTTCCTTTCGTACTATGTATATAGAATTTATTATATTTCTTAAAGCTGCGAGAGAAAAACCATCCAAAAATTCCTTTTTTCCCCTCTTTTTTTTAACTGGAGTTTTTATTTTACTGCCACTAGCCACAGCTGTTTGTTTCTCGCGCCTTAATTTTGCTACTGTATTTTTTGATATCCCTGTAGCGCTCATTACACGCTCTGTGACCTTGGTCGTATTTTGTCAGTATTTTGAAATTTCTAATACCGATTTTTTAGACATCACTACGTCTTCACTAGTGTCGGGTGCAGCTTTTAATGATCTAGTTGCATTCTGAAGTAGTAGTATAGTGTCCTCTTTCTCTTGTACAAAATAATTGTCCACTTGAATAATAATTTCACGTGCACGGCTATTAATTATTTTTTTACTCATTGTAACAAAACTATAACAATATAACAAAACTTAACACTGATAACAAATAACAACAAAGAAAACAACAACAAGATAACAATCAAACAAAAACGCGTAGGTACTCGTCCCTCGCAATTCGCATCAGCCAGAATAATGCTAACGGTACAGAGTGTCTTATGTCAATGTCAACAAAATACGTCACCAAAATGGCGGCCAGGCGTATTAGCAATTTGCGGGGATAATACTATACTACTTTGTATTCAGTTTAATATGTAATAGATAAACAGTGTAACTCATTATCACCCGTGTCCCCCCCAAGAGGCTCAGCTCGCTACAAGTTCACGCACGCGGTGCTGGGCGGCGAGCTCAGCGCCTTCCGCGGCGCGCCCGTCACGCGCCAGCGCCGCGTCGCCGTCATCTGCCGCAGCCGCCCCGACCCCAGCGCCGCCACACCCGGCCCCACCCCCACCCCCACCGGCCCCGACACCGAAAACGAAACACCAAATAAAACACCGACAGAATAATATTCCCAAACTTGATGGAAGTCTTCATGTAACCGTGAAACGTCCACATAAAAAAAAACACTTACAGAGTAACTTCCAGAGTCTGGTAGTTGAGTGTATGTCAATAAATTTAGTGATAGCCTATTTGTGACGACACACATTTGTGATATTTTAATATTAGCACAGCATAAAGGCCAGTGAGTACTTGACTGAAATACCGCCTGAAAGTGAAAAAGTGCTTTTGCTACATATAGCCGAGTGAAAATATATGTAAATAATGTTGTACCTATGTCTGTGACTACCAGTCAAAACATACCCCAACGTCATCTCCCGAAGAAGATCTAAACTAAATAATTCATAACTAAGTGGTCCTGCATCCCTCAAGTTCAGTCATCCAAAGCGATTGGTCAAAATATCCTTTGGTAGTGAAAAAGACATAGCCCCCAGTTCCTCACATCTATTACGAAGCACGAAGGGACTGTGTATTGGAATGAAGTTCCTTATCGCGCGTTGTGAAAGGGGGCTAGACGGAAAAAAATCTTACGAAAATTGGTCGAGACACTTTTTATTTTGAATTGTCACTTGTCAGTCATTCAGCGCCATCTATCGAATAGTAAAATTAAAATTTATGTTCTTAGGTTGAGAAAAAAATATTGTATTCGACATCATTTCTCCAGGAGATTTTACCAATGTATAAATTGTTTTAATTAGAAACCAACTGAAAAATATGTAGGTAATAGCCGCTTTCATAGATGGCGTTGTAATTAAAATCGTGTCGAATCAGTTTTACTCGATCGTAACAACTTCGTTCCTATCGGGTGTCCCACGACACCACACGGCTTTTTATTTTTCTATTTTACCTCGACTCCCTAAGAAATTGTATTAAGTTAATGTATATATTAATGATATGATACTTTTTGGTATTACTTTATCAATGTCTGTCGGCAAACCAAAAAAATATCAAATTTGTGTGTTGCACTTTCTTGGTTATGGTCAACAGCATATTTCATAATAGCAAGTCAATTTACACTAGCCTTTTGCTGTGATGTTAGCTAATAAAAAATAGTATTTTTTCAAATTTGTTATATTGTTATTTATTAAATTATTATTATTGTTACACCAGTTTTTTACTTATATCAATCACACACTAGACACTACAATACCTATTTTTGTCTTACTTGGCCTACAGCATTTTAGTGCTGCATATGTCCGGCTCGCTATCTCAAGGGCGGGCAAGGAACAAAGTGATTTTAATTGGAAATATAAATATAAAATTATAGCACCAATAGAGAATTTAATAAATCTATCTTCGAATAATTTGTGCTGACAGTTAGTTAATTTGACCTAAATCAGTAAGAAAATTAAAGGAAAATCTTACTGATGAATTGTTTTTTTTTGTGGTATAGGGTAGCAAACGAGCAGGCGGGTCACCTGATGCTAAGTGACTACCGCCGCCCATGGACACCTACAACTCAAAGTCATGGATGCGATGCTGCCTTTTGAGTCCTTCCCCCAGTCTGGGGGAGGGGAAGGGATTGAGTTCCGGTGGACTCACTCACTCGGTGAAAAGCAAGCCAATCACTCCAGTCGAGCCGAGCCATTTATGGCTAAACATGGCTCGCTTGTACATTAAAGTTATATTTCACTGTAAAACATATATACATAGTTTGTGGTGGCTAAATGTTTTTGGACAATTTGTGTTCGGTATCAGCATCTTTTGCTGCACTCTCACTACACTTACTAGGGAAAAGTATGCTTACAACGATATATCAGACCAATAAATATCGGTATATCGACGCCTAAAAATATATCGATAGAATATATATCAATATCGAAAAACTCGGATTTTGTAATCGGATAAAAAGCTGTAACTAGATACACTAACTGGCTAAAAAATTGATTCTGTTCTCTACTATAATCTGTGGTGGGTGAGTGTTGTTTTGTGGTCTGCCTGTGTGGTGATGTGACCTAGCGTGACGTCACGGTACTATTATAATACAGTACTCCAACTTCATACAAACGGACGAAATGCGAGCTATACCTACGCGCCTCGATCTCGGGGTGCGCTCGGGGCGCAGACAGTTACGGCTGTACCGCAATGTCGAACGGACTGTGTGTTGTTTTTTTAACAATAACCGCGCGATTTTTTCTCTAAAAATCTGTTAATATGACGAGTAGGAAATATTGTGCTGTTTTTGGTTGTATGAATTCGTCAATAACGCATCCAGACATAAGTTTTTTTAAATTACCTGGAAACTCTGAAAGGTAAGACTATAAAATAATTTTACTTACTAGTAGGTAGGTACATAATGTGTGTCTTTTTAATGGATAAGTATTTCCTTTTATCTCACGAAAAAAAAAGGTGTTTGGATGAATAAATAAAGCAAATAGAGTAACGGAAAGTTATTGAGACGAGTGAAATAGGGAGTTATATGCGGTTCTGAATGAATCATGATACGGTAGGTACCTACCTACTACGCTTGTGTTAAAACTTCGGTGCATGTGTGTTTTGTTACTTTGCATAATTCAAAGTAAAGACGTGGTATTTTATTATTAATAATATTTGTTTATTATCTGTGTGTATGAATAATACTAAAAAAAAATTTTTACCGTCTGTGTGTCAGACAGTTTTCGAAATTTTAACAAAGTGTTTCTGCTGCTACTATAACAACATATACCACTAAAAACTGGTTTTATTTTCTCGGTATTAACCACAACAGCTAGACTCATATATAATATTTAGATGTTTGAGGGTTGTGATTTTAAAACATTCGTAGTCAGCTGTTCAGCTTTTTAATAATTAATTAATTGGTGAACAAAGAATTTTTGTTTTGAGTTGTTGCGAGTTGTAGGTAGGTACCTAATTTATAGAGACGTTAATAAGCTGAGATAAAAAGTTACTTCCTCGTCAGCTGTTTCTTGCATTCTAGTTGAGTAGGTAGGTGTTGGAGTTTCTAAGGATTGGAGTTTTGTAACGCGTAAGGAGAAAGCACATTTATTTTATTTTATAGAAGGATTTTTTTCGGTCGCAAATTTATAAGCCTGATTTGTTTTTCAAACAAAAACATGTTTTTTTTAATTAAATCTACCAATCAAAAAACAACACGCATTTTTATTGAACACTTCCGATTCAATATACAAAGTATTTGTTTTATTTATATAAAAAGGATATTTACAATCACAAATCTAAATAGAAACAGAAAGTAGGCAAATATAATTAAAATGCTGAGGACGGGCAGCCCTAACGCATGTTTACGTACCGCGCGGCTGTAGGCATTTATTTCTATCATGCGGCCGAGTTACACTACTGTATTATAATTGTACCGTGGTGACGTGTTAGTTGACAAACCATTGATATAATACTTACATAGATGAGTAATTACCGCCTAAAATCGTTGCTACTGCACATCTGTCCACAGGCATATGCGTAGCAAACGTCAATTCAGTGTTCAATGTGGCGTCAACCGAGTTGAACATAGCGACACATGACAGTAACAATCGCCAAAATGGGTAAATGCGTAGTGAAAGAATGCGATTCAAGGTCACAAAACCATAATAAATCATGCGGAATTACTTATCACGTGTAAGTTTATGGTTTTTGGATTGATAATATCGTAAATAAGGCTATAATTGAAATAAAACATTGATAATTGTCATTTAGAATCAGTGTTACCATTAAAAAATCATTTTTGTTTTCCCACATTAGTGGGAGAATTTATAATTTATGAAATAATATGCTTTATACTGTTTTTAAACATTTTGTCAATAATAATAAAATTTAGGAAGAACGGTAGTTGTTAGGGCTGAATCGATCACTTTTTTTAGGGACCCGTTGAACGTTCACCTTCTGCCAAGCTCACAGTGCTGGAGACTTTTGTATAAAAGAATTAATTAATTCATTCATTCATTTTTCTTAATTAATTATCAAATATAAATAACAATTGTACATATAATATATATATATATAAAATAAAAAAGTAAATAAATATAAATAAAAAAATTTAAAAAACAAAAAAAATATATATAGGTATACATACATATATTTTTTATATATATTTTTTATTTGTATTAAAAGAAAGAAAATATTAAAAGAATTTGCAATACACCCTGGGGATTATTTATTATCAGTACAAGTTGATCATTCACTTTTACTATTAAATGCCATTATTTATACATAGGTAAAAATAAGATTGTATCATGAAAGTAAAATATTCACACAAACTTATAAAAAAGAGTCTAAAAGACAATTGTATACAAAACTGATGCTTCATAGCGGAGTTTGATTTTACACTGAATATAAACCCTTTTAACCAAATATTTCTAGTTATTTTATTATTTATACCTATTCCATTCAATTCGAAATATATTATTTAAAATATTTAAATTAATTTATTTTATTACAAAATTGTTTTAAAAAAATATTGTTTCTTGGTTGTTATGGGTAAAATTTCATACGGTAGTCAACACTGGCCCACTATCGTAAAGTTATGTCTTTGTCTTTGTCTAATCCGAGCGATGGTATTGTTCTTGTCTCGCGTGTAAATGAGACATAAATATGTTTACTTTCAAATGTTTCGTGGTATCAAAGCTACGTCGTCAAAGTTCAAAAGTGGTTACACTTTTATCGACGTGTGATAATGAGGTTTGCTTCTCTAGTGTTGTTTTAACTCAATGTGACAAACGAGATAAAACAGCTGGTAATCCAAGCAATCTAGCATCACATATTAAACACAAACATCCAGAAGATTACGACGTTGAAGATAAATCTTTGGGTAAACCACAACGGTAAGTAATTAGTTCTTCAGTTAATAAATACGAATTACTATGAAAATAGTACAATTTACAATAATTTAGGTTAATTATTTATTTACATAGGTTTGGTACAAAATTACATACAAACGTAATCGATGAACGTTTGATAACTAAAATTGCACTGGATTTCTATAAGCTTTGAAAAAAGAAAAGATATTGATAAAATATCGATATATCGGCCTACTAGACTGATATATCAATATCGACTTAATTCGAAATTTTTTAAAACCTTGCATCCCTATGGCAAAGTTTTATAACTTTCTTAAACTAATATTTTTGTGAATGTATCCCTCGTTGCTTGGCTGCGTGTGTACCTGTGTGTGTGTGCGTGTGTGTGTGTGGGTGTGTGTGTGTGTGGGTGTGTGTGTGTGTATGTGTGTGCGTGTGTGTATTTGCAAGGGAGAGAGTGTAACAGTAGTGTGATAGTTGGGAGTAGAATGATATTCTTTAGTAACCATTTATATACATATTTAGATTAATAATTATTTTTAATAATATAAAAACACGTCTGATGCATAGATAATTTTTTTTCTTTATTTTTAATAAAGACAACTCCCGCACTAGGAATAAATCCTGTCGCTAGGGACTTTACAAACATACATGAAACGGAAACAAATTACACCCAGACTCAGAACAACAATGTGGATCACACAAAGTGTCGTCCCATGTGGGGTTTGAACCAACAACACTCGGCGCAGTAGGAAGCGGCGTGGCGACCGCTTAAACGTCTACGCCCTTAACAGTCCACTGCCTCTCCTTACAACGGAGGTTTTGGCCTACTATACCATGCTGGCCATACGGGTTGGCCAGAGTTATATAGCAGTCATGAAGGTTATAATCTTATAAATATATAAAGTACTAGCTGAGACCCGCGGTGTTACCCGCGTTTGTTGTTATAACCGCGGGCAACGCCGCGGGGTGAAGCTAGTCTAAAAAAAGTAGCCTAAGTTACTCCTTATGTCATCAGCTGTCTGCCAGTGAAAGTTCCGTCGAAATCGGTCCAGCCGTTCCAGAGATTACCCGGAACAAACAGACAGACAAAAATTGAAAAAAAATTATGTTTTGGCATATGTACCGTGTAAACATACATATGCATTTAGTAAAAAGCGGTTATTTTAATGTTACAAACAGACACTCCAATTTTATTTATTTGTATAGATAAGCAGGTAATATGAAGGTTGTAATAGTTGGAAACGAATAAAACAACTTACACTATGTATCATAATGTATTAACGGTTACATAAACACTTCTGTCAAACAGAAGACTTTGTCAAACATACAAACTGTATTTGAAACGCCTACCCATAGATATAATGGTCAGGACACTGTCACTACATGGAGATAACTGTAGCAGTTAAATACATCAGACCGCAGAAGCTCATCTTTACCTTGTACGAGCCCGAACTTTACATAGACAGACCAACGACACAATACATGTATACCACTATACAACAAAAAAAAGATTTTTTTCCTATTTTTGAAATTAATTTTTAAGGTACACTGCTTCTATATTTTTCAACAAACAGGTTAATATCTGCTTGTTTCCAAAACTAGCAATAATAAAAAGAAATACTATTTATTTACAATTAGAAAAAGTCGAGCAGTCCAAATGACCACTACTTTTTAGTATTTCAAGCGATTAAAGACGCTTGCACAATTGGAATAAAACCTTAACCCATTGAAATAGAGTTTAAAATGTATGCAAATAGCATAATCTTGTCCACGGGTCGTTCGATTTTCAACTATATTTTAATGGAATAAAGTTTATATATTAATCACATTTGATCGAAGGTTTTAACTTTGGCATATAGTTCAATAGCAAAATGTATTTTCAGCAAATATTTTCTACCAGTCATCAATCAACAATGAAAAGTTATTACATTACAGAATAAAAATTAAATGCTGTTATCGCCGGCCGTTATTAATAGATATAATAAACATTTACAAAGACTTAATAAATTCTTGGCGACAAACGACTGCGACATACAAGTACGTTCAGTGCATGCTTGCTTCAGACTTGTCCTCATCGTACTGGTCGCGGTACTCCAACTCTTCAAGTTCCTCAACCTCCAGGTATTCGACCTCGCCTTCCATGTCCTCGCCCTCTTGGAACTCGGTACCCTCCTCCTGTTGTAAATATAACATTGCTATATTTTCTATGACAATAAGGTTATATATTGAAAAGAAATTGTCAGTCGATCTTAAAGAAAGTACAGGACAAGAATGACAGCGCGCGGCAAGACGCACCACGAGGCAACCCTGAGGGCCACGGCCGGGGTTGCCCAAGTCGTTGAGCGTATCCGGCGGCTGGGTCTCGAGGTGGCTCTGCACAAGTCCGAGGCCCTGTTCTTCCACGGGCTTCGGAGGAAGCCGCCTGAGGGATCTAGCCTCACGGTAGGAGGCACTCGCATCGGCATCGAGCCCTCGATCAAGTATCTGGGGCTCGTACTCGATGGCCGATGGGACTTCGGATATCATTTCCGAGGTCTGGTCCCCAAGTTGGTTGGGGCAGCGCGTGCGTTGGCGCGGCTGCTGCCCAACATGAAGGGACCCGATGACTCCTGCCGGAGACTCTACTCGGGGGTTGTGCGGTCCATGGCCCTTTACGGGTGCCCAGTATGGGCGGGGGCCCTGAAGGCCAGCAACGTCGCGATACTGCGGCGACCGCAGCGAATGCTGGCCATCAGGATCATAAGGGGGTACCGCACGATCTCCTTTGAGGCGGCGAGTCTCCTGGCCGGAACTCCACCGTGGGACCTGGAGGCGAGAGCCCTTGCAGCACTGTATCAGTGGCGCAAGGAGGCGCAGGAGTTGGGTCGATGCCCCGAGATTCGAGAAATCGATGACCGGAAATCCCAACTCCGCCAGGTCATCATAGGGGAGTGGAGGGAACGACTCGGGCAACCGAGCGCCGGGCACGCCGTCATTGCGGCGGTAAGACCCGTTATGGAGGATTGGCTCGAGAGGCGTCACGGGACCCTCTCATACCGATTGACGCAGGTGATCACTGGGAAGGGATGTTTCGGAGATCACCTGTGTCTGATCCGCAAGGAGCCAACGCCTGAGTGCCACCACTGCGATGGCCAGACCGTGGACACGGCTCTCCACACGCTGGCAGAGTGCCCGGCGTGGGTTGAGCAGAGGCGAGACCTCGTGGCGGCCATCGGAGTGGGAGTTCTCTCGCTCGATAGCCTGATTGCGGCTATCGTGCGGAGCGAGAGTGCGTGGAACTCTGCCGTCTCCTTCTGCGAGCAAGTTATGCTCGCGAAGGAGACGGCGGAGCGGGAGCGGGAGAGGTTTAGAACTCTCCCGGCCCGCCAGGCCCGGGCACGGGCCAGGCAGCGCAGGCGACTCAGGCGCCGGAGGTCGCAGAACG
This sequence comes from Arctia plantaginis, assembly GCA_902825455.1. Classification (NCBI taxonomy): domain Eukaryota; kingdom Metazoa; phylum Arthropoda; class Insecta; order Lepidoptera; family Erebidae; genus Arctia; species Arctia plantaginis. The sequence continues at coordinate 262,442 of CADEBD010000327.1, forward strand.
ACCTCCGTCCTCCATAAGCGCAGGCCTGGGGGTGACAGGTGAGGCCATCTGTCACCCTAGCAGAAGCAGGCCGGGGTGGCGGCGAGCGCGTTGCGAAGCGCGCTCGCTTCCAGGGAGCACAGGGAACATGGGGTTCCCACACGGGGCGGGGGTCGTCTACTCGTCTGTAGATGACCCGAGGTATGTCGGGGCACCAGGGCCTTCCTTTCTAGGGTATACCTGGTTCCCCGGCTATTAGTACCCGGCGAAGGCGTGCGGTTTTAGTCGGTTCGAGTCCGACATGCCACCGACAGGTGGTATCCGAGGGGATTTCCGCACGGAAAAAAAAAAAAAAAAAAAAAAAGGACAAGAATGACAATGTTTACAGTATACGTGTGTATTTAGGACCGTTTATTTACCACTAACTTCTGCCTGTGGCCTTACTTGCAGGAATTTAGAGTTTTTGAAGTTTGAGTTTTCTCATCGCTAATACCAGCTGGTTGTCACATTTTAGAAATATTATTTCCTTAAATTAATGACAATTAATTACTAGTGGTAGTGTGAAATGTTGAGATGTGGTATAGCGGTAGTGTGAAATGTTGTGATGTGGTATAGTGGTAGTGTGAAATGTTGTGATGTGGTATAGTGGTAGTGTGAAATGTTGTGATGTGGTATAGTGGTAGTGTGAAATGTTGTGATGTGGTATAGTGGTAGTGTGAAATGTTGTGATGTGGTATAGTGGTAGTGTGAAATGTTGTGATGTGGTATAGTGGTAGTGTGAAATGTTGTGATGTGGTATAGCGGTAGTGTGAAATGTTGTGATGTGGTATAGTGGTAGTGTGAAATGTTGTGATGTGGTATAGTGGTAGTGTGAAATGTTGTGATGTGGTATAGTGATAGTGTGAAATGGTGTGATGTAGTGTTATTGTATTGTTAAATGGTGTGATGTAATCTTGTTGTAGTGTGGTAGTGTAATGTGGGGATGCAAATGGTGTGGTGGTGTGATATGATAAGTTGGGGTTCGTACCTGCGAGAGGTTGTTGACGTGCGTGGAGCGGTGTACGCGCGAGTGTCGCTTCATGGCCGCCACCGAACCGAACCTGATAAATATTTATAACATTTAATTTCTCTGAAGAACTTAAAAACCTATACATAAATCAGGAGCCGGTCATTTTAAAAAGGAAGTAAACATTGTAAAATAGGGATCAAAAGGATACTTTTTTTCGTAATTTTCATGAGCTGATTAAGTGACTATGCTATCGAAGCCCATGGATGGTGTTACCGTCTTTTGAGTCTCCCATCCCAAAATCGGGGGAGGGATGGAGGTTAGGGATTCGGTAACCTCTCGGTGAAAAGAAACGAAGGAATTGCTCAACACCGGTTTGTTGGTGATTCCGTGTTAGTCCGATCGAGCCATAAGCATGGCTGTCCCGCAGCTAAGACTAATGTAGTGGTGGGAGGCACTCACGTCCGGCCGCACGTGTCGCAGGTGGTGGAGGAGGCGGAGGGGGCGGAGGGGGCGGCGGGGGGCGCCTCCGTCTCCTCGCTCGTGTGGCACTTGCGGATGTGCGACATCAAGTTGCTCCTGGAACCAACACGGTGTGTTCACTCACCTCATTACCCATTATAGAGAGAGATGCAATGAATTGTATATAAAAGTTACAAATAAAAGTATTAGTATTAAATAGAAAGGCGTCATCAAATTTTAAGAGCGTGTGTGCCATTATTTAAAATTTCAAAAAGTTTACCGATTTTAATAACTTCACACAATTTTCCAACCTTAGAGTTGAATTTTTTTCTTCAAATTTGAATGGGACCAAACAGGAAGTGTGACCATCCTCCCCTCATATACGTAAAATCTTGCTTATTTCTGCCTAAGTAGTAGTGTAAGTGTAAAGTGACCATGAATAATAATCAAGTGAGTAAAGTAAAATCAAAAATTTTGCTTCTCTTTAAGTCTCTAATAAGTGAATACAGTAAATGGCCATCTTTTTTCTAAACCCTTAGAAAAAACTTAGTCTTGAACTTCAAAAACATCCTCAACAACAGTGGTCATTTTTGCCTCTGGGTATTTTTGCCTTGGGCAAAAGAAAGTGAAAGTAGTCACTGGAAGCTAAATCGGGCCGCCGCGTTTTTGATAACCTCAAAACAGTGGCTACCTTTATCATACAATGTCATACCGTGAAAAAAAAAAAAACCTGATCTGCTTGGAACTTTTAAGAGATTCGTGCTTCAAACGTAGATTCGTTTCTTCTTTTAATATTTTCAGTACCCAACGAGCAGACCGACTTTTCTCACAATCCTTTCGCAAGGACTCTTCGTATACTGCTATACGAGATCTCGATGACCTTAGCTTTCTTCAGTCTGTTAATACTATTTTCAATTTTTTTACGTTACCCAGTAAGTATGTGGATTGGCGTGCTTCGTTACGTTCTGTTCAATTTAAAGTTTTTGGTCGAGTGTGTAACTGTAGAAGGAGTAGAGTTCCCTTAATGTTTAAATCGAGTCGTCGTGTAAGCTTCGCTAGACATTTTTTCAAACAGGTATTCGATGACAGCTTCGATTTCGTCGTTCACTCTTCAATGGTCGGTATTCAAATGACTGTAGTGTAATAAGTGCATTGAGAATAATCTATTATTACTCGGTTTCGGATCGACCGTCATATTTTTTACGATCGGTTGAAACACCTCTAAAAACTATTAGAACATTGTGGAACACGGAGATGCGTATAATCCATAGAATCAAAAGAATTCATATATTATTAAACAATAAATATAATATTCGATCGGGTTTAACGACGGTGAACCGTTTCGATTATATAATTTTTGATAACTTTAAAAGAAAGTTAGATCGATAAAAAAGAGAGACACGCGTAACGGTGTTCGGCGGGCGGTACCTGGTGCCGAAGCGCAGGATGCAGGCGTCGTAGCCGCACACGAACTGCTTGGCCTGGCGGTGGCGCAGCAGGTGCGCGGAGAGCAGCTCGGGCGTGTCGGCGGTGCGGAAGCACGTGGGGCAGACGTGCGGCGGCGGCGCGGCGCGGCCGTGCGCGGCGGCGGCGTGCGCCGACAGCGCGGCGCGGTCCGCGCACACCGCGCCGCACGCCGGGCAGCGCGCCGGGCACGCCGCGCCGTGCCGCCGCAGCTCCGCCGCCGAGCCCGCGCCGCGCCCGCACAGCTGGCACGACAGGCTCGCGCCGCACAGCGACCCTAGCGACGCGCCTGCCGCCCCACGACATACGTCAGATATCATCGTCGGCCTTTAACAGTCCACTGCGACTGCGACTATTAGTTCGTTATACATGTAGATAAGTATACTACCATCCGGGTTTTTTTTACATTTCTCAAGACTGCCGAGGTTGTAGAGTGGATATTTAACTCCTAGCAAAAATTAGCACTTTAAACTTCTTTACAATCCCTTATCAACATCAACAGCCTTTAACAGTCCACTGCTGGACATAAGCCTCTCCTTAGAAAGGAGGTTTTGGCCTACTATGCCACGCTGACCAGACGGGTCGGTATAGGGTTTGTGTCAAGTTTTCCTTCTCTCTGCAGTGCTGGTGTTCTGCGTAGTTTTTCCCTTTGTCGGCTCTTACGACACCCACAGGATGAATAGGGGTGGTGACACTCTGTATTCTTAATCCGTCACCACACGGACAACGTCAAATATACTTGAGCGAAATGACCGGGAACAAAAATTATCTCTAGATGACTAAAAACTTTTCTTTGTCAGTCAAAGTAAAAAAAATAATTTTTACTTTGACTTGTCACTTTCAGGAAAACTTTACTCTTCAATGAACATTTTCGATTGTTTCTTATTTTCTTAATGAATTCTTAAAATACTATAATGTACAACATTTCTAACACTATTAATACGACGGTTCAGGTCTATTACTCCTCAATACAGACTATTTATAGCCTAACTAGAAAAACAGCACTTCTCCCACCTGATATAAAAATACGACTCACCTAAATGTGCCTTCAGAGCAGCCCTAGTGGCGAACTGTGCCCCGCAAGTCCAACAAGAGTGCAGTGAATCAGCCGGATGTGTTGCAAGATGAGTACGAAAATCATTAGGCTTCGGAAAAGATGCCGGGCAAACTGAACACTGGTATACGTGATCTCCTCTTGCGTTGCGGCCTCGCTCCAACTCCTCATTGTCAGCGGCGGCGGCCGCCGCTAGAGTATCACGCTCTACCATTATGATATCCTCCTCGCTATAAGCTCCGTCGGGGCCTGCACCACCCACTACGATGAACACGTCAATCTTCTGGGTGAGTTCATGTAATCTGGAATATTTAAATAAGTGCACCTTATAGGCAAATAGAAGATTTGATTGTAAAAGTTATATTTATAGTTATCTGCTAAAAAATATAATATATTCTACCACATTCACACAACGCAATCTAGTTCTAAACTAAGCAGAGTACAGTAGTACTATGGATACCGGTTCTTTTCAATAGTACCTAAGAATTGACCCCCTATGGGGTCCATGGACACTCACTATTACACTTGAACCCCCTCAATATAGTCTTTACATATGGTTGCCTGCACAAGATAGCCTTAGATAAAGAGATATATTGTTTACAAAGTTAGATTTTAACTCTCAAATGTTAGTATAAATAGTTGAATATAAAAATAATAATTTTTCTCACAACCCGGGATAAGGGATTGTAATAGTGAGTGTCCATGGACCCCCTAGAGGGACCATGCGGGGTCAAGTGGAAAGGATGTGGGTACTGGACAACTGATATTAATATATACATACTTTTTTTGTAAATAGATACATATTATACATAGACACACCCAGACCAAATTAAACATTAGATGTTCAAGAACACAAATGTTTGACTTGAGCGGGAATCGAACCCGCGGCCTTTGGCGTAGTAGTCCGTTACATTAATCACTCCGGCATCCGGCCGTCAATATGGTCCAGTTACTTTAACATCAAAATGGGGTCAACTTCAGAAGAAGGTAGTAAGCTGAATTTTCGTATTTACCTATTTTGCTATTCTAAAAGTTGTTTCAAAAGTCTCATATAATATTTTATGTCAGTTATGTCAGTTATGTCAGTCAGTGTCAGTGTAAGTTATTCAAGGTAAGAAATAACTGTCTTTGGTATTCACTTCGGTTTCTATTACTCATATAATGTTAACTTCTATTTTAAAAATAGTAGAGCATAAAATTTAAAACCACTTTTGTTTAAAACATTTTGAATGAATGAATGAGTGAATATCTGGGAATACTACTTTGTGTAATTAAATACTTATTGTGTATCTTAATTTGTTGTAAGTAGATTTTAAGTACAAAAATAAGTAAATAGTACTTATTTTTGAAATTTGACTTAACTTGAAATCATATCATAAGGGCCTCAATTCTGATATTTTATGTTAACAAGAAGCCACTGTAATTCCATTCACACGCTATTGAGATGCCATTGAGACGCCATTGACATCTTTCAAAATATCAGTATTCTACCAACATAAATTCAGTGTCAATAGACTGTCAATACAGTAACATAGGTCATCAATGGTGATATTAACAACATTGCCATACCTTGAAAATTAAAGAATTAATCGTCTTACAAATTTAAAATGTACCGTTTACCAACCCGTTACAAAGACATAGACGAAATTTGTATCAGTGACAAGTCATTGGGAGGCCATTGGTCTTACATAGTTAGCAGAATAAGAAAAGTGTAAAACTGTTTCGATGACATTCCATTGACAGTCTATTGATACAATTGAGGCCAAGACTGATTACAACAAGATAATAATGGCTGATACTGACCTCTTGCGCAGTGCTCTGATTTTCTCACTGAGAGGTGGAGTACCTCTATTAGAAAGAGCAGTACTAAACTCATAAGACTCTAAAGCACGACGTATACAGCTTCCGCATAGGCGGCCATCAGGCACTACCTACACAATTAATTCACAAAGTATAATGATAACAAACACCAAATTTATGACTCAGTATTAACACATATTTGGCATTACAGTATACCACTACTGAGTACCATTAGCAATAGTTCTGTAATGAGCTTATAACAAGCCCCTGAATATAATCGCAAACAGACTGTACTGAACTACATTTGATCAGAGATATTAACACCTCACTGTACCTACAGTGAAAGGATAAACAGAGAGGTTATAACGCAAAATGTCTGTCTGTCCTCCAACATAATACTTGGGCTAATGAAGTCTTACATTCAATTCCAGTGAAAACACTAAAAGGGATGACGAATGGCCGTAGTCACCGGTCTTCTATACTTCCAAATATATATTTAACTAAAGGCGGCACTTAAAATAGAAAGATAAACTTATAGTTCTTTTGAATGTCGGAGAATCACTTATCTTATAGGTTATGATATTGTTTTGATTTTGCAGAAGGTCAGAAGGATAAGAAGTGAAAGCACTCATGTACCTTACTGGAGTTGAGGTGTAGCAGCATAGCGCGCAGCGGCACCTGCATAGGCGGTGCGCCAGCGTCATGTTCCTCCGGTGTCATCAACTCGCCACCGCCGCCACATATACAGCACGTCTCGGCTTCTACTTCCACTTTCATCACTTCAGCCGCCATTATTGTTTAGTTAAACTATTAAACACATCGATTTTAAGAACCGCGTCCTCAATTTAGACGTAGGCCGTAGCGGTAGCCCTAACCAGCAAAAATGCCAACTGTCAAATTTGACAATTCAGTGACAAAATAGAAACAGAGTTACAGGTTTCTACGCAAATAGCTCCTTGGACATTTTTCATAAAGATTGCATTAAAATAATAAACACCGACAGAAGTGAAAACTTGAAAATTTTTGATTATAAAATATTTTTTTTTGTTTTTTTTTTATTTGAAAAGTGAATATATATTTATGTTGTACGTATATACACAATATATGTTTATATTATAAATACAAACAACAATTTAACAACAACTCTTGTGTAAACAGGGCCCTATGTAGATACTTATATACAGAGGTGTCGGTAATGTATTAGTGTCGCGAGTTCAATGGTTTTTTCCCATCTCAAAAAAAACATTTTTTTGTTTGTTGTTCAAAAATGCCCAACGTGCCTAAAGAAACTTTCACTTTAAAAATAATATTGACTATTTAAAGTGGTCACTGGCGTGAGATATACTTTATCAGATTCTAATTACGTCCGAGGCTTTGATCTTTCTATTTCTCTTTTTTGTTTATAAAGTTTAAACTGTATTTGTACATTGTTATTAATTGTGTGTGATAACTTGATTGTATGAATTTCATATTGAATATTGCAGCAGTGTATGTATAAAGTACAAATAATAATAATATTCGTCGATAACCCAAACATCTCCGGCAAAATTTTCATCATCATCACCTAGATAGTTGGCGCTCCACTACTGTGTGCTTTTCGAAACACTTTTTGCCCCGCACAACCAATCTGTAGAATGGGTTATCGTCTGCGGTATTTCCGGACCGATACGACCTTCAAACCTTCAAGAAAAGAGCGTACTTCTTCCCAAAAAAGTCGGCAACGCGTTCGTGTCTCCTGAGTTCATGGGCTAGGATAGTTACTTTCCATCAGGTGACCCGTCTGCTCGTCTGACCACTCTGACATAAAAAAGTAGAAAAAAAATACTAAGATATTTCTAAATAAATACATATTCTAGATAAATTGAAGACACAGAACGATTTATCTTGCTCAATCAAATATATTTGTTCTGTTTGGGAATCGAAGCCACGACCTCTGGCTAAGCAGTAAGGGTCACTAACCACTAAACCAATAGGCCCATCATACAAACAAGCAAACATTGGTTTTATCTACAAGAAGACTGAAGACTACTTTGACTTTTTTTAATTATGTTTATTAGCATGACGATAATTATACCATATTGGGTGTTTTCTTTGTATAATATTGTTGCGCGATAGGATTAAATGGTTCGATTGTATGGAATGTGGAGGACAGCGTCATCTAGTATCGACTAAAGTACATCTATTAAGATTGTGGTTAATACGAGTGGTTCTGATCCTTACAGCACTAGATGGCGCTGCAAGTAACGCGTGACTGATTCTGGAATACTCGTGTTGTCTGGAACGGACTATAGATCTTTCTAGTAAAATTCAAAAGCGCTAAAAAAGCGAAGCATCTTGGCCGTTTGGGACATTTTCGTTTTACGACACAGTGAATTAACATAGGAGTGAATTTCTAGTGCGACTAACAAGATGATTTCTAGTAGTGATACAGTGAAATAAAGTAATTAACCGACAACTTTTATTATTATATACCCAGATCTTAACAATATGTATGTATTTACAAAAAATAGTATAGAAGTATTCTATCAGTCAATCTAGCTTTTATAGTTACAAGCTCTGCTTAGTTTGAAACTGAATGGCGTTGTGTGTCAGATGTGAATATTATGTTTACCAGCAGTCTGGTTTCCATAGTACAGGCTATGCCTAGTTTGGAATGAGACAGCATGAATGTGGAACGGCACGGTGTGTGACATGAATGTGGTAATTTTAAATAAAATATTAGCAAAATAATGATCTTTCTTTTTTATTTATTTATCCTTTTTAATATGAGAAAAAGAGCAACCTGGACTAATAAATATTGCAATTTATGGCCAAAAACTCACCATGTCTGTTCCCAATATTTATTGAAATTGCATTTATTCTTCAAAATATAACTTTAATTTTAGATAGTTATTTTAAGCAGTAATTTATTTTGGCAGGAACTGGATGCGAGAAGCCGAGGATCGAACCAAGTGACGTGCAATATTGGAGAGGTCCATGTCCAGTAATGGACTGCGATAGGCTAATGATGACGATGTGATTTATTTATTTTTTAGATATTTTATCATAATGCTCTATTATCTTTCTTAGATAAATATAAAAGTAATACATATAATGTAAAACTATGCTTTTTATAATCTCTAGTACTATTTACAACACAGAGAAAATGTAGGTATATAATCTATATTCTCTGTTGTTTGTCTGTGGTTGTTTTGTTTTGGGCTGTCATATATTGTTTGTGCCGTTGTGCCTAGAGAAATTTCATAATTAAATCGCAAAACATCCTGTGATAACGTTATAAATTGCTATCTACTAGAAGTTTTTATTAAACTAAATCCTTTAAAATGTCGATCGGTGTACCTATTAAAGTACTTCACGAAGCAGAGGGCCATGTAGTAACTTGTGAAACAAACACCGGCGAAGTGTACCGCGGGAAACTGATTGAGGCTGAAGATAACATGAATTGCCAAATGACACTAGTTACTGTAACCTATAGAGATGGAAGGGTCGGCCAATTAGAGAATGTATACATCAGAGGTTCAAAAATCAGATTTCTAATACTGCCGGACATGTTGAAGAATGCGCCTATGTTTAAACGACAAGGGAATAAGCCAACCGCTGGTCGGGGCAAAAGTGCTATACTACGAGCTCAAGGTTAGTGCTTGGCAACATTAATAATATTTACCGTCTTGTGTGTAAACGACAAAAACTATTGTTTGGGCATTAATATACAATTTTCCTTTTAGGTTTTTAACTACCCCTTTAGTTGGCATATTACCACAGTACTCGGAATTCTAAATTTAAGAAATACCAGACCATTAACCATAAATACACCAAATTAAGATCAATGTACTAGTTTATTTTAGTTTGCGTACATGTAGTTTCACATTCTCTTTCATCTAAATAAAGTGCATTCCTAAATTTAAAATAATCCACTTCGCGTGCATCATTAAATGTAACAAAACTTTGTCTTGTCTTGTCAATCAATGTCTTTAAAATTGAATATAAATGATTTGACAATAAAAGTAAATATAAATTATTGACAATAGCCATGTAAGATGTCACAACATAGTATTTCATAGTAACTACTTCCTAAAAGGCCGGCAACGCGTTTGTGACTCCTGAGGGGCGGTGGTCACTTTCCATCATCTGATCCGTCTGCTTGTCTGCCCCCTTTTAAAATATATATTAAAAAAAAAACACATTTACTTTAAAAGATACAGATTTGACTTGAGTCAGATTCGAGTGAAATTTATGAATTAAGGTATACAATTTAATATAATTGATCACTGATACTTAATACTTTTTGAAAGTAAATAATCTCTGTTTCATTCCCCAATAAGCTTATAGTAATTGAAGGAGGGTAACACAAAACATATTTGAGGGGTAATACACAGCTGACTCAAGTGTAGTTAATGCCAATATGTATTGTGTAAACTTGAAAAGATGTTGCTGTTCATGATTAATTAATAACTTAAGTTAATTAATTAAGTCACGGATATGAGCTAGCTCTTTATTTCCGTGGAATGTTAAAAGCGCTGCATTAGTGGGTTCGATTCCAGGCCCGGGTAAAAATTTAAAGGGGTTTTCTGAGAGGAAAAACAGCCCAAGTTACTCCTTATATAGACAGCTACCTGGTAGTAAAATATTGTCAAAATCGGTCTAGCTGTGTAGAAGATTACCCGGAAGAAACAGACAGACAGACAAAAAAAATAATACTGGTTTTTAGGTCAGGTATCGCACAAATAACCATATGATCATGAAAAAACCTATTCTTTTGACATTACAGACAGATTATTTATTTGTGTGTGATTTTTTAATATTTATAGAAATTAATTATAAATATACCAATAGTACCTAATAATTCACAGATGCACTGCATTGATAGCGTAGTGGTTGAATTGGTAGCCATGCCGCGATTCCCACATGGGACAACACTGCATGATCTGAATGTTGAATGTTGAAATTGTTTGTAGGAATAGTAAAATATTAAATTTTAGCATAATAAATCTACAGGTTTGATGTATAACATCTATTTTAGATCAAAAAGTAATGAATACAGAACCAGATCTGTTCTCTTCCTTGAAAGCCACTGATATGGAGACAAATATCAAATATATTACTAGTCATATAAATACAAAATCAATGATAACAACATATTTCTGTATAAATTTCAGCTGCTGGCCGGGGCCGAGCAGGAGGGCGCGGCGGTGGTCATAGAGGTGGTTGGCAAGGTGGATCAGGACCCTCACGACGCTAAGCCAATTTAACCTTTCAGACATATCTAGGGGCAGACTTAATAAATTCCACAAAAACTTTATTAAGTACATTCTGCAGTTTCCAGTCAAATGACCATGAAGTTATTACTCTTAGGGATAACTCTTTAGAGTAAAAATTACGGTGCAGTAATACTGTCGTATCAGATATGTCCCATTTTTTATTGTTATAACTACTGTGGTAACAGCAATAATTTTTGTCTAAGTTGAAACTTAATGAGTCTAAAAATATATTGGTGCTAATTCTATTGTTCGAAAACTCTCTAAACTAAACTAAAAATCACAAAAAAATTGTTTAGTCCTGTCAAACAATGTTTCCTATTCTGAAAACGTAATATTTGACAGGACAATTTTTTTTTTGCGATTTTTAGTTTAGTTTAGAGAGTTTTCGAACAACAGAATTAGCACCATAGTCATTTACAAAATGCTGCAACTTGAGTGTAAATATTTAAAAAGTTGAGGGATGTGTCCAGGTGATGTCTGTCATAGCTTTAGTATATGGTAAATATATGTAGGGGACTGATCGGACTGCATAACTTAAGTCTAAATGAATATTCGTGATAATGTTCTCCTAAAACACCGCGATTTACATAGATACTGATAAATCCTTACTAGGATATCATAGGATTTTGGTTAGTCTATTGTAACACAGACCATCCCTAAGGCTTAAAACGCCCTTGCCGTTAAGACGTGATGCGGCGTGTCGTTGCCGCAGTCAGGTAGCATTCCGGTTGTCTCAAAGTGCGTTTCGAAATATTGGACCTGTATAGCGGGGCGTGCTTTGACATCTAAAATGAACTTTTCTGTGACAAAATCTACACCACACCCCAGTGCGGCTAAGTATTTCGAAAAGTGTTGTAAATTTATGAAAAAGATTGCGCAAAGCTATACTAGAAGTTTGAATAAGTGCAGTATTTGTCTCCAAGTAATAATGTATTGTGAGTATTGTAGCATTATGGTGACATTCTGAAACATGTCGAAATGTACATTTTGTGTGTGTGTGTGGAGTCCGTACTTTTTTAAACTGTGAAAGTGTTTTTAACACAATAAACTCGTGCAAGAACTATTTGTTAACTGTTTTATTTAATAATGAACCAAAATCCTCGACTCGATAACTCTTTAGAGTCGTCGTAGTCTTTAGAGGTGTTATTCAAAGTGTTAGGACGTATTGAAGTATTTTCTACTTAATTGAATAATCTTTAAACCGTGCATTATTTTTATTTTTTTATTGTTAAAAAAATTAAAACTGATTCTTAAAAAGTTATGTACAATAGTCATGCCAAAGTCTAGATATTCGTAACACCTACGACCAGGCAGAGATGCTGTGGTTAACTGACAAACGCTTACATCCAGTCTCCACCGCCTTGCAAACAATCGGTATCACATCCAGTAGATAGACAGAGGATTAGTTCGATGACAATCATGATATCTCTTGCACCGGCACCGGGACGACCACCAGACGGAACAAGTCAAGCATAGTTTTGCCGAGCTACGGAAATATGTACGAGAAATAAAGGACAAATAATGCAAGACAAAGCCGAGTGCGTACAGTGGCTTGCCGATATCAAACGGCTGGGTGCATTTTATGATGAAGTCCGCAAACTTGTTGGTACTGCAATCCGCATTAGAGTGCCCCTGAGATCCTTCGATGGCACATAATTAGCTCTCGATGGAAACACCCCCACGATAAACAAGCTAAAAAACTTACTGACTCAGGGCGCGGTTACTGATGCCATGCAACAAAAGTATAACCGAGAAACGGTCGGCATTAATAATGTACCTAGAGAACTGCTTTAGTATTGGTCAAGGAATTACAAGAAACCATTAGAAAGCTGTTCGTTTGAATGTGGCTGATGACTTTCGAGTCTCGTATTTGTTGCCTGTACAAGAACAAGGGCGACAGATCGGATTGCAATGCCTATAGGGGTATTGCCCTAGTGACTTCTGCGGGAGAAAGTCTTTGCTTGAATTCTACTGAACTTAATGCCCTTGTCTGAAAACATGCTGTCTGAAATCCAATTTCGCTTCCGACCAAATCAATGCCATCTCTGTTCGTCAGCTACAAGAGAAAAGACAAGAACAGGCTCAATCTCTTAATCTATGTTTTGTTGCCATGGTATGTAGATGCACGAATAAATTTGTAAGAATGATCCTTCTCTTGCATGATGATATGCGATGCTTTGTCAGTGTACAGGGTGAAGATTCAGAGTTCGTCTCTGTGAGTTGCTGCGTAAAGCAAGGCTGAGTGCTCGTTTCAACTCTCTTTGCTCTGCACTTTGCAGCAGTAGTAAGGGAGGCCTTTCAGAATGTCTGACGGCATTCGTATTCGTTTGTGACCGGTGGCGGTAGTTTTTCACCTATCTAGACTAAAAGCTCACACCAAAGTGTCACACTACCATTACCGAAGTAATGTATGCGGAAGACTTACGTATTGTGGCGGACACCTCAGAGGGACCTATGACGAATCTTAATGGGTCATGTCGTAGATTAGGTTTTTAAATCAGTGTTAAAAAGACCAAAGTGATGGTCAAAGATAGACAAGTTGAAATATATGGGCAGCACTTTAACGTCACACTGCGTCCTTGAAAGCGAAGTCAACAACAGAGTTGGAACAGCCGCTGCAGCCTTTGGCAAACTCCGCTTCAAGGTGTTCCTTTCACATGACAAAGTTCCCCACGAAAGTAGCTGTGTACATGGCAATCATCCTGCCCAATGTCCTGTACAGCTATGAATCGTGGTGCCTGTATCGGCAACATATCCGCACATTAGATGGATTGCACCTTAAATGCCTATACCTACCCTGACCCGTCTAAGTAGGAAGCAGTGGTGACGACGCCGTGGCCGAATACAGTCTGGACCTATATATAATATATATATTGTAGGTAAATATTTAAAATAATAGTAAATTCCACTATTAGTTAGGTATTTAGTAATATTAGTAAAACTAAAACTTAAAATATTCTTATTAATAGATGGGTAAAACCAACGAATGCGAGGGAGTGGTCCTACAAGGGGCAAATACCATACCTGGAGGAGGACGTCCCAGGAGGGTTCACTCACCTAGCCAACCTCTTCTTGACGCATAAAGGACTAATCTCGAGTGTATAGATTTGTCACAAACATTTGCGAAAAAATCTGAAACGGCCTTTTTGTCTTACTGAATTACTACTTGAATGCACATCTCCATTGCTTTATTTGTTGGGTGGGAAAACAGTAGCAAAATCAAAAGCGGCATCCTAAAAAAGAATAACGCCGATTACGAGGTAACAAATAGAGGCATTTGTATACTTACGTATACAGATTAGCGGAAGCCCAACCTCCCCCCTTGCCTCGAGTTGAAGGAAGGGGCAGATACACAACGCACTTGAGCTGCACGTGTCCATTGTAGTAATTTACCATCAGGTGACTCGCCCTCGTTAACCCCCCTTTACCATAAAAATGTGATCCTTATCCTGTATTAATTCAGTAGGTTACCAATAGAGCAAAAGTCGCCGTGACATGCCGGCAAACTGATATAAACAAAAACATAATTTTATTATAAACACCTTTATTCCATTCCAAATTTCCCGTCGTGATATTAAATGTAACCACACAAACTTATTAAATACTATCACCTAAATAAGTACCTCAGATGATCTGACAATTCAGACAATCAGCAAACATATAAGAATGAGTGCATGACCTCATATTGGTTGTCCCTGTCGATCCTAATGTCTGTTTGACGTTTTGGAATTGACAAAAAATTATTTGACAGATTAAACTTTAGCTTTGAGGTTATTATTTAGTGACAGTATGTATGTATATTTCTAATGTTAATCAGTTCAATCAAGTTCACTTGTGTCAGACATACATTTGTTTCTGTTACAACAAATTGTTTTAGGCGTCGATTGCCACAAACATTGTGTATCCTTATTATAACTTAAAGTAACCTTATTATAAATATAGCTATTTCCTATTTCTTCCCTTCGTAAAGCTTTGATCAAGCTATGTTTGTGATGTAGAGTTTCATTTCATCTGTAG
Organism: Arctia plantaginis; assembly: GCA_902825455.1. Lineage (NCBI taxonomy): Eukaryota > Metazoa > Arthropoda > Insecta > Lepidoptera > Erebidae > Arctia > Arctia plantaginis. The sequence goes on from CADEBD010000327.1 coordinate 277,482, forward strand.
ACAATTAGTTGAACTAAGTGTTACAAATGATTTTTACTCAGTTGATTGTTAACGAAAAAGTTCACAGACTCTACCTACTGAGAACTCGGTCGGTCACTCGGTCAGTTTATAAATTGTTGCTATTATAACAACTATAAACTATAGACGTATTATTATTTATGGCAACCAAATTATAAAATTAGAATTATAATAAATGGTTTTCAGGGTTTTTAAGATTTAAAATCAGATTTATAATAAATTAAGTAGGTAAATTGTAGTTACTTACACACTTTAAGTTGTAAGATTGAAGTTTACTGTAATATTTTAATTTATTGGGGCCCAAATTATATCGTTACCGATGGAATAGGCAATTTAATTCCATGTTCATAAACCTAGATGACACTGCCTACACCTAGACATTTAAAGTATAGTTGGGCTACACGTCTTATCGATCGTTAGTAAAGAATTTAATTAATTCATGACCAGTCCTAGTAAAATAACTTAATTTGGGGGAGAATATACAGTTTATAAACTTTGACTAGGTGCCAAAGCTCATAAGTTGGCCTTGTCTTGAGGCGTAGGCACCGGGACGGAGTGCGGTGCGCGTGCAGACGCCCGTTGTATCGCGCGGTGCAGGCGCTGCACGGGGATCTCCACCAGCAGCGCTAAGGGTAGAGCTGCCAGGTACGACACCGTGGCCACGCCGAACCACTCTACAATCTGTCGACATGCAAATGGTGATCACTAATTGTGTCCGATAAGCCTAAGGTCGTGAGTTCGATTCCCACCCAGAACAAATAATTGCACAGAAATTTGTTCTGTATCTTAATGTTATTTATAATATTTATGTATTTAGAAATCTTTAAGTATACTTATCAGCAGTTTGTCAACCATAGACAACTTAATTTGGAATTAGACGGCCATGTGCAAGCAATTATTAAAAAAAAGTATGTTGTTAAATTTCATTTAGGTACTGTATACTACTACTCTATTTCTTATTTATAAATTTCAAAGTTGATAAGATGCTCAAGACAGAAAGACATTTCAGGTTTTTAGATGAAAATTTCAAGCAGAATTACCACAGTCCGTCTGTCAAGCTGCGATGGAAACAACCTGGCAGCCACCAGCGCTTTGTTGATCGGCATGTGCAACAACAGCGCGCCGTAAGACAAGCGCGCCCAGCACGCCCAGCCCGACCAGCCGAGCATACGACGTGCCGCCGCTGAAATATCACCATATCACTTCAACATAATCTTTTGTCATCACCTCCTCCTTCATTATCTAAAGCGAAAAGAAACATTTTGAAAAATACATGGAATTGAACGAGACTACCGTCTAGAATTCAGAACTCGTATCCAGGCCTGCTGAAGTTATTCTTCATATAACAAGATATCTTTATGATTTAGAACAACCAATTTTGGACTTCAGACTTACACTCCACTCCATTCATTGCTCCTAGCAGCGCCAACGCGATGAAGAAAGCGAAGACTGGTCGCTCTATAGCAGCGAGAATTGCAGCAGCCAATCTGTTTGGTGGGCCCCGTCCCAGAAAGAGGGGGGAGAATAACATCCACCACATAGCCGCCGGAACAGCTAGCACAGAGAGCCAGCTAAACATCTAAAAACGTTAATGTCTATTAGTATGTTCATTAGATTGGATGGAAGTTGAGTCAATGATGTGATATCGTTTAGATGAATCAGAGGCTATAGCAAGAACCCATTGGTATTGCAGATACAGGGTCACATGGACCCAGGCTTGCTCGAGCTATTATTGTTTACATTTCCAAGTCCGACTATTCAAAGATATCCCTTCCTTTTAGCGTTCCCTTTATAATTATCTACCCTAGTGCAGTATCTTTCATAGTACCCAATTGAATTGCAATATGTTTATCCCCTATAACGTAAGAGGGGTTTATATTATAGTTAGCAAAATGTAAGGGTTTAAATCAGAGGTTCTCAGTCATTTTTTCTCGTAAACCACTTTCAAAATTAAGCTGGCTCCGATGAACCCCCAGCAGTTACATTTCCACCCTATTTCCAAAACTCGATAATAATGGAAAGATTCGATCTAACAATGGAAATTTGAGGTTGATTACCAACCGCAAATTAACAGTTTTCGAAAAAAAAGTTTGAATTGATTGGTTAATTAAATGAATGTCAAAAAAGTAAAGTTGCCAAATCAAAAAAGTGATTCACTAACTTTACTTTTTTGACATTTACTCACAGCACAAGGAACCAATCTATTCTCCCTTATTTCATTTAGAAAACTCACCATTCGGAGTGGTAAAAAGAAAAAGGAAAATAGTACATATGTTTGTGTTGTATTTATTTTAATATGTAATTATTACACTTTTAATATCTCGCAATATAATTACAATTAAACATTAAGAATATAACGTAACTTCTACAATAACAATCACAAAATAGTCATAATTTTAATGGGAGGGATGTACTTGATGGATTGATAGCAAATTATCAATATTTGGCTTCAGTTTTATAAGAACTAGCTGAGACCCGCGGTGTTACCCGCGTTTGTTGTTATAACCGCGGGCAACGCCGCGGGGCGAAGCTAGTCTAAAAAAGTAGCCTAAGTTACTCCTTATGTCATCAGCTATCTGCCAGTGAAAGTCCCGTCGAAATCGGTAAAGCCGTTCCAGAGATTACGGGTAATCAACAAACAGACAGACATACAGACAGACAGACAAAAATTATAAAAAATGTTATTTTGGTATATGTACCGTGTAAACATACATATGCATTTGGTAAAAAGCGGTTATTTTAATATTACAAACAGACACTCCAATTTTATTTATTTGTATAGATAACTGCAAATCTCCCCGTTCCGTAATATTCAATCTACTCCTTTATTTTTGTTAAAAGGTTTGTAACGACACTAAAACTTTTTCGAAAAGATATGACGAGGGAAACGCTATCAAAAGCTTTCTCGCAATTTCCCAAAGTCCAGGATATATATTTTTTTTATCGCTATCGCTTTTAAATTTCACTTTCAGCTCCTCATTAGTGCTAAGCTCGAGTAGCTCCTCTGGTAATATTACATTCTTCACTTCAGTTTCATCAAATGGCTTTATGATCCATTGTGGTATTTCCATCGTCACAATATCTTCAAATCCGATTTTCAAGTTATAATGCAGCAATTAAATGTTGAACGTATGTCTGAGTATCCTCATCAAGGCATTCTACCTGTGGCAAGTTTGAAAACTGGGAAAATTCGCTCGGCCTAATATTTTGCTTCAAAATTTTAATTAACAGCTTCTTAGATGATCTTCGAGCTTCGAAGGTTTCATAGACTCTTTGTTGCATAAAGGCATATGGGCAATCGCTTGTTTGCCTTTGATGGAAGAAACCAAATTTTAAATAATCAACACTATACTGTCGATATTTCTTCTTAGATTCAGCCATGTCTCGTATCAGTTACCTGTAAATATTACAAAAAAAACTTTGGTTTAGTAATCATAAGGCGGTCTTACTCAACAATATATGGCTATTTTAACCTAATATTATTTATTACCTAATTAATTATTGCAATGAAATAAGCAAAGTACCGACGGCGAACTGCGCTTCATAAAACAGTTTAATGAATACGGCTGAACCGAGTTTAGTGTAATGTAAAACAGTTTATTTATATATTTTATTTATTTTTATATTAAAACTGTTTTAATTATTTATTTATTAATTTTATGCAAGTTACGGGTACGATTTATGAAAACATTGAATTAAGTCATTTAGCATTAGGCACCTGAAATATTTACAATCATAATAAATTTCTCCTTTAGTGAACCACCACACAGTCGGGTAAAAAAAAAAATTACTAATAAAGTAGGGACAAAAAGTTCAACCTTTCTCGGCTTTCTGTTCTTATATGGAAGTATATAATAATGACTCTGTTCAGTATTTAATTTTTAATACGTACCTACGACACGCAAACATTACAAATATACTTATTATAACGTAAAATAAAAGTTTGTATAACAAATAGGCAGGTAAATACTTACTTTTGCCGACACTGGCAAACATTAACATCGATTCACTTTACTTTTTTTTTTAAATTCCGGAAACAAATGAGTAACGTTTATCCTTGGCATTCGTACCTATCTATATTGGTGAAGAATCAAATAAGTTCATGCAAGATTCTAAACACACACACCACAAGTCGTATTTTGTTCCTTTGCGTTACAGATAAATAAAATATTTTAAAAGTAGACTTTAAATAATGTAGTTATTTAATTAGTGATGTAACATTGTTATATGTTATATGATATTGTGAGTAAACATAAATGAATATATTTAAAGAATATTACCGTAACTTAGAGAAAGTAACGGAGCGACTGTTTAGGTATTACAGTGTGACCCAATGTAACAGTTAAAGTGGGTACATTCCTGTATTACCTAAGTCGTATGAGGAAGTTAAACATGATACGTAGTAGGTGTCTACTTCTGCAATGTATTCTATTTTCAATATTGACTTTTCTTACCTTTACTAATATGATACTACTACTACCTACTATTTCTAGTTGAAAAATTATAGAAGGGAAGGCTATCGTCTGTATAATCTCATGCTACTACCAATACGATCCGAGCATCAATGAAATTGTTGCAAAAACAAGGCAAATTTATTCGTTTTAAGAGACGCTCAAGAAGTAGCTCGGGTCAGCTCGTCTTTACATATAAAATAAAGTCGCTTTTTTAGTGTTGTACGCTTTGATCTTTTAAAGTAAGCAACAGATTTTAACGCGGTTTTCATCAATAGAGAGAGTGATTCAAGGGAAAGGTTTATATGTATGTTTTATAAATGCATGCGTAAAAAACATAGATTTGCGCGCTTACATTACAAATGGTTACTTCTTACGAGATAGACCAAAATAATGTACTACAGAATTATATATTTTAAAAAGATCTACAAAAAAATCTAGGGTGGTATATGTCTATCTCCTAAGGATAACCCACAGTAACCATTTTTATCTTTTAAATATTACAAAAAATAATGGGTTATTTACGAAGCAATTTTAAACAATACATTATTATTCCTTATCCAATTAAATACGTTAGATACGTTGTACATTTTATGTAGATTAAAATTGCTCTTTACAGCATATCATTCAAATGTATATTTTAGAAGATATAAGAGGTTTAAAATGCGGGGGCCCAACGACCATCAAGCCGTATGTCCGTCTCGAGGCCAGTAGGATCGGAGCGGGCCTATAAACATTGCATATAAAGATGTCCTGTAGTAAAGACCTATCATAATAATAGTATAATTGATTACTCCACACTGACACCATATTAGTAGTATTGGTAGTATCTACATTTCACCCGTGCGATGCCGGGGCGGAACGCTAGTATCTCTATGAACTGAATTAGATATTATAATGTTATATTGACTATGACTGCACAGATAGCGTAGTGGTTTAAGCGGTCCGATATTAATAAAAAGGATAAAAATGACAGATATTACACATCATACACGGCGAAATCCCCTCGGATACCACCTATCGGTGGCATGTCGGACACGAACCGACTAAAACCGCTCGCCGTCTCGGGTACTAATAGCCGGGGAACCAGGTATACCCTAGAAAGGAAGTTCCTGGTGCCCCGACATACCTCGGGCCATCTACAACAAGTAGACGACCCCCCCCGTGTGGGAACCCCATGTTCCCTCTGCTTCCTGGAAGCGAGCGCGCTTCAGAGTTATATTAGGATTTGTATCCTAATATAACCATTATGGCATGGGCAGTCTACTAGGTGGTCCGAAGACCTGGTCGCGGGAAGCAGTTGGATGCGAGCAGCACAGGACCCATTGTTGTGGTGAACCTTGGGTGAGGCCTATGTCCATCATGGTAGTTAATGTTATTCCTCTGAGATGGTGATGAGTATTTGAAGATTTAAAATAAATATTTCAGTCAATATTGTTACACTGGTTGCCTTATTTAACAACTATTATACTGAGTGACGAGTGGTTGTTAGGCACGTGTTGACAAATGATATATTACAGAAACATGTGCCATCTCATTATCTTATTATACGTACATTAAACGAGTGGCCTTACAACTACTACTTAGATATAAAGTGTACACTCAATACATACTTAGAACACATATGTAACGTTATGTTATTTATATAAGGAACTAATCTTTAGAAACATTAAGTACGGTAATAAGATAGCTCCTTAATGTGCGTTTGTGTTTTGATCTTCTTAGATTTCTTCTTAGAATACCTATTTGCTACCTTTGCACGTGAAAATGTAATAACTTTTAAAGGCTGGATGATAAATAAATTATTTATCATGCCTTTATTAAGACGCCCAGTGTAACCTGGTCGAAACGCGAATCAAAGTTTATAAAATTAGACAGTTAAAGGGTTTTTAATAAAATTTTGTTCTTGTCGTTTCCGCAGCCTCGCTGGCGTTTATAATTCAGGTATCCCTAAGAAATTGTCGTTTTCTTTGGGATGCAATGCACTCTGTAATTTTATAATCATTTTATCTCTCTGCTCTTGTCAGTGATTGGCTATTTTAAAATGCATGGTAAAGCAGCAGCCAATCAGTGCAGAGAGCTAAGAGAGATGAAAGATCAAAACAGTCTTCTTTCTCTGTCTACTGGCCATACGCTACCATTTACAGAGGAATATACAGTTCACCTTATCTACTTATATTATCTCTGTTTTCTTTACTCCTGACTGTTTGTGCCAATTTTCGTGATGATTGAAGGTACAAACTCATTTTCTCATTATTGATAATATGCATATAATTTGCCTTTTGGTCTAACGGTTAGTGATCTTGACTACTCAAGGCAAAGTTCATGGGTTCGATTCCTATCAAGCTTAAATAATTATGAGATGAACACTATCAATTGTTTTGTATGTGGATTTAATTTATCTATTACTATTTTTTTTTCTGTGATTTCGCCTTTCTTTGTGATTTCTATCCAAACTTTCACATTCACAATCATCACATCAACAGCCTTTAATAATCCACTGCTGGCCATAGGCTTCTCCTTAGAAAGGAGGTTTTGAACTACTATACCACGCTGGCCAGACGGGTTGGTATCAAGTTTTCCTTTTCTTTGCTGTGCTGTTGTCCTGCGTAGTTTCCTTCTTTATTCGGCTATTACGACACCCACGGGGTGAATAGGTGTGGTGACACTACGTAGTCTTAATCCGTCACCACACGGACATTCTCAATATTAGTATAAATATTCAGTATGGTTATCACAGCTCTGCGTATGGAGATTAGACGGACGTGTGTGATACGTGGAAAGTCATTACTGCCTGCCGAGATTGTTACTCACGAAAGATTTAATTCACAGATATTTTAATAACACTTTATTTTAACTACAAGTAATATAACTTAAAACACATATTTAAATTTCCTAATCCGAATAGTAGCTATGATTGTTCAATACGAGCAACACTTGTGTGTGACATTTATTTAACGGTCGGTGCACACCGACACACGCAAACCGGTGATAAAATATTAACGGACAACAATGGACTTCTTTTGAAACATTATTGGTATTAAAATGATGTTTTACGCCACTGTGTGGTCATATATCTTCACACATCTTCGGAGGAGATTCTTTTATAGAATAAGATCAGTCTTCGGAACCGGCAGTTGACACACAATGGTGGTTCCGAAACCTCCTCATTTTTAAATTTTGATTGAAATTCGATTACGAAGCAAACTCGAGAATCATTTATTTCCAACGGTAAGTCCATTGAGATAGTAGTGGTATTTAACATCCATTACACAGTTAATAGTAGTAGTAGTTTCTTGCGTAACTAGGTGTGGAGTGGAACTGATAATTGTAGCTAGGTGCCTAGGTAACTGGCGAATACTTGAACCCCTATTAAACTTGTCCAAAGCGAGTTCAGATTTTCTAGATTATATAAAACACTTTATTTAATTAATAGCGGACCTGTTGGTCTAGTGGTTAGTGACAACTGCTAAGCCAGAGCTCGTGGGTTGAATTCCCACCCAAATAATTGTGTACCGTTTACCAAACTATCCGTGTGGCGACGGATTAAGAACACGGAGTGTCACCGCCCCTATTCATCCCGTGGGTGTCGTCAGAGCCGACTAAGGGAGCAAACTACGCAGGACAACAGCACTGCAAAGATAAGGAAAACTTGACACAAACCCTATACCAACCCGTCTGGCCAGCGTGGTATAGTAGGCCAAAACCTCCTTTCTAAGGAGAAGCCTATGTCTAGCAGTGGAGTCATTGGTCTCACCTAGTTAGAAAAATACGAAAGTGCGAAACTGTTCCGACCGCATTCTATTGAGGCCAGGTGGTTCACAAGTGCGCTGTCGGCCCTAGAGTACCCCAGCCCGATTTATGGTGGGCTCAATCGCTCAACTCGGTGAAAAGTTACAAAAGATTTGTCGTCCTAGTAACACTGCGGTTTATTTGTACGGAAGCATGGTTCTCCCACGTTTATGTTCTTTATTAGATTATGAAAGTCACGCAATTATTATATGTATGTTTGCAGAAACTGATGTACCTGTGTATACTGTTATACAACTTAAATACGACCGTAATGAAATGTTACAAACTATACGTCAACTAAATACGCGGTTACAAGTAAATTTGCAATACATAACTGAATTACTTTGTGGTGGCGAACGTAGGTTTTGATTTACGTGTGCTTCATTGGTTGGATACAAAGAATAAATAAAATAAGGCATACAAAAATACGCAACATTACAAAAGCAACAGACGGTTTAGCACAAGCTCTTGCTTTAAAATGGAAGTGGGCCGGCCACGTAGCACGCCTGCAAGATCAAAGGTGGACTAAAAGAGTGAGAGAATGAAGGGGGCCAGTGGGAAAAAGAAAGAAAGGGAGACCTTCCATCAGATGGGAGGATGAAATCAAACGCATAGCGGGCCCGAACTGGATAGAAACAGCACAATCCAGAGAAAACTGGCTCAATTTGGAGGAAGCCTTTACCTGCAGAGGGGTTCTTTCAGAATAATTTTATTAAAATAGGTTTTACTATATCTATGATAATAACATATCTAAAATTCTTTATATAAAACTGAAAATACTAACAATTAATCATCAAACCACAAAAAAAAACTTTTCTTGATACTAACAAAACTAATAAACTTGTAAATTAGCATTTTCTGTGAGAAATAAAAGGCTTTTTTATTTTTTTTTATTTTATTTATCATTGGTTGGATGGGATGGATACTGGGTTGTTTTAGTCCATTTGATTCTGACACGACCGGTGTGTCGTAGCGTCTATATATATTAAATAATAACAAGCAATATCATAGATATATAAGCATAGAGAGAACAAGGAAGCGTGGAACAACTAACTGGAACAATAAAATAGTTGGATGCCCGATAGTTCCCTCTGTCTCTGTTTAGCTAAGTTATCGTGAAGTGTGCATGGTTTTGATTGTAAAACAGGCAGGAGATTAGAATCTTCCACAGCCAACCACAGAGCTCGCATAGAAGAGATAGAGAAAACTTTCTATTATCCATCTCTCTCGTTGCCTATATTGCAAGATTGGGGGTTTCGTTCACTCAATGAATGTTATCGAATCTATGGCCTAATCTATGGCTATTCAGCAGTGCTAATGACTAACCACTATACCAAAAAGCTCATCAAAGTCTATTTACTTATTTTACCTACTTCGTATTGTAAGTTTAAACCCTCATAGGATTATTCTGTTGTTTCCATTCCATTTCCAAAATAACGTGTATTGTTTTAATAATAACTTGAGATATATCACACCGCAATTAGGCAGTCTGTGCTGCGGTAGCCAGACTACTGATAAATCTATATCTATACAAGAATAAACTGACAGGCTGATTCGCTGACTGATCGACCAACACACAGCTGCAACCGTTGGGTCTAGAAGCATGAAATTTAGCACAAATGTTTCTTAGGCGACGGTCTCTTCTGAATTTCAATAACGATCAGCTATACAGTATTTATCAGTTTATTTGTCTCACGGCTATAAAATCTGAAGTGTGTTTATTATAAATGTTGAGGGACGAAGAAGAATCCTTAATATTGTATGTCCTTCTTTGTATATTTGACTGCACGGATGGCGTAGTGGTTTAGGCGGTCACCTTGCCACTTCCTACTGCGCTGAGTATTGTGGGTTTGTGTGATCTATAAATTGTTGTTCTGAGTCTGGGTGCTCTTTGTGACTATTACACGAGTGTTTGTAAATCTTTTGAAATAAAATAAAAAAATATATTTATGTAAAACTTTTTAATTATTTTTTTCGCTAATTGTTATTATAAAATGTAAAAGTAAGTTTGTTTGTTCGTTACGCTCTTACGCCTTCACTACACCAGTGATTATAAATTTTACATAAAGTATACAATACGCATGCCGTTAGTGTTTTTAGATGACTGATTAATGCCCACGATCTCATTCAGTAGAAGAAAAATACTTCTATATGAGGGAATAAAATTTTGTTTTAAAATAAGCATATGTAGATATCTTTCCCTACTTTCACATTTCATCATCATCATCATCAATGGTCTGGTCCTCTAATGGTCCACTGTTGGACACAGGCCTCTCCTTAGAAAGGAGGTTTTGGCCTACTATACCACACTGGCCAGACGGGTTGGTTTAGGGTTTCAAGTTTTTCTTCACTTTGCAGTGTTGTTGTTCTGCTATATAAAAGGTACTCTAGGTACTAAATCAAACACACGTTCGTTTATAATAAGTTAGGGTACAAAGTTAGAAATATCAGGAAACGGTTTTATTACCTTTCGGTGATTCAGCTGGATATCATTGTCGAGCAACGTGTGGTGTATATGCGCTAGCAGCAGCCCAGCAAGTGCACCACTCACGTTGGCCAGAGGCGACTGGTACAGCACGTTGAACGAAGGCTCTCCCTTATACGACACCCTCACCGACTCAGGTCGGTGCATCATCAGAGTCGGGACCAAGTTCCACTGGTATGCGAGAGCAAAGAGGACAACTATTGAGGTGACGAGCAAGGTTAGGAGTACACCGATAGCTGCTCGTCGATAGCGCCATAGTGCGAGGGTCAGAATAAGGCAGAGGGCGTAGAGTTGAGTGTCTGCTGCCAGGTACCTGGGTAAGATAGAACGTTTGGTATAAGTAGAATTTCTGGGTCCAAGTTTAATATCCAGAGAAAAATAGCATGTAACAAGCCAAGCTAGATAGATGCTAGCAAGAGGTAAATTGGATGCCGAATGACAGAGTGTTATAACACTCCTTAAAAGAGGCTTATGTTCAGCAGTGGTCTACAATAAGCTGATTGGTTGATTAAGCCTAGTAAGACATTTCCTAACTTTAGCGATATTTAAATTCAAGGTTTTTTGATGTATATTCTGATATTCATCACCGGCAATGGTCGCCAATTCTGTACAAAACTGTTATTTCTCACAGACTGCACGGATGGCGTATTGGTTTAAGCGGTCGCCACGCCGCTTCCTACTACGCCGAGTGTTGTGGGTTTGATCCCCATATGTGTGATCCACAAATTGTTGTTCTGAGTCTGGGTGTTCTTTGTGTCTGTTTTATGTATTTTTGTAAAGTCAGGATAATCTTTTTTCAAGATAGGATAGGATAGGACTTACCAAGTCTGTATCAGACATTTGTCTTCCGCGTAGAGCACATTGTTCAAGTACAGCAGATGAGTCCACCACTTCTGTCTACATATGGCAGCTTCCGAATGGACCAGCGGCTCCCACAGCGGTCCTCGTCCTAGGCGTTCCCACCACGATGCTGCAAACCATACCACCACGAAGTAACTTGGACTGACCCTGAAGATATAATATCAATTAATTTCCATTCAAGAGTGATTTTATTAGTCCTTTTTAACCGACTTTGAAAAGTAAGGATGTTCTCAAATCTTGTATTTTACCTTAGAACTCCATACCTGAACTAATTTTGAAAATTCTAAGTAGCTGCTGCGTACTTTAGCTTATCTTCAAAAGACAAAGGGGAAATAGTTTTCATACAACACTAAAAAAAAAAAAACAACATCCTTTCTAAGTAGAGGCCCATGTCCAGCAGTGGACTATTAAAGACTGTTGATTTGGTGTGATGTGATACAACTTAAGCCAGGGGTTCCCAATCTTTTTCAGCCCGCGCCGCACTTACAAATTTAGTATTTTGTTATGACCCTAGATAGACACATCCGTCCCTTCGCGACTCGTTAATTACGTACATTGAGCCGGACGTTCGAAAAAGAAACAAATTTATTTAAAATAAATTTAATAAAAGGCAAAGAAACTACAAGTCAGATCAGGAATGCGCATAAAATTATCTAAATTCTTTATAATATTTTTTTCTGCGTCAGTGCCTCGTCCCGTCGTCGACGTCGGCGTTAGGTTTCCGCCATTTTCGGTTACGCAACTGCTGCGTCGGCACATCGAAAGAGTCTATTGTTGTCGGCTAATATGCTACGTCTGCAATACTATTTGGGGTTCTGTACGTAACACGCTTGTAAATAAACAAGTGTCAAGGCGTAAGAGGGGCGGGGTATTAACGGTTTTCTAGTAACTAACTTATTGGCGAGTGAGCAACGACGACGTAATACACTACTCAAAATAATGTTGTGACCCGCGTATACTAATGGTTTCGGATAATGATAAAGGATCGACTCACGGCGCCCTCTTTACATTCTACGGCGAACCAGGGCACCACGACACACACTTTGGGAACCCTGGACTTAAGCTGTAAGACTGACACTGACATCTATTTGACATACGTCGCTTTAAACTCTAAGACCTTCCTCCACTAACCTGATAATCCTATTAACCATGGTCTCTGTGAAGGTGCTGATAGGCGGCACGCTGTCTCCTCTTCTCCTTTGCTGAAGGAGCTTGTGTGCGAGCAGGAAAGACGACATAGTGAAGAAGATTTGTACTACCAGTGTACTATTTGCTAGAAGTACCGCGTCCACATCATGACGAATCTGCCAACAACGTTTATCACACTCTGTATAGTTTCTATTGAGGCCTCGGATAGTATTTATAATTTGTTTTATGATTTTCTGTTCTATATTTCCTTTTTTACAACGTTCATGACTTATCTTCAAAATATATGTATACTAAAGAATACAAATTGATTTAGATTAATTCTAAAAAAAAGATAAGAACCAATTATGGAAAAAAAATAACTTACGAAGGTTAACTTTATAACGGTCTACCTTCACATGTAATACATGTTAGCACACTTAGCCTATTTAAAAGTCCAGATTATCTTATTATATTGTGAACGACATTCTCTCACTTTTCTCACTTAAAAGATATTTCTGCTTTTTTGAAATTCAATAAAAAAAAGAAACTCCTAAATATCCTTTCCTCCCAAAAATCTTTTTAATCCATTCATCGGTCATCTTCGATATCCAAGATCTTACTTCCGCGTGTTTATTGTTTTTTAAGTATTCCGTCATGGGTTTTACCTATAAAAATTAACTTACAGGTGATCATAACCAATGTTTTTATGATTGCATTCTTATTCAATCCTTAAATTCACTTCGATGTTATACCATAAAACAGTATTGTCACGGATATCACGAATGTTCGAGAAAGAAAACGAGAATTAATTTAACTGCGCAATTCCAGAAAGAGTTCTAATAATAATGTAACGCACGAAACAATGGTTTCTATGATAATACGAATAAGATCGAAAATAGAACGTTGCCCGATTATGTTGTTTTCATTTGAAACGAATTTGCATTTCTCAGAAACCGAAAGTTCACCTAGGGATTACATTAAGCTGTAAAGAGCTGTTTAGACATTTGACGAGAATTATAAATATAGATACGTCTTCGTCGGAGACAGTTTAGTTCGAGCTACAGCGCGATAGACATCAAAGCGATTCAAGCGATTAAAAGTGTAACCCAGCGACCTCTGCGATCAATCCGGACTATTATTGAGTATTGTTTGAACGTTTTTAAGTGTGTTTAATAAAGTCTCTTTATTCGTCAGGTTTATTATTCTAAATCAACGAACTCTAACAAGTAACAGTATGATACTTATCGATAAGTATTAGTGCTTTTCATGGTAAGGGCGACAAACGTGCAGACCTGTGTCTAAGAGTGGCATGTGCTTGGCCGGCTTTGGAATGTTCTCCTACCCCCAGGTTCATGGGAGAGGCGGTTGCCGGTAAACTCATTCACTCGGTCAAAATACAACAAATGAATAACTTAACAGCAGTTTCCTGTGCGGCCGCGGTATCGCTCCGGTCTAGCCGACTCACACCTGCCACGGTGAACACAGATCTTCTATGGTTAAACTTACAATCATAACACACAACGTAAATGTTTTCATTCTAAATATGCTGTGATTTGTGATTGTAAACATAAAAAATATTATAATTTTCTCTATAATTTGATTACGTAAGGACGAGTTTAACGATTTTGGATCCCCCTACCCACCTATACATAAGAGTTTTCGAACCCCCCTACCTCTTCATACGTAAGATTAAATCTCGTTTTTCTGAATAATGAAACGTTGTTAGAAAATGATCAGTTACACAAAAAAGTACAGTTTGACGTAAATTAAAAAGATTTTATTAGATTTTGAGATTGAGATTAATTTGCCTGTTGTCAATAGTGAAAAGCACCCCACGCTTTTTTTTAAATCTATTAAAATTTATTTTCTATTTTTTAGTTTGGTTTTCTATAAAAGCGTGTTTTTTAGTTTTTTTTAAAAAATTTTTAATTAGTGTATTGTCATCGGTCCTCGACCGTTCTGACCGTTTAAAGTCAGTTAAAATCACGCCCAAAGGAGTCGGTTACAAACTTACAAACAAACATACAAGTGAAGCTAATATAAAGCCTGTAAAAAATGTACAAAAAAAGTTATTATTTCCTTGCAAATGCTCTACATTTTTTTTATGGAATAGGAGGCAAACGAGCTGACGGGTCACCAAATATAAAGCGACTACCGCCGCCCATGAACGCTTGTAACTCACGAGTCACAAGCGCGTTGCCGGCCTTTGAGGAAACTTTCTTTACTTGAAGGTTTACAGGTCGTATCGGTCCGGAAAAGCCGCAGACGATAACCCTTTCCATTGTAACATCATGATGACAACATCACTTATGATCCATTTTTAACTTAAACTAAGTAACTAAAAACAACTCAAGAAATAATCCTTTAAGCAGTTTTTTCAGTCGCCTGCAGTTAGTCAAAACTACTTGGGATGAATGTGATCTTATAAACAAGAATCACTGCAAAGAGGCATTTAAAAGCAGATGTTAGGTTTTAATGTCATATTAAGTAAATTGTTCTTAACCTTTGAGTAAAAGCAGAACATATCTATGATAGCAACAAACCTGCTCGTACATCCTCGTGTTGCTGAGATACGTGTGGGTCAGGATCCAGGTGACATGTTCAATAATAACGACGGCCATGGTCAGCACTCGTAGCCCGTCAAAGCACCGCAGGTCGGTGCGGGAGGCGCTCGGCGGGGGTGCGTGTAGCGTGCGCCAGGAGCCTTGGAGGGACCAGGAGAGTGCCCATTCTGAACCTTTCAAATCATGTAAATTATATCAGCTACCGTTAGACTCCACGAATCACTCCTACACCACCTTCAATGTAGTCTTAACCAACTTCAGTCCGATCAACTTAAAAAATTTGGAAACATCAATTACCAATCCATACTAATATTATAAATGCGAAAGTGTGTCCATCCCGTGGGTGTCGTAAGAGCCGACTAAGGGCACAAAACAACGCAGGACACCAGCACTGCAAAAAGAAGGAAAACTTGAAACAAACGTTTTTTTTTTTTTTTTAACGTGTGGAAATCCCCTCGGACCGTCACCCCTCCGGGGTTTGCGGCGGGGTGGTGTGTCGGACTCGGACCGACTAAAACCACACGGTGTGACACTCTGCGCCTGTAACAGGAGGGATCCGGGAACAGCTGTTGTTAAGACATCCGGACCCCTCCTAGCGCCAAACTTGCGCGAAACTTGCCACAAACCCTATACCAACCCGTCTGGCCAGCGTGGTATAGTAGGCCAAAACCTCCTTTCTAAGGAGAGGCCTATGCCCAGCAGTGGACTATTAAATGCTGTTGATGATGATGATGAATGATGAAAGTGTGTCTGTCTGTCTGTTGTCTCTGCACGCTTAAACTGCTTGACGGATTTAGATAAAATTTGGTATAGAGATAGTTTGAGTCCCGGTAAAGGACATAGGATAGGATAAGTTAAATCTTACTTTGGGTACCAGAGGTCAACAAAACTATTGTACATGTTGAATTGTTATAACTTATGTGTGTTTTTACTGTATGTATCTTTTTGAGACAATAAATTATATTATTATTATTATATTATTATAGTTCTCATCCCAGAAATTTTACTTTCAAGGGGCTGAAAAAGGGAGTGGAATTATGTATGGTTAATCAATAACCACAGAACCGATTTAGATGACATTTGGTATGGACATAGTTTGAGTTGTGGGAAAGAACATAGGCTTTTACCGCGCTAATCGAGATACACGCTGGCGGAGCTGCGGGCAAAAGCTAGTGACATAAGGCTAAAAGACAATCATAATTTGAAAAAAATCAAAACAATACGCTTAAAAAGTAAACTTAACTAAAAAGTTGAAAATATGTTTAAAGATGTATATAAAGTCTTGTATTACATCCTGTAAGATCAGTATGTTACTCTCGAATGTTCCGTAGAAATCGATACCTACTTTGTATTTATAATTTTATATTAAAGGGCTTATCAACAGGCTCTATCTGTAATAATTATGTTGTATTAATCTCAGATAAAGAAATTTGCATTAATAAGCATTGACTGAGCATTAAATTTACTACACATTGGGACAACCCATGCGAGACGACGCATCACACGCCTATTGGTTAAGAGCTATCGTGCACTGGTGATTTTTAATCGGCAATAGTTGTATCGTTCTCATCATCATCATCATCAACAGCCTTTAGTAGTTCACTGCACTGAAAGAAGGTTTTGGCCTACTATACCATGCAGACCAGACGGATTGCTATAGCATTTGTTTCCAGTGTTCCTTCTCGTTGCAGTGCTGTTGTCCTGCGTAGTTTGCTCCATTTGTCTCCTTGACCGGGAGTTGTCTTTTTAAAAGAAACAAAGAAACAAAAATTAAACTATCCAATAACTATCAGTCATTGCGTAAAGTGTGTAAAGTGCGATGTGCATGCATCAAATTCGCTCGCTGTCGAGTACTCAGTACGTATACATGTTCAGTTCAATGAATATGCGTTTTGGTCAAGTTCTTTACCATCCTAACGGATATTTTAAACATTGGATTATCACACGTTTACATAAGCACACATTTTCAATCCGATGACACGTGATGTAAATAAAAAGATTCGTCCCTATCCCAATGTTGACTTTTTGATGTGGCAATTTTTCCATATTACATTTGATATACTGCCTTCAGTTTTCTATGAAATATTTGTTTTAATTTTCTGTTACGCTGTTGTTTCAATGAGTACAGCACTCGAACAAAACTGCACCGCTTGCCAACACAAAAAACTCAAGAAGCATTCGTCGTACAACCCATGCTTTTTATATGAAAGGCGTCTAATTAAACAGTCGGCCTATAGTTTTTATACGGGGATATAGATATATAGTGCGGCGTGGTTTTAGAACACGACGAATCATTGTAGAACGAACATTGTCTTAATCATGCATTATTGACCGATGGTTTCGTTACTATCGTCAGACGATAGCGACTAAATTGTCGACGGATTAAAAATCACCAGTGCGCGGGTACACTTATAATGATTGTTATGTTCGAATGAAAGTCAAACTCGTTCGTAACACACAGACACGGACAATAACCTTTTAGACCGTGAAAAAATATCGTGGCGAGCGCTAATAGTGGTGTGAGAGAAGCACTCTCCGAGGCTTTGTTTATATTGACGAAACCGGTTTTGTTTGCAGTAGCGCACGTGTAATGTGCCACTATACTGACCCAATAAACTTGCCAACGATTAACACTGTAATCGATTGGCTTACTTAATGTTTTGTAATGTTCGTGAGTATTGGCAAGTTTTGGAAATCGACATTTTATAGAAATGGATTTGCGGGAAACTTGGAAGACTTGGACGATGCGTGAGCTCTGAAAGGGTAATTAGGGAAGGGTTTCGTTAAACCCTCCCCTAATTACCCTTTCAGAGCTCAAAATGGCTCAAAATACGCAAAATATGTTGGGGATATGAGAAACTTATATTTATATGGAGTGGTATTCTGTCACAATCTCTGTCACATAAGCGCAGTTATAGCTGCACGTTGTAAAAAAATTATTTTTCTATAGTTGTTTTATTGCAAGTTTTTTAAAGGTAATTTTAAAGAACTTAATACAAAGTAACAAATTAATGTTAACTCTTTCATTTAAGAAGTATTAAACTGTCTCTTATTTTTTTTAACTAATCTAGCATTACTTGCTTTCGAAATTTTCACCTATATTTATGTGATTCATTGCGCTCGCTTGTATATCATAGTGCCATGGCGGTAAACGGGACATGTTTTTCTAAATTTTCATTTTTCAGAAGTTCAATAGTAAACTTGTCAGATGGCTACCCATGGTTTAGTTTACGAAATAATTCAATAACCCACGCGATACCCATAGCGAATTCGGTCACGATTCATGACCATTTGTTGAAATATTATGTAAACAAATTGACTTTCCGATTTATGGTGTTAGTGAAGTCATAGTCCGATTGGCAAAGTTTTATATTGTCTGGCTGTCGGTTTCAAGTTCTAATAAGTGGAGCTATCAATGTGTTACCTATGAGTTTAAATTGAATTTTATTAGTTATAAATGGAATGAATAAATTTAAATAGAATCAAACTTGATTACAACCAATTAAATAAAAAAGTATTGAAATTGGTTTATAAGTGACAAAGATATTGTGTAGTTTTTTTTATGTTAGAGGGGGCAGCCGAGCAGACGGGTCACCTGATGGAAAGTGACCATCGCCGCCAATGAGCGTCTGCAACTCAGGAGTCGCAAACGCGTTGCAGGCCTTTTACACAGTCATCACAATCTTCTGTTTCCATATTAGAAAATTGTCTACTGGCGAGATATATTAAACGAAAAGAGACCAAGCTCTAGTCACCAAAACACAGAAATAGATGTGGTGAGAGTGTCCTTGGGTTTCCTACTTGTTTTTCCTTTTTTATGGTAAAGGAGCAGAAATATCACCTAATGATAATGATGATCACCTACAAATCAAGAGACAAGTTCGTGGGCGGTCTTTGAGTGAACCCGCCAGAACTGGTTTAGGGGAGGGGTGTCAGTTAAGTATTCGGTAGCTTCACTCACTCGTTAAAATACAACGAAGGAATTGTTTAACATCGTTTTTCTGTCAGGCTGTGGTAACTCTCCGGTCGAGCCAAGCCATTTGACGACCGGACGGCGTAGTGGTTTGTGTAACGGACTGCTATTCCAAATGGGTTCGATTCCCGCTCAATTCAAACATTTGTGTGCATGAACATTTAATGTTTGATTTCGTCTTGGTGTTTCCATGTATAATAAGTATGTATTTACAAAAATAAAAGTATATATGTATTTATATCAGCTGTCTAGTAGCCATAGTACAAGCTTTTCTTAGTTTGGGACTAGATGGCGTTGTGTGAATGTGGTAGAATATTATATTATTTGTGCCGAAGCATAGCCATCCAGAGGATCCATGTATTAGAATAGAATGCTGGCGACTGACTTCTGAATACGTTTAATAATTCGAATATACCTGAAAACTGATTGGTACCTTTTCTTGCATGATCAGGCAGTGTTATTTCCAGTACTGTGGATACCACGGTGAGTCCAAACACCGCAGCGGCGAAGCCTGCAAACGCTCTCTGGCTCGCAGTCAGGGGCTTGTTCTCCTCAAAACCAGTCTTGCAGTAGTCCAGGTTGAAGAGACGAGCGGAAAAGTTGTAGGCGGCTGTGGTTGTCGCATTCACACACGTTGTGAACCTATTTTGGGAAAAAGTACACCAATTAAATAGTAATTAATTAATATCTCTAACCTTAATATTGCACTGTATTTTTTTTAGTAAGAGTTTCTGTCACATTATGTCATCCGACGTAAAAGTGTCTTATAGATATATATATATATATATATATATATATATATATATATATATATATATATATATATATATATATATAATATATATAATAGAGATATAATATTATTTCTACTACAATTGCTTTTTGTTAAACAAAGTTAGTTGGATTTTGGTTATGATTTAATTTGTTCTGTGGAGATACCCGTTTAAGCATATTGGCGTCCCCAAGCATATGTTATATTTCTAAATAGATACATATGTTATATATACAGATAAATTACACGCAGAAACAGAACAAATACTCATCACACTATATTTGCTTTGGGTGAGAATCGAACCCACGACTTGTGTTATGATTACCAAATGGTCATCCAAAGACTGACCTGGAGATTGCTTAACTTTGCAATGTCCTAAACTACTAGGTTACCCCAATGCAACGAGCCCCCCAATACATATGTGACTAACTATTATTTGTCTTCCTGTGACCGTAGGCTCAACACACTGCCCCTCCCTCATCTCATAACTCTGAGGCCCTCCCCTTACAGTATCCGGACGGTACTCACTTACCATCAGGTAACCCGTCTGCTTGTTTGTCCTATAGATTATCAAAAAAGATAATTAGGTGATTGATAATAATATTAAATTCTCGGTTCGATACCCGGGTCGCACCAAATGTTTTTTATGTACGTACTTACAAAAAAAGTAAAATAAGTATTCTATCAGTCAATCCAGCTTTCATATTACAAGTTCTGCTTAGTTTGAAACTAGATGTCGTTGTGTGTAAGATGAGTGCACGGATGGCGTAGTGGTTTAAGCGGCCACGTCGCCGAGTGTTGTGGGTTCGATCCCCGCATGGAACAACCGCAAATTGTTGTTCTGAGTCTGGGTGTTCCTTCCGTCCGTATGATTGTTAAGACTCCCGCGACACAGGTCATATTCCTAGTGCGGGAGTTGTTTAAAACAAAAAAAAGATGTCCGAAAAATGATATATCATTATTTATATGGACCCATTGGTAGAATATTGTCCATCGTTGCTGTTACAACAATTTCGTATTGAGTTGCGCCAGTTCTACAATCCGGTTCTCTAATAATAGCATTCACCAACATTTAATAACTTCACTTTGCGACAGCACTGTTCATTTGGAACAGTTTGATAGAATTAATCTTTAGTATGTCAGGGTCTTCTCTTCTATGTTTAACTTAAAAGAAAAGGAATTTGTCCTAAAAATTTCTTGTTCTAAAAGGTGTCTCAGTAAGAGTACACTTTTTCATTTTAAAATAAAAACACTTATTTTATGAAAGAGTAGTGATATTTTTATTCCATTGTAAAGAAGACATGTTCCGATTAAGTATGGAATAAAATATCCGGCAAATGGACCCCACGGTTTGACGACAGGCCATTACTCTTTTCATAAAATTTTCCATGACTTTTACACAGAGATGTGGCTGTATCTCACCGATGTCGCGTTGGATCAATGGTTTGAGCTCAGGAATTGTTTCTGGTTTATTCGCATAAACCCGAGATTTCACAAAACACGACGCACGAACTTGGTGGCCAGTTGACGTCAGAATTTCGTCGTGAGAAAAAGTGTTCTGGCAATCGTTGATGCAATAAGTCGATTGTTTCATGCGCGATGTGGAAGGTAATAATAATAATTAATTTATTCAAGATAATTGTGTATAACAGTCTGAGACCCAATCTCTCGAAGAAAGTGCCCTTCTTAGCATTACATTTGAGAATAAACTTAAGTGGTAAAAATTAGATAATAAATATCCATTTTCGACCCAGTTTCTTTAAATTTTTTAACCACTCTTCAAATGGTTAACACATTACGGGTTTCAGCGTAACTTTCCCCATTTTCCTAATGAGTTTTCACAATTATAACGTGTTGTTCTTTCGAAAAGTTTGCCACTTGCACGAAAAAAATTACTAAATTTAAAAAGTGCACTCTTACTGCGACAGCATTTATATAAATGTCTTATGTAATTATTCTATTTATAAAATTTGAAATGCAAATTTCGGTTCATTTACTTTTTTAAGCCTTTTCACTCACACAACTCACCATCGTGAATGTATACTTGTTATTAACGGTTAATT
Organism: Arctia plantaginis; assembly: GCA_902825455.1. Classification (NCBI taxonomy): domain Eukaryota; kingdom Metazoa; phylum Arthropoda; class Insecta; order Lepidoptera; family Erebidae; genus Arctia; species Arctia plantaginis. The sequence goes on from CADEBD010000327.1 coordinate 299,589, forward strand.
AAAGGTTTGACTTCACTATTGTCAAGATAAAAAGAGTGATGGTAAGTCGATTTACAAAGTGTACGGTAATTTCGTTCATAGGAATGTGCTCCTTTACGATGCTCTATTGTTTTATTATGTAAAATAAAGTTTCGTTACAAAAAGTCAAAACTCTGTCACACCTATCTGTACATAACACTCTGTAGACAAATCAGCGTAATAATCCAGATTGCGCGATGTAGGAGTTATTGTTACTGCGTAGTGCGGCAAGTATTCGCTAGATGGCGTTGAAATGTATTTTGGTGATATATGTATGTCCCGATACAAGTATTGCTTGTCGGTCATTACTAAAAATACATAAAAAAATATTGATATAATTTAATGATGTTTGGAAACATCTGCAACAGCCATTAGCTAACGCTTAAGATAATATTAGTAAATATGAATGTCGCTACATAACTCTGATGAAATTTATACGTTCACCCTCTTGTAGCTGTGGTAGGAAATATTTGAAATTTTTGTGAAAATGATATTTAAATTGTAATGGTGGTCATTTTGTGTGTGATAATAGTGACATTTCCAATAATTATATGAAATTGCTATAAAACCGCTATCGATACAAAAGACATCAACGCGTTCGGTTTATATGTTTGTTCAGTAATATGTATGATCTGCAAATATCTGTTTTGGAGTTTGGGCGTTTTCTATGTATAATATATATGTATTTACAAAAAAGTATATAAGTATTCTCTCAGTCAGTCTTGGTTTTATAGTACAAGCTCTGCTTAGTTTGAAACTAGATGGGTTTGTGTGTTAGATGTCCAAAAATACTATGATCGTAATGTGTGTATGAGCGTTTGTACGTATTGTCCACTTACCAAGTTTGCAAAGTATCGCGTGGTAGTGGCTCTTGCATTTGGTGGTGCGAGGGCGCGTATGGCGCGCACCGGCGGTCCAGGCAGTAGCCGCGGTGCAGCCGTGTGTGATTGAAGTTGTCCACCCAGTTGGCAGAGTAGCGCTGCACAATACAATTTATGAGAACTCTGCCAGTTTATAGTTTTTGAATGTGTGTAATAATATTTAGTTATGCACTCTTTAGTTAAAATATAGGGTCATTCACAAGACGACGAAAAAAACAAATCAACAACAAGCAGTTTCAATACCATAATAGATCATATTGAGATTTTTTTTTATGATTTCAAATGTGGCTGAAAATCATAAAAATCGTTTCACCGCACTTTAAACTGCATTAAACACAAAAGTCCTTTTAAGACTTTGGTGGCTATTATGAAAAAAAAATCAGCAGTTAAAATTATATAATATAATAAAAAAGAATTATATAATAATTATATAATATACTATTTTGATGAAGAAAGGAAACTATAATTATTTTAGATAAATATTTTTCGTTAGTGCTTTAATTTTATTTAATACTAATAATTTCGAATATTTAATTTATAAGTTAAAAGGTTACAAATACATCGGATATTTCAAGGGCAATTAAAGGCTTCTTCGATATACTTTTGAGTCTTAAATTGCATGTCTGTTCGTTTACCTTCTACAATAAAAATAAACAAACAGATCTATTAACTAAAAAAGAAAAAAAAAAGTTAAAAAGAAACTGTACGTAATTAACTCATTAGTAGTTAATTATTACAAATATTCTTAAAAAAACTTCGCGATATGACGAAAATAATATATGAGGACAAGACGAAAAGAAAGCGCGTACACTATTGTTCACATATACAACATTATGTAATTATTCACATTTACTCCACAAACAACTATTTATATTTCAATGAATACAAACACATGCTAAACAATTATGACTGTCTGTGAAACCAGATTGTAGAAAAAATATTGTTTGATGTGCAAGAGCAAGCTATTTTTATGGCTTTAACGTAATATTGCATGTTTTAAAAATATTTTAGCTCTTTAATGTTCTAATATTTAAATACATTTCGGATTTTAAGGAAGTTTTTCATGTTTTCTTTTACAAAAGTGACTAATAAAAATATGAGACGGGCCTGTTGTTGAGGTGGCTTACGACCATGCCGGATAAGCCAGCGGTCGTGGCTTCTATTCGACGTGATAAAAGACGAGTGATGTTTAAAGGAGTGCATTTTTTGTGTTTTAGTTTTTTTTAGGACATCTTCCGCTTTAGGAATATATCTTGTGTCGGGGGGACTTTACTAACATACATGAAACGGACACAAAGAACACCCAGACCCAGAACAACAATTTGTGGAACACACAAAGTGTCGTCCCATGTGGGGATCAGACCCACAACACTTAGCGTAGTAGTAAGCACTACGCCATGTATACGTTTAGCAGAGGAAATCTTCTCTCGAAATACCTTCACTCTCACATTTCTTTTTCAACTGTTCCTTTTTCCATGAAGCTTTATCCAGAGTTTTCTTTAGTAAGGATTAGTCCAATAGGTTGAGATAACTTACACACGCACGTCTGATCCTAAACTAAATGTCCTAGAATATTTTTTTATTTAATTATTTAATAAAAAAACATGTAATGGCTCGGACTCCAAAAACCACTGAGGTTTGTATAGGTTCCCGTAACTTCTGCTTTCCTCTAATTACTCTTTTATTCCGCCATCAAGTGATAAGTAGATCGAAATCTTGTTTATCGTCTGAATCTCCAGAGACGAGGTGCTAATTCCTGCCAATCGGAAATACTCAACCAAAAATTGTTTGATCGCAGCGAAAAATCCAGATCGATCGTTATGTATCGGCTATTTAAGGTTTCTCTCCTTGTCACCTCACCAACTATTCCTATGTATCATAAATCATCAACAGCCTTTAGTAGTCCACTGCTGGACATAGGCCTCTCCTTAGAAAGGAGGTTTTGGCCTACTACACCACGCTGGCCAGACGGGTTGATATAGAATTTGTGTCAAGTTTCCCTTCTCTCTGCAGTGCTGTTGTTCTGCTTAATTTTTTCCCTTAGTCGACTCGACAAGACTTGTAGAAGCCCTTACCTTAGCTCCATTCTCCCTATCAATCTTTCTTAAACCAATTTATCGGCATCCTTTGTCCCGACTGGAAACGATTACATTCTCAACAGGAATTAGCGTTAGGCAGGCAGCTGACTGTAAAATAAACTCCTTAAAACCCTTTGCAATTTTAACCCCTAGTTAAATTGAGAAAGTGCAGGAAGGTGATGATGATGACAATGACAAATATGAACGAAACCAATAAAGTATTACAAGGAAACTGTTAAATAGGCCTGTTAGTTAATGTTAACTAATATGTTATTAGTAGTTCCTCACAACCGGTTGTGGGTTGCCAAAGAGCCAATAACGCCGGCTTGACGCGCTACCAGGCTAGTCGAGCCTCGGATAGTTGTGACGCAACCGCCAGCGACCGGCGAGCGTGTGGAGCAACCACACCGGCGTAAGGTCATTAACATTATTTTGGTTCGATTATGACAGTACAGTATTGTATAACACAACAACATAATAATTATGTTTTAATTAAAATACAGACGACTTCAATACGGATTAATTGTAATACATTCTTTTCGAAAAATTACCTACTTTCAGGAAGGCAAAATCGCTTTTGAGTGGGTAGTTTTTGAATCCATTTGTTTTATACAAATGGATTCATTAATGGTTTTTATAACCATTAGAACTTATCTGTTGATAATGAAATGCAAAGATAATTAAATGGATAATCCCCTTTTTAGGGTTTTGTATTACTAACATAGAATACTTCTAGTTTCGATATTTATGTCTGTCTGTCCGTCTAGTCTAGTCTAGAAAATTATATATTATAATAGGTATGCGTCTCTCTGCACACAAAATAATATATCCGGGTCACCACTGTAGTGTTTGTACCACTATCGTTTAGGTCACTATCTGGTCTGCATGTCGGGTCTTGTGTGCAGGTGATCACCAAATATTACTTTATTCTTACTCAGGAATTACACAGATACAAGTATCGGTAACGAGAACTCAACAACGACTGGCTGTGGTAGTTCGCGTAGGTACACACAGTCAGCGCTTGTTATTGTATACTCAGAATTACATATCAGCATTAGCCACTACATACGAGTATCTTAATTACGCCAAGAAAGTGGGTAAATAAAACATTTCCTACTTATATGTAAAGTGGATATGATGTTGTTCTCATCTGTCTCACAGCATGGTTAGTCAATAGGTCTTGCAAGCGAGTTTAACATTTGAATGTTTTTGCAAGACCTATCGAGAAGAAAGGGAAGGTGATTTTACGTTTTATTGATCAGTTTGCGAAATATTAAATCTTCGCTACAGACTAAACTATAGGCTTAAAAAATCATAATGTTATACAACATGCTAGCATTCACAACGAATTAAGTAGAAACAGTGTCGTGGTTAAGTCATAAAAAGGATCTACTTGGAAAACTACTTACAAAGTAAATTACTTATAAAAATATATTTATGTTAATATTTCCTATATTACACGTGGCCCGACACGCACTTGGTCTGTTTTATCATAAAACAGTAATTTAAAGTATTTTGGTAATCAGTTAAAGTTGAGGTGGGTGAGATATTATAGAAAAAAGAGATAGTAAGATACCTGTGATATGACTCAAGCTTTTGATTATGTGGATCATAAAATCCTACTTGTAAAGCTTGATCGACCGACATCAATACGTAGAAATTTAACACGTAAACAATTCAACTCAAAAAGAAGAAACGTACATCTCTCAAACGCGAAAAATGAAATATGGTGTTTCGCAGGGTACTGTTTTGGGTCCCTTGATGTTTATATTATACATTATTGACTTGCGTTAAGTAACTGATCATCAAATTACATTATTTGCGGATGACAGTACAGTTACCATAGAATGTAGAAATGAAACAAAATATCAAAAAGATATAAACGCTGCACTATTAAATTAAATAAATTTACTTGACAATAACAACCTTAAGATAAATATACCAAAACTAAGTTAATGCAATTGACATAAAGACTACCCACGTTAAAGTTTGTAAGTACAAATTAAAGTAAAAATTTGTACGTACAAACTTTAACGTAAAAATTAGTTTGTGAAGTTATCACAACGAAAGTTTTAGGGTTAACTATTGATAGTAAATTAAATTGCGGCTTTATGTAATAAAATCAGTAGTTCAGCATATGCTCTGTTTAAACTTACACCAGTCTTAAACATTGTTGCACTACTTGCGCCTATCCTGGAACTACTGAGTCATATTTAAGATATGAATATTCTGGGGCAACTCCACACATAAAGATGTAGTTTTCAAAGGCCAAAAAATATATATTCCAGCCATGTTTAGTTTAAATAGTAGAGATAGCGTTCTTTTTGCAGTGCTGGTATCCTGCGTAGTGTGTCCCTTAGTCGGGTCTTACGACACCCACGGGATGAATTGGGGTAGTGACATTCCGTATTCTTAATCCATCACTACACGGACAATTAAATATATTTTTTGTAACTATAAGTATAATTGTAACATCTTGACATTTTAAAATTTATACTGACATTTTTATTTGATATATTTATTGACAAATGTAATTTATTATTCTAAATAAATTGACAATTATTTCTTTTCAATTTTTGCATGCCGTTAAGCCAGACCGAAGAGGACATGTATAAATAAAAATGTAACACCATTGTACACCTTTGATCAGCAAATAAATAAAATATGAATTATGAAAGGTTAAGGTTTCGTGTGGGCCAAATTTTTTGTGTCTATGACCTCACTCAATTCCGACAAAAGAGCTAGAGGAAGGAACATGCAAAACTACGTTAATAACTTACTGAAACTGGTAATCACTTGAGATCGGGAGTGATATACCATTTCCCTAAGTTTCAATACGTATCTCTAAGTATAAAAATGCAATCAACATTTTCCAATTCACTAAGACAGCCTCTGTTTTAATCCCTTTACCTATACTCTTCAAGGTGAACTCCTGACTCGCCAGCAGTCCACGTGAGTGGAGCTCATTGACCCTACTTCCCCCTACCCCGCTAGGGCCACCTCACCTCCCCGGAACCTTTCACCAACGGTTTACCTAATCTTCGAGTTTCATGGTTTCAGTAAATAGGTGTAGGTACTTGTTACCGTTATGGTAAATTGTATTTTAAACAGTGTGATGTACGGTGTAAATTTGCTTGCCAGTTAATAAGGCTATGTATTAGGTAATATTGTGGTAGGTCAGGCGAACTGGTCATTTGCGGTGCGTGCGATTAAAATTACTGGTGATGAAGTAATTGGATGTAATGTTTTTTTCCTTCTTAAGATTTAAAACAAACGACTAGCTGCAAAGGCACCAAGCAAAATAATCCTTTATTACCTTAGACATAAGTTTCTCAAGGACATTTTCTCTCTTTAAATTATTAAAAACAATAATTTTCGTTTCCGAATAATGTATTATCAATTTTCCTATTAATTGGAGTATTTTTATTTTATTTTCTGAAACAGATTTCGGACTTCTTACGTTTAGTCCTTATCTTTTATTAAAATTCTCGTGTCACAATGTTAGTTACCATTCTCCTCCGAAACGGCTGGACCGGTTTTTATGAAATTTTGTGTGCGCATCGGGTAGGTCTGAGAATCGACCAAGGTCTATTTTTCATGCCTCTAAATGACAAGGGTGACCCACCTCTATATCTCTTCTTTTTTTTTCAATATTTCCTAGAAATAATGTATATGGCAAAACAACGTTTGCCGGGTCAGCTAGATACTATATTTTATTTATATCTAATTGTTCTATAGCTGTTAGTTAGAGTAAATCTAATTTATTAAAGTAAATCTTAAAATGTAAAGCCCTTAAAAAGTTGAAAATAACTTTCAACAGAAGAAAACAGTCGTGGCTCGTTAGCCACAACTACTAACTACTAGCACACTTTTACTCAGAACACAATTAATTGCCCCATGTGCAAATTGAACTCAGTGACCATTCTGTGACTTAGTATATATCTCATTATCAACTTGCTCAACGAAGCCCTCCCCCTAGGAGCGCTAACCATCCCGATCTTTTGCAATCCGCAACCATCCGCCGCTAGTCATTTTCCTCAAGTCGTCGTTTGCCTATATAGCGGTCTCCTCTCTAATATCAATTTATCTGTTCATTAAAAATATTAGCCTCGGTTGTTACTACACAGTCTGACTATCATCTCGTACATCTTGTCCAAGTGTCCAACAAAAGGTCTGTCCAAATGACAGCTCATTCAAATTAGACGCCAAGACATGCGAATGGAGGTCACATTACGAAAACAGACTACATAACTTACATTTATTAGCTAAAACTGATTTGATTGCACAAATGTGAATCTCGTAATTAGAACAAATGCTAATATTGATATAGACTTACAGATGTACGGTTAAAAACTTGATAAGGTGGGAAGACCGAATTTACAGACCGAATTTACATTTTAATTTACATTTATACATTTCATTCATTCATTTATTGAAGAATAGCTTTTGCCTCCGGCTCCGCCCACGTCTATGTCGATTATCGTGTTAAAAAGTGGCTTATGTTACTCGCAGGTAATGTAGATTTGAATAGATGAAAGAATTTTCTAAATCGGTTAAAATCGACACAGGCGATCGAGAGCAACGGGGAGACTTGTGCGGTTCGTTCGGACATAGCGAAGTCCTTCGATTTGTCTGGCATAAAGCGCTTCTCTCAAAGCTATGGCCTGCCCGAGAAATTATATAACTTGGTCACCAGTTTCTTTGCGCTGTCGACGGTGCATGCTTCGACTTGAAATCCGTAAATGTTAGTCGTAAACGTCATGGAGAGTCTAAACAAACTTGTGTCTGAAATTTAAACTTACTTAGCGGAGGTTTCAAATTGGGGTCGTCTAAATCTAGTCCATTTTAACCCAAAAAAGATACAGGTTTCACCGCAAAGAAGATACCGATTGTCGTATCACCTCGGTTTGAGAGTACCTCCCTAACTGCCTCATCCAGTATCCGAATCCAAGGCATCGTCATATCGAACGAAGTCCAGTTTAAGGGTCACTTAGAGGGCATAGTCGAATAAATTGGCCTCGAAAAAGCTTGTTGTGCTGAACAGATTGAGGCAGTATATCACTCCGACCCATGGCCTTCAACTCTATAAAAGGCAAGTCCAGCCGCATATGGAAAACAGTTTTATCTCCATGCATGGGCTGGCGCCCATGCATAGAGATAAGCAGTGCTAGCTTCTTCCTCTGGAGCGAATCGTCGATAGCCCGCAGATCTTCAATCGGCTTGATCCCTTGCTTTTACGAAGAGATGCCTTTACATAAAGATTTCCGATCGCCTCGATAACTTGCCTTCACTCTGCATTCTCTATCGTATATATAATGGAGAGTGCTCCGAGGAATCGAACTAATACCAGCCGCAACTTGCCGTCATCTTTTCTCGTCTGCCCCTCTTCCATAAAAAAAACTCCTTCTACTGGCCTGTTGGTCTAGTGGTTAGTGATTCTGACTGCTAGAGGTCGAAGGTGTGATTCCCACCCAGAAAAAAATATTCTGTCATAAACACGAACACTTCTTTTTTGTCTGGGTATAATTTATCTATAATATGTATGTGAATATCATTCATATCCGAAAGCGGCATGGCGACCGCTTAAACCACTACGCCATCCGTGCAGTCAAATTCAAAATTTAACCTGAACGTAATAAAATGTCTTTAGTAGAAGACATTAATGTCCTTAAAATTTACGCTTCGCATTATTTAGGGCACTAAAGTTTGATTCTATCTCTCTATAACACCTTGTACACATACAACCTTACAATAGCTTCCGAAACAGGTCACGGCCATATCAGTTAAAAACCATCAAAACGGAGATCATACTGATGTCTTTTTTGTATAACCATTGTAAAGTTTTGACAAATGACTTGACTTGCATTCATGGCCCCGTCGTATCTGTGAGGTCGGCTCATAGTGAACGCGTCTCTCATACAATACTCGTATATTAGTACATTATTAATATCGGACTTAATTTGTCAATGTGCACACGACTTGTTGACATATTGTTGGTTATGAATTGTCATTTTGTGTGTATGTATATGATTAACGTTAATGGGCCGTGTTGAGTTGAAAATCTTAGTTTTCTAGTTAAGATTCTTATTTACGTAAAATAATAAATTATAAAATATATAACAAAGGTGTATTTTTAAACATGGTCGTTAACAGAGTTAAAGTGATTTCAATTTTATGTAACAACTAGCTTTGACCCGCGGCTCCGTCCGTGTATGTCGGTTATCGCGGTATAAGTAGCTCATGTTACTCGCTGATAATGTAGCTTCCTATTGATAAAATATTTTTTAAAGTCAGTTTAGTGGTTTAGGTGTGAAAGCGTAACAAACAAACAAACAAAGTCACTTTTAAAATATCAGTATGGAAGGATATCCACAACATGACAGGCAAACTTATATAATCATGTATATTGTACACCTAGCAGCTTCTTTAATTTTATTAATTTTTTTTTAATTATTTTTTATAATTCTTCAATTTTTAAACAAATACCGTGACATCTTTAAAAAGCTGTAAGCTTGGAAACTGACTGACTGCCGACTATGCTGCTAATCTAAATACGAATAAGTACCGGAGAAATGCCGACGTCTACCTGATTTTCTTTTCCTTATTTGCCTGAACCAAATAGTAGATCAGTTCTGTGTCTGGGTGTAATTTAACTATAATATGTATGTTTAGAAATATATAAGTATGTTTATCAGCAGTTACTATAGCACAGGCATTTAGGACCAGACTGCCGTGTATGAGATGTGTAAAGTTATTATCATTAATTTTATCAATAAGAAAAGCGTTCTTATAATGCATATCTATACTGCAAGATGCAAGCTTCGAGCCATATGTTGTGATTTAGATCCTGTGTTGCTACATAAGGATTATATTAAGAAATTGAAAAAAAAAATAGTTTACTCAATATTTGACACTAGCTCGACTATAATTCACAACATGACACAACTAGTTAATAGCACTGATACATTAGAGTCGTGTTGTATAACGCGGTGAGTTGTATAGAATAAATCATATCGTTTAGAAAGGATGATTAGATATTTGTATAATGCCATTAACAGACTCAACATCGCTCAATTTTAAGACGAGATAACAGATAAAACAATACTCGGTAAGACTACATTCAAATTTAAAACTTGCACGACTTGAATTTAGAACTAGAAGGTAAGCTATTCAGTTAGAGACTTTTATGGAGGAGATAAGACGTTGAAACCTCTGATATTGCGGAGTATTGCCAGTGTGTTAAGGAAAAAAATAAACTCTTAAAGGACAATTAGATGATCGTCTGTCTGTCTATCGAAAGTTAAATTAAGGTTAAATGTCGGTCTCTCGCAGCTGGAAAATAAATAAAGATTTTAAGTCAATGTAATTCAAAGATACGACTATTTAAGTATTATTTTTAACTAGTTTTCTCTGACCTAAAATCCTAATGTCATCGATTTACTGTTATTACATCATGATTTTAAGAACGGTAAAGTTAAGTTTGTGTCAAATCAGTCTGTTCAAAAGAACAGACTGATTTGAATAACAAAAGTTTTGTCAAATCGGTCTTTTAATACAAAATATTATTCGTGGGTACACACATAACAACAATCTTGTGTGTGAGAAGACGAGTTACGTTGCTAGTGTGAACCTCCGTTCCAAGACATCTTGTCTATTGTACTATGGCCGCACAGCGCTTAGTCAGTGATAAACATTACCTACCTTCATCATGTCGTAGAGTTGGTGCGTGTCATTCTGTTCAGTGCTTAGCTCGAAGCTGCCAACGCAGTACGAGTTCTGGCGCGCGACGCACCCCGCCCACTCGTCCAACTCAAACAGTACTGGCATGGAATAGTACTGCTCATCTAAAAGCAATCAATACGATTAGGAATTGCTTCATCTCGGGAATTAAAGAGGAAATTGTCCCCTTATTTTATATTTTGGGACATTATACACATCGCTATCTAGAGCCAAACTAAGCAGACTTATGACAGTGGGTACCAGAATACGGAAAAACATAATGTTCGTCTAGTGGTTATTGACCCTGAGTGCTAAGCCGGAGGTCGTGGGTTCGATTCCCACTCAGGGTGATGAGAACTTTGTGATGAGTGATGATGATTTATTCTGTGTCTGGGTGTAATTTATCTATAATATGTATGTATTTAGAAATATATAAGTATGTTTATCAGCAGTCTGGTTACCATCGTACAGGCTCTGCCTGGTTTGGAATCAGACGGCCGTGTGTGAGATGTGTAAAGTTATTATTATTATAATTACATAACATTTTTGTAAATACTCTACTACTGTCGAGTCTTCTCATCGTCGGTACCACAGTGCCTTAAGACAAAAGTTTTCAATGAGTGCGTCCTACCCGTCACGACATACGGAGTCGAAACGTGGAAACTTATGGTACGGCTGGTCCAAAAGTTCAAAGTCGTTCAAAGTGCTATGGAAAGGGCTCGGCGTTTTTTTAAGTGATCGCATCAGAAATGAGGTTGGGGACAACCGTATTGGAAAAGGAGTTCTTGAGTGGCGACCTCGGCAAATAGGCATGGAGTGACGATTTGCGCAAGATGGCTGGCAGGAGTTGGATGCGAGAAGCCCAAAATCGAACTTAGTGGCGTGTAATAGGAGAGGCCTATGTCAAACAGTGGATTGCGGTAGGCCGATGATCATGATTTGTAAATACATACCTGTACAAAAATATAACATATTCATGCATTTTTGCAGTGAACAGGGATCGAACTAACGACCCATGGTCTGTCAATTGTGTCATATATGCTGTATCACAGAGATCATCGGATCTGCATACCACTTCGAGAACATATTTGATACTTCTAAATATTTTACGGCAACAAAAATTTTTTGCTGTTGATAACCAACTCATCAAAGGTCGACATATGGATATGTTACGGCCGACATATGGATTGTGGTATCTCGAAGAGAGCCACCACAATCTTAGTCTAGTTCCCGATCCGAGATCTGAGATATTCTTTACCCTCACTTTCCGGCTCCGCCGAAACTCATGGTTTAAAAATTCCTCAGAGTTTTTATGTATCTACTAAGATGGATCACTCACACTCTGTGGCCACGGTCAGTGCAACCTGGTCGAAACGTCAGGCAATTCAAGCCTGATTATTTTATTTGTAACATTTTCGAAATATTCTTTGTAAACAAGATGTATTGAGTGTATTATTGGTAAATAAAGTTATTATTATTATAATTTAAGGGTATGTACTCAATACCTATCGTAAGCGCGTTAGTTCTCGTAAACATAATTATATATGGATTGTGACAGTTTCAAAGTAAGTATCTTTGTGTTATATTACGTTATTTTGAACTAACTTTTGACCCCGGCTGCGCCCTCGTGTGTGAAGCCTATGTTACTCGCTGATAATGTAGCTTTCTATTGGTGAGAGAATTTTTTAAATCGTTTTGTGGTTTAAGCGTGAAAGCGTAACAAACAACCACATTTACATCATTCATTCATACTCACTTTCACATTTATGATTTAAGTATGGATTTCATTTTTCGAAGTAACAATCGCCATTCTGATTTCAATTACCATACCTACACAAGCAACACACGTTTTTGAAGAAACTGCCTATGGCTTTTCCTTCTAATGCAATCTATTGCGTATGTATATATGTACTCGTAAATTAATTCTTTATATAACTAATTGTTACTTTCTGATCTAATTGTTTTAATTATGTATAAAAATAATTATTGTTATTCATTGCTTCATATGGTTTCTGCGATAAATAAAAACATGGTTAAATGTATATGTGATTACAAATGGTGGTTTAGACACCGAAAGCTTATTTTTAAACTAGAAATATAAGCTCATAAGTTTACTGATAGACATTTACATAATCATCATCATCAGCAGCCTATAATAGACCACTGCTGGATATGTCCAGCAGTGGTCTATGGGCCTATGGGCCTCTCCTTAGAAATAAGGTTTTGGCCTGCTATACCACGCTGGCCAGACGGTTTAGTATAGGGTTTGTTTCAAGTTTTCCATCTTTTTGCAGTGCTGTTGTCCTGTGCAATTTGTACCCTTAGTCGGCTCCTACGACACCCACGGTATGAAAAGGGGTGACATTCCGTATTCTTAATCCGTCACCACACGGATAAAGCGACATGATAAAGCTGTAGATTTTTTTCGCAACAATGGTGGTATGTATAGACAAAGAAAGACAAACACAGTCAAATTTACTTAATATGCGTGTGAAATAAAGTTTAATTTCCTTTGATTTGATAATTATTTACTTAGATTCGTACGTCTTTAGGAGCAAAAGTATTTTCTAAACAAAAATAAAACTTTTTTTCGTATTTACTTTCTCGTTTTTACGTTCTACATTTTTGTATAACTCAATTATTCGTAGGCTTTACGTAAATAATTATAATATAATTATATTATATTTCGGCTGACCGACCGATACCATCTTCATTGTTAAATTATAATAAAGAGTGTAATATGGGAGCTAGGTCTGCCAACAAACTGCTGTGCAGTTTGGCAGAAGTAATTGAAAATTGTAATACGTTTTTAAATTTAAATAAACATTTATTGTTATTGTTATTACTATAAACCTCCAAGAAAAGAGCGTACTCCTTCCTCAAAGGCTGGCAACGCGCTTGTGACGCCTGAGTTGCAGACGTCCATGGGCGGCGGTAGTCGCTTTCTATCAGGTGACCCGTCTGCTCGTTTGCCCCCGATTCCATAAAAAAAAGAAAAATGTTTTTGTAACTAGTTGTATAACAATATTTGCAATATAGAAGAATGCTTCAGTCGGGTGCAACGGCTGACATTGGCATTGTGTCAGGCCAAAAGGCCGCACTTCTTATTATTCTGACCACGACACGACTTTTGTAATTATGTACTGGCATAGTTGAATACTCGAGGTGCATCATTAGTGCGTAGCTTTGCATTCCATGCTTCTGATCATTTGTTTGGTATAGTATGAGCCATCATTTGCTACCATAGCTTGCGTCACTAGATATTTTTTACTATAGTTATAAGTTGATTGTGTTTTGTTTTTGTGTGATATATAGTTTTAGACTTTTGCCGATTTTTTTGATAGTTGGTGCTCTGCTAGGACGACGACAATTAGTATTGATGTTTTTATTGTCTTAGTAATACAGACTGATATTAAATGCTTTTTAATTTTAGGAAATATTGGGGATTCAAGACGCTGAGACATTTCGTGCGACTTTCACGTGGCGTGACTCTGGTTTTGTGGCTTAGTGGGTTGTTATTGCATGGCGTCAGTACGCAGTTGTAATTGAGACGTTTGAGAAATTAGTATTAAAATTATGTCTATAATAATAAAACAATTGTGGGTTTAGTATTCCTAAAACTTATATACTTACCTTGTACATACTACAATTTTATCACTAACAAAGATTTTATCATTATAATAAGCGAAAATCACGAAAGCTGTGTGTGACGGTTTTTCGCAGAGTGCGAAAATAGATACAAAGTCTTTAGACACATATATTTTGCGTCTGTTGACAAGTCCAACCTTCAAGAAATATGAGTCTAATTAAATATATTTACCTTTACCCAATAACGTAAGTGAGTGTATCGAGTTATTTAACACCCTGACCGTCTGTTTGAGTAACCAGACATGCTGAGTGGAGCCGGCGCACGATGTGTATCGGGGGCGCTCGCCTTACTCAATTCGGTTATATTACGACTCTGTGCAATCTTGTGGCTAGAGTGCTCACTGCCCGCGCTAATACCGACCAAATATTCTGTCACGGATTTATTATAGTTATTTACGAATGGTTTATTTATAATTGAACGAGAATATGGTTTATTCGTTATTTAGTTAGATGAATGCTCGCTTTTACTGTTCTCAGTCAAAGATGAGTAGTTAAACTATAGCTATAAAGATTATAATCTGTTAATTATTAGCTTCGATAACAGCGATCCGTTGAAGTTTTTCGTCGATCCGTCTCTCTGGAAAAAATCTTTTTGTCCGACTTTAAAGAAGGAGGACATGTGTAACTTAGATACTCGTATATATTTTTTGTTTCTTATCTTAAAACTCCGTTATCCATGAACTGGTTGGGAAAATACTTTTTTTTTATTTGCTAGGGTATACTTTATTTTTTATTATATACATATTTATATAGTCCAATTAACATTTGTAAAGAAATATCACCTTTAAGTGTGGGAAATTAAGAAATGAAAAATGCAGCTTATTACAATTCAAAACGATGTGGAGCCATGAGAGTCAGTGATACCATTTTAAGAGTTGGTTATCTCTGGGCAAGTGTTCGAAGAATCTTATCGATCGGGTAAATAAGGCGTCAAAGGTTAATAATAAACAAACATAAAACTAACTTTTGCATTAATCATTTCATTTAAGTTCAATATATCATTTACAATTCAATTAACACAAAATTAATTATCGTGAGTTCACAATCAATACCACAGATTTCTGCTGGTACAGCGGACAGAACTGATTAAATTTATTAGAAAGGTTTCTCCATTTTCCTATTTGGTGAACACTTTGAATGTATAAAAAAAAACATTTAGATAAATAATTTGCTCATGATAAAAACAAGTAATTATGTATTCTAACATAAATATATATATATATATATTTTAATAAGGAAAGCTTTGCACTGAACTACTATTCGTTTAATGGCAAATTACTTGCTGGATTAATTAGTCAATTGAGTTTTAAAAGTTATGACACAAATATTTGGAAGACGTTGTTTTTATTATATGAATTGATTATACTGTAGTTAAACTGATTTGTTGTTAAAATTATTTGTAAGTAGATATATTTAATATAAGAGTTAATATTTTTTAAAGGGAGTAGAACGTTTGTATTATCTTCTATAATGTTCGGAAATGTTGTACAGTTTTCTTTTCCTTCGATGCGATACGCCATGTTAAATACGATAATTAAAGTGAATTACAGATATTTAATGAACAGAATCAGGTGTTATCCTGAAAGACAATAATGACGGATAATAGCTGAAATAAGCAGATAAATAATTTCACGTTCAAAACAATGATTACGAAGATTTGTGATGATACTAAGAAGTTTTTAAAATAAAAATATTTACAACACTTTGATTGAACACCAATAATCTTGTACTGTCTACTATTATTACCTCAGTAACTAATTTAAATCTATTAATCTATTGTCT
This sequence comes from Arctia plantaginis, assembly GCA_902825455.1. NCBI lineage: Eukaryota > Metazoa > Arthropoda > Insecta > Lepidoptera > Erebidae > Arctia > Arctia plantaginis. Next base: position 315,715 of record CADEBD010000327.1, read on the forward strand.
TATTAGTCTTTGGTTAGTGATTATGTCTTTTTAGCCTGAGGTCGTGAGTTCAATTCCCACCCATTACAGGATATTAGTTCTGTGTTTGGGTGTGATTTATCTATGAGATGCATGTGTTTGGAAATATTGTATTTATCAGCACCATACTGAGTTACCATTACACAGGCTCTGACTAGTTTAGTATCAGATAGCCTTGTGTAAGATGTGTTCAGTTATTACATTATTGTGTATTTAAGTTGTGGGCCCTCCTTATCAAAGTCAATATCAGGTCAATTAAAGTCAGGGACTTAAATTGGTTTAATTTATCGCTAAATTAAAATTTAAATTAAATTAAAATGAAGTTTTATGCAAGGCGAGTCACGCATCCATTGAACTTGACCTGTGTAGAGCTCATACATACATGTATTACTTGCATCCTTTACGATATCTTGTCCAAAATTAAATACTTAATTAAATACGTTTGAAACGGTTTATTTCTTCAATATTGACCTTTGTGGCCTACACGTTTTGGTGATACACTTTACATAGCTATTTCTATTCATGGAAATCGTAGAACATCGTCAAGCCAATCGAATATAGTTTTGATGGCATGTTACTAATTTGTGGGACATGGGAACTACATCATCTGACTATTATATTTAAAAAATATACAGAAAAATAATTCATAGCCCACTAAATAGAGCCTGTATCCTCGTACATCTCGTGTTGATTTTTCGAGTTATATATTTAATATGATATTTAGTTATCGTGTGGTATTTGCTAAAATAATGTATTGTGACATCGCTTCGACATTCTGTGCATTAAAATTTATCCTGTGCTGATAAGCAACTGTCTTAATCGTAACAAGTTAGTATTATTACCGATGTTTATGAAAATGACAATGAGATGACGATGTGATGCTCTTTTATTTACACACAAACATACGAACCGAACATACATACATAGATACATACATACATACATACATACATATCAAGCTAACAAAAGCGTGTTAAAAAAAGCCGTACAGTTTTTTTGTTTGATTATTTGGCAACTCACAACCCGAAATCTCAGGAATCATCAGTCAGATGTGAATAATATTATAAACAATAATATTTCATTTGATAGAGTATTCGCTGTGAAATAAAGTGTAAAATAATAATATATTAAAGTACCTACATCACAAATTTCTATTCTATATTTTTTAAATAATTGTAAATTTAACTCAAGACGCTGAAGGTTACCTACACTATTGTATTATACATATTATTTTCATTAAAGTTACTTTGAAAGGTCCGTGCGGTGACGGATTAAGAATACAGAGTGTCAACACCCCTATTCATTCCGCGGGTGTCGTAAGAGGCGACTAAGGAACTAAACTACGCAGGACTACAGCACTGCAGAGAGAAGGAACACTTGAAACAAACCCTATACCAACTCGTCTGGCCAGCGTGGTATAGTAGGCCAAAACCTCCTTTCTAAGGAGAGGCCTATGTTCAGCAGTGGACTAGAAAAGGCTGTTGATGTGATGATGTGAAAGAGTCATAAGTTACATAATTTGGATACTATCGCATCTAATTACTTTAAATATAACACGGACTAATAAGTTGAAAAATATTTCTACCAATATAACTACGAGTATGAGTTCCAGTAGTAAATGATATCGGTAATCGATTTAGACGTATCATGGAGTATACTGGATAATACGTCTAAATCTACTCGTAGTAGATAAGTGATAAAAACTTAGTGTTTTTTTTAATATTCATAAAAATTGACGAAAATCAAACGTTTTTAGAATATTTATTTATTTAAATTAGTATAACAAATATAATTCGTGTTGTGACGGATTAAGAATACAGAGTGTCACCACCCCTATTCATCCCGTGGGTGTCGTAATAGGCGACTAAGGGAGCAAACCGCGCAGGACAACAGCACTGCAGTGAGAAGGAAAACTTGACACAAACCCTATACCAACCCGTCTGGCCAGCGTGGTATAGTAGGCCATCCCTCCTCCTTTCTAAGGAGAGGCCTATGCAGCAGTGGACTATTAAAGGCTATTGATGTGATGTGAATATAATTATAGTTCCTTTTTAATCATTTTTTTTAAGCATCCAACAAATCGAAAAGTTAAAATTTCTTCAACAAAAAAAAAATGTCAGATTATTTTAGTGTCTTTCACATATTCCTCCGTTACCTATATTACCAAATTATAAAAGTAGTGCTGTATGCATGATAAACTAGCGTCTAGACAATATCTACACAATGTATAGCTAGACTGTTGGCTTTGTCAAGGTACCCGCGGCCATTACTTCTACAAATGTATGTGTTAAGCTTTTTATCTAAGTCACAACGAGTTGCAAAGAACTCGTGATGTTGGAATGAGGAGAAACTGGTGTCCCCATTGCACATCATACCGTTCTAATGATTGCAGAGAATAACTTTATTTATAGGTTAGGTGAGCCGGACCACAATACCTCGCAAATTAAAAAAAATACGTTTCTTGTTGGCAATTGCTTGATACAGAATTAACAACTGTATAGGGTCAAAATAATTACTATAATGGTATATGGACAGCTTGCAGTTTGTAATGTATTATGCGTTTATCGCGTATACGAACACACATTGTTTAATTACATGCATACAAGAAGTACTCGTATGTATACATGACATATATTGGCAGCTGGAATCAAACCATGGACTTTGCTTTTTTTTTAACATTATTGCAGTGAAATGATCGTCACTTTCATGTAGTGAGAACTCTATTTATGCGAGTTTTATTTTTTATGGATAGAGATAGAGTATTTTCTGCCGGAGCACCAACCCAAGGGAGTTAATAAAAAAGTATAAGAAATGCTGAGATGGCTGCGAAGTCTGCATTCGAAGTGTGCATCAGTAAACTTTATGGTTTCAAATCTGCAACCACAGGATAGCAAGTAACCGTCAGGTATTACGCTACCGACATAAACATAATTTAAGTTAGCTAACCCAGTTACAGCGAGTGCAGTCTCCGCGTTGTGGTATTCAGGCCTTTGCCTTTTCCCTTCGCGACTAACAGACCGCGATACTTGCTTGCATTACGTATAATTTTACCACTAATTCACATTAAAAAACTACTGACATTGTTTAATTCTATTAACTACAATAAAAATCAAAATTTGTCAAAATTTTACTTCTAACTTTAGTCCCGAATCATCTCTATCATTTCCTTTCTGTCCTTACTAATATTTATTTTAATAAAGAATCTGATTTCTTGGAAGATCTAATAATTCTAATTCACTCTTAAATAGTTTAATATTATATTGTTAAATGCAATAATTTACAATTTAAATCTAAGATTAACTGTGACTGTTGTTTCCAAATTTTTTTAAAATTAACCCTCTTTGGACCTGTTTTGGTTTTAATGGGATTTTTTTTGTGATATCTGTGACAGTTAAGCCAGTAGTTATCGTACCTACTCGTACATAAAGCCTACAGGCACATGACTGAACGTCCTAAATCATATTCGTGCTTCGTATTACCTAATCTATACTAATATTATAAAGCTGAAGAGTTTGTTTGTTTGTTTGTTTGTTTGAACGCGCTAATCTCAGGAACTACTGGTCCGATTTGAAAAATTCTTTCAGTGTTAGATAGCCCATTTATCGAGGAAGGCTATAGGCAATATATCATCACGCTAAGACCAATAGGAGCGGAGCACCAATGAAGAATGTTTGAAAAACGGAGAAAATTTATTACCAATGAGAGACGCAGATGAAGTTGCGCGGGTCAGCTAGTTTAATATATAATATATGTGATAGATTATATGTAATATTATGAAGAGTTTGGATTGTTTTTTTTTCTATGGTCCTGTGCTAAGGAAGGTCACTAGATAGAAATATAAACTAATCACACAAAACATTCTGCTGTATTTCAAGCCTAGGTATGGTTTTGAGTGTTTGAATTTTGGTGTGTTACAAACACCAAAATTCAAACAGTCACCTTTAAAAAAGTCATTATGTTTTTCCAGTTTTCTCCTAGTTTTTTCCAGTTTTTGAACAGGAGATACAAAAGTTGAAAATAACCTTTATATGCAATACATAAGTCAATTAGCGATTACGAGAAATTTACTAGACGTAAGCACAGATGACAATAATAGTATTGAATATTCCCTCAAATCCTCTCAACTCTTTCTTGGCAGAGATTAGGGAGAATATTTGAAATTGGGATACATAAAAAAATAATTTAAAAGGAAGACAAATGTTACTATATGCACCGTTTGAGCAACACCACCCATCTTGTGACTTCAGCATCAACAGCCTTTAATAGTCCACTGCTGGACGTAGGCCTCTCCTCAGAAAGGAGGTTTCTCGTGACTTACTTTTGTTAATTTAGTAAATAAATGAGATTTAATTATCCTTCAAAACTATTCCTAAACTGAATGAATAAAATGTACTTGAAAAATGCCAGCAATAAAACAAAATCCCCCTTTTTTTTAAATCACTTGATCGAAACTTTGCACTAAGAGTATCGGATGCAAGAAGTTGATGCACTGAAAGGAGACAGAAAGCGTGGGATAAATGCGTAACTAGGTTTTTTTGCCCACGATCTCGTATAGAGCAATGGTATCTAAAGATTTCTGTGCTCTTCTATAACTTTTTCTATCTTTTCATGGTTCGGTTCTCACTTCAATGAATTTAAAAATAGAATGGGCTGTAATTTTCACAAATAACTATATTTTATAATTTAAACTGTGCGTTTAAAGTTCGAACGACAAATCCATAAATTGACAGTTAGGAACCAGACGTCGTAATATGTGAAAACTAATAATATTGGAACTATTTAATACACGAACTAACCACATTTTATGCATATAATATTATGAACCTCGGGTAAAAATACTCGAGGTGTGGTACACGACAAGAATTTGGTTAATAACAAAAATAATGAAAACCATCAAACCCTTAAAATAAATGTCATCCTAAATGAAACACTGGGCACTATTACTGATGAGGAATATCACAAAATATAAATAAACACATAATACCGTACCGCTTAGATCAAAGATTATATCGTGTTCGGCGACGGCGCTGGCAACGGTCGCGAATAGCACGAGGGCGGTAAGCGCTCGAGTTGGCGTCATGGCGGACACTGCGGCGGCGCACCGAGTCTCCAACACCGCCGGCAGAGTTTTGCGTAATCGAACCTCACACTAAGGATGTTACAATAAACTTTAGAGCTTTTGTTTATATAGTTGATGATGACAAATTAATAATTTGGTGAAAGTTTCATTGGCTTTTGAGATGCTTAAAAGACTGGAAGTATAGTTTGTAGTATTAGTTCTTAGTAAGTCTAAGCCATTGAGTAATTATTTGAATATTATTACGCAACCGTATCTAGATCCAAACTAAGCATCTTGTTGTTATGCATTCTAGAAGTAATAAACAAAGATAAACTTACTTACCAATCTGTGGAACGGATATCGTCTGCAGTATTTCCGGACCGATACGACGTTCAAACCTGCAAGAAAAGAGCGTACTCCTTCCTAAAAGGCCGGCAACGCGTTTGTTACTAAACATCACGGACATTCCAGAAAAATCATTTAACCGCGCAATACCGTGAATCGTTTTAATAATAATGCAGAGTGACACGGAATAATGCGTTTTTTTGTTATGTAATAGCGGGCAGGAATAGGAGCAGTCGGGTCACCTGATGGAAAGTGTCTACCGCCGCCCATGAACGCTTGCAACTCAGGAGTCACAGGCGCGTTGCCGGTTTTTGAGGAAGAAGTACGCTCTTTTCTTGAAGGTTTGAAGGTCGGATCGGTAAACGCAGACGATAACCCGTTCCACAGGTTGGTAGTGGTAGAGTGCCAATTAACAAAGTGGTGGGGATGAAAATTTTGCCGTGTGATACGATGGCGAAAATTTGCGGCCGGTATTAGTCCGAACAATTCCTCAGAGCACTCTCCATGATATATACGATAGAGAATGCAGAGCGAAGCTACATCTCTACGCAAGACCAAGGGGGCGAGCTGGTCGCACAAAACAATTTTACATTTTTAAGATTTAGGAGACTCTACAGGTTTGTAAGACTGCGCGAGTCAGACTAGCAATAGGCCTGTCTTTTAAAGACATTATAGCATCCTAAAAATGAAGCTATGGCAATACTTACTATGTAACCGATGCTCTAAGGTATCCCTTATGCAAAATGACTGTAAATATTTATGAAATATTTTAGTCTTCTTTGTCTGGCCCTTTCCCATTTTATTTGGGGTCAGCCCTCCGTATCATGTGCCTCGAGGCAGGTCGGTCCTGGGTCGTCTCTATGTTAACTTGGGCTTCTTTGAGGTTCCTATTTACTACGGACATCCATGGGATTCGGAGTCTTCCTCGTCCTCGGGGTTTGGTTTCAATATGTACACTTTTCGGGTCATGTGGTAGGATGGTCGCCTCATAGCGTGTCTGTACCACCGCAGACGGCTCTCCTATAGTCAATCTGGGATAGGTCTCAATTTGAAGGTGCCTCTTATGTATGTGTTTCTGACATGAAATATTTTGAAAAAAATATGAAATATTTCAGTAAAATATTTTAATAAAATCGTGTAGGGCTCTGCTAATAAGCAAGACACTTTTCTAAGCTCTCTGAGTATTCAGTGTCTCCATCAATTTGATGATTATGATGTTATACTGTGTTTAATCAAATTATTCATATTTATGTGATATTGAGACAGAATTATACACATTTTATATAACACGCAGTTAGCGCAATCAAGTGCAATCTTCAGCTGCAAACTTAAGGCTTATTGCCTAATCTTAAATAAGGGGACTGGTTAAGAATATAGAAACAATTATAGTTTTTTATAATAAAATGTTTGAATAGCAATAATAATGTATAATATTATATAATATATATTCTGGGACACCTTTCACAACGCAAAACTAAGCATAGCTTGTACTTACACTTATGTAAGTACAGTTTTTTTGTATACATATATGTACGTACATATAGATAACTAGGCTAATGATAATAGATATTATTTATAAATACAATTGTTTGCATCAGACGGCAATCGAACCTGTGACTTCTGACGAGATTCAGAATACTCATCAGTCTTTAATGTTACTTTTGCAGTATTTGTAACATAAATAACGACTACTCCACAAGTATATTTCAAATATAAAGACATATTTCTAAACAACATATAAATTTTAATAGCAATTAAAATCACGGCATTTTTTGACATTTTGTTTTATTAATTTTAGTTACCTTTTTTGCTGTGTCAAAATCCTCTTGAATCGTCACCCTACCAGGCCAAACTTTAAAGTCGCCTGAACTTGAACCAACTAAGGATGCCTCCGGTGTATCCTTGAAGTAAAATTCTTGTAAACCTTGGTAGATTTGGCCGTTGAATAAGGCGACTCCATTGTCATTTGTGGAAGATCCAGTTCCTCCGAATTCAGTGAACTTGTCACCACTTACGCCGCCTCGGACCGATTTCTGCTGAGATTAGAATTCTGTTTGGGCCTTTTGACAAGGAATGAACTGTCATGTCGCTTCGTGCTTTACTATCTTTAAATAATTTGAATACCACATGAATTAGTACATTTTCACTATTTTAATATATAAATTATTTAAAAATTATTTCAAAAATTGCTGAATAATATAACTTTGTACCAAAAAACCTAAAAAAATATATTTATACTGTTAATTTATATTGTTTTAAATTAATTAATAACAATTCTTTATTAATACAAAAATTAACAATGTTTAAAAACATAGTTAATGCACATATAACTAAGACCGTAAGTTCAGGCGCTTACGATATTAACTAACAAGATAAAACACAGAATTGGATACATTTTTTATCAAAGTAAAAAGTTATTTTGAAGTCATCATTATCATCAACAGCTTTTAATAGTCCACTGCTGGATATAAGCCTCTCCTTAGAAAGGAGATTTTGGCCTACTATACCACGCTGGCCAGACGGGTTGGTATAGGGTTTTTGTCAAGTTTTCCTTCTCTCAGCAGAGCTGTTGTTCTGCGTAGTTTTCTCCATTAGTCATTTGGAACTAACTTTTGATAAAGCTTGGAGTTTTAACCAAAAGCCAGTTCGGATTACTATTATGCGACCATGCTCTGCTCGAGTTCATTAATTCGTATTAGAAATATAACTTTCCTACCTACCTCTCGTTTTATTAAATTTCCTATCTTATTCCTAGAAATGGCAATAGGCTTGTCCCTTATTATCTAAATGAAATTACTATAACAGTTTTTTTTTATTTTTATACAACTCCCGCATTAGGAATATATGTCAATATATCACGTGGGATTTTACAAAGATACTGAAATGGGCACAAAGAACACCTAGATTTAGAACAACAATTTGTTGATCAAACAAAGTGTCGTACCATGTATGGATCGAACACACAACACTCAGCGTAGTAGGAAGCGGCGTGGAGACCGGTAAAACCACTACGCCATCCGTGCAGTCGTTACCTCCTCTGTCTACCCTACCTTCAGGGATATCCCTATAGTTTGTTTCAGAATAACAGAAACGCCTTCAGATATTGTAATTGCATGTTGGTGCGTATTGCTATCGTGTTGTGCCAATATTTCAGTATCGTCTTTCATTTGATCTTACTTATCTTTACCTATAGCATTATAAAAATCTTTATCGAAAGCCGAAAACAAATGAAAAATACCAAACAAAACAATATTCAGTTATTTATGTGTGCAATGTAATAGATATTGGAGACGTGTAATAAAATTATTCCGAATATTATAAGACCAGTGTGTGTGTGTGTGTGTTTGTGTGTGTGTGTGTGTGTGTGTGTGTGAAAATTATATTATCCGTGAAAATTATATATAATTTTTATTGGCCACAAAGGTCTTTAATTGCGGAAATTCTAGAAGCAAGCACCCTTTCTTCCTGGCGCTATGTTCCTTCTGCAGAAAACCCTGCAGATCTTATTTCACGTGGTGTGTATCCCAAGGAATTGATGGATAATAATTTATGGTGGTCAGGGCTAGGTTTTTACTCTTAAATGAAGAGTTTTGGCCTACATTGTCCAATAATTATCAGCATGAGAGTGATTTGCCCGAATTGAAATCATATATTAACCGTACCGATAACACTCCTATACCACTTTTTTTTTTTTATGGGACTAATCCCACCCACACGCCCACCACTGTAACTCCTGTACACCAGGATCCACAGCAGTGACCCACGAACACACCGAGTTATGACACTCGGGAAGTCCCAGGAAGAAATTAAACTGTCTTGGAACCCGCAACAAAATTAATCAGAAGAAAATTGGAGGAGTTGGAAATACAGTAAATCCACTTCCCTCCTTAGCAAAGCGGGAGACAAAATGAAGTAAAATGGGCATACACCCTTTTAAACAGGGAAGCACCACGGCCACAAAATATTACGGGTCCTACGTGAGCTATATTTGATATCTATATGTATGGCAGAATCGCCTAAACGCACGGAAATTCACCCTAGTTGACACAAGATCCCCATAGTATACCGCCCCAGATGTCACCTGCAAGGTATTCAGCATTATATTACGTTCATTATACCAGAGACTACATTCCCAGTGGATATGATGAGCAGACTGTTCATAGCGAGAGTTAGGTGTTGAGCATTGACACAATGGTGACTCGACTAATTTAAATGAATAAAGCTTGCTCTTAAAGTTACCATGACCCGTAAGAAATTGAGCGACACAGTGATCCACCTCAAGCCATGTCCTCGACAACCGTTCGCGAACAGATGGAAAGAATTGGTAAAGATAGCGCCTCTTGGATGATTCATCCCAGCGTTGTTGCCATTCGTCTATGAGGTCATTATAGACATCGGACTGCAAATGTTGAAGCAATCTTGTAATTTTACCGCGATCCCGCGCGCTCAAAAAATTGCATTCCATGTTTTGTTGTCTTGAATAGTACATGGCTGCACGTCTCTGCACCTCGAGATCGACCGGAAGCACACCCGCCAACACCGGCAAAGCCTCAGTGCTAACCGTCCTATATGCCTTGCACAAGAATATCAGTGCAAGTCGTTGGCCTTGTAACAGTTTGCGACGGACAGTGCCTACGGTCGCCCTATCGGCCTATACAGGTGCACCATAGCACATAGAACATAATAAGTAGCTCCGTATATGATCTTTAATGTATTAAATGATAGACCCCATGTCGCAGTTGATATCCTTGTCAATGCACATAAACTCTTTTTAGACTTTTCATTTTCCTATACCACTTGTACAATTTGATAGATTTTCAACATTGGTTAGAATAAAAAGAGTATACGCCTACGCGTTGCGATTCATCCATAACGTACGCAACCCTAAGTCTAAGCGTTTAGGAGCACTCAGTGTACAAGAGCTGCGTAACTCTTTCGACCTTCTATGTCGTTTAGCACAGCAGAAATCCTTTCACGATGAGTATAATACATTGATTAAAAATAAGCCCCTCAGTTCGCGATCCGTCATTTTAGCTCTTACACCTTTCGTTGACACAAATGGTTTAATACGAGTAGGTGGCCGTTAAGATGCATCTTCTCTGTCCTTTGATGGGAAGCACCCTATTTTGTTACACTCCTCTCATCATCTCACTAAACTCATTTTCGAGCGTGAGCATTTTATTTCCCGACGCGGCTAGCCTGTTAAGATTTTGTGCGACAATGGACGTAATTTTGTAGCCGCCGCCAAAGAAATCGGCAATTTTTTAAAATGTAATCGTGAAGCAATAAATGAGTTCACGAGTGAAGAAGCGATTCATTTTCTCTTCTCCCCTCCTTACGCTGCACACTTCGGCGGAATCTGGGAGGCCGGGGTTAAGTCGGCCAAATTCCATATTAGACGTGTAATGGCAAACACACATCAAACATATTAGGAGCTATCACTTTGTTCGCACAAGTTGAGGCTATTTTGAATAGCCGTCCCCTTTGTCCTATGTCCTCATCTCCAAACGATTTGCATATTCTTACCCCGGGACACTTTTTGATTGGTCGGTCTTTAACTACACTACCTTCACCAAGGTTCGTCGACTGCAAGTCTACCAATTTAAGGCATTATCAAAGACTAGAACAAATCGGTCAGCACTTTTAGAGAAGATGGCAACATGAATATTTGGCGGAGATGCAGCAAAGATCAAAATGGTGCAAGAATGACAAAGGGCTATCCGTTGGAGACTTAGTCTTGCTGCATGAAGAGAATCTGCCGCCTTTATGCTGGCGTTTGGGACGCATTACAAGGCTCTTTCCTGGACCTGATGGCGTATGTCGTGTTGCTGACGTCCAAACTACCAGAGGAAGCTTTCGAAGATCCTTCACGCGTCTCTGCCTGCTGCCAGTTACTGAACACTTGATTGAAGGTTAAAAGTCAGGGACTTTTAACGGCGGGGAAGATGTTTGCGCCTGAACTTAATCTCACAGCATTGTGGATTTGTCCTATATAGTTTAGCTTTGTCAGGCGGTACTAAATCGTCGGTACTTCGACAAAAATTAATAATTTTGTTTGTATACCTTAGTTTTTTGATTTGTCAATATACAAGAACCGTTTACGCTGTTATCCTTCCTAATTGATTTTATAATTTGTTAAGTAGTTGTGTAAATAGTTGTTACTACAGCAAATCTTCTTTTCATTGAGCTACTAAGCTCCAAATGTATCCTCGATAAGATACAATTAATATTCAATTTTATTGTTACTTTAACTCTCGGGGTCACGACAAATGTTATAAAATTAATGCGCCGAATTTGTTATTCAATGAAGCTTTCATATAAACCCGCCATTCATATTATTACCAATATTATTTTATTTGCATATTTTTTTACTCGCTGCCTGTATCGCTGGATCGCTGATCAATAGATTAGCCGTTTACGCAATATAGAATGTTCCACGGATTTAGCTGATTTGAAGATACAATGATTGCAAAATAGTGCAAGGTGCATTTAAGCTGACCTTAATTATAATAAAGATTAAACGGACACTTCGGCATAAACATCCACCGAGTCGCCTTGTCTTAAGTTAGGTTAAGTTTTACTGTTATTCGTTTGTCATTAAACTTAGAATTAAAATCTCGGGTTTTTCTAACTCCTCCGCTGGCTCTTCTATAATTGGGCAATCACTTATTAGAATACTCGAGGAAGGACGCAGCGCGTAAGCACTCCCAAAAATTTTTGGGAGTGCCATCTACATAGTCACTGCTACCTTCAGGCGTTAATCTGAAGATTTAAGCCTGAGGGTGTATTCGAAAATCAATGCAGAAGAAAATTCTGATATGCTGTACATGGAATCAGTCGCTGCTCCATAAATTCAATAAAAACAAAAGTTGTGTGACTGTGCTCAATTAATTACTTCTCTAAGACACTCATTGATCAATATTTAAAGCGTCATGTTATCAAATATTATCTTACTGTCATCCGAAACTAGAACTATGGGGTTTGTAAATAATAATGGTCCCAATATGCTTCCCTCAGGAACACCGTAAGAAGTTGTTCTTTGACTGGAAGCGTACGCTTTCTCTATTTTTAAATAAACAATATTTGAAATAAACTTTTGATATAGCTAATAAATAGCTATCTTGATATTTTTATTCTTTCGGAAACTATATTGTTCTTCGGTGAAAATCTTTTTCTATTTAAAAAATATGTACAAACAAGGCTGTCTTAAGCCATGCCTGGGCACACAACAATTTGGTGCCCTGATGGACAGTAAAACGTAATGAATAGACAGATACAGATACACTCAACAAAAAAGTCTACGCAACATGTACGGTTTTGAACTTTTGAACGATTTTTACCATTGTAATATACATATTCCTTTTATAAATAATAACTAAGCAATAATTGATGCATTAATAACTTAAGCAACTCAGCAAATTCTTTATTCAATTGTTGTGCCGTAAAATGATAAAAAAGTTTAACTGAGAACAGTCATTGGCTGTCTATAATATCGTGACAGGTGAAACCTGGGTGTAATGCTTTGAACCCGAAATAAAAAGCCAGTTGGCAGAGTGGGCCTTTTCTTTTGAAGATTTGCCAACGAAAGTTAAGAAAAGTCGAAGCATTGGTAAAAATTGGTTGCTTCTTTTTTCGGCAAATCAGGACATTACACTACTGTATTGCTTCAAGATCTAAGAACAGTGAATGCAGATTGGTACGTGAACACTTGCTTGCCCGGAATCTTAGAAAAAGTTTGCGAAAAGCATCCTCGAAGCAGTCTCCTCCTTTATCACGATAACGCATTCTCACATTCTGCTAAGGTAACAAAAGCCTATTTGACGGTTTCAAATGTAGAACTAATGACTCATCCGACTTACAACCTGGACCTCGCATCCTGCGACTTCTTTTTGTTTCCAATAATTTAAAGACAAACTTAGAGGCACACGTTTTACGATCCCTGAACCAGCGGTTAATGCGTTAAATGAAGCCATTGAAGATGTCCCTAAGGAAGACTTATCCAACTGCTTTGTACAGTGATTTCATTTCATTTTGTGTTTTTTATTATAATTATTTTTTCTATTTTTCATGTTTCAATTCATTTTCTCTTGTATTCGTTTTTTTTAAATCTTGTTTTCTCTTCATTGTCTTTTTACCTTTTAGTCCTTAATAACGGACATACTAGCACACATCAAAACAATGTTGTGGTATATTCAATAGTGCCATTGTATCTATCTGTGAATTGCAAAAGAGTGGCCATGAGTTTGTTTGCCCTTTCTTCTCATAAGGCTCAACCCCTTGGAAACGGGCGGTTGTAGATCGGCACAGGCATATCATAGATTTTGTATGGGTTTGATTTTTGTTAAATTTATTTGCTTACTATTTGACAAAACAGAGATTGTTGCTTTTGTGTGTGTTGATCTATGATTTTAGAGTCTACATAAAAGACGATTTCAAACAATTTTGAAAATTTTATGAAATAAAGAGAGTTTGAGTTTGATTTATACTTTGAAAAACAATAAAAGTATCGTAAGTCTTATATCTAGTCGTATTTATCAGAATCCAGAAACTTTCAGTATGCTCTAAGTATATAGTTATATAGCATAGTATTAACATAAAACTGTCAAAACCGACAAATTACGCTCCCATTGACATCAAAATGCCGAGATACCTGGGACTGATTTCTTCGTGCTTGTAGCATTCTTACAGCTTTTTGCATTTCATCAGCAGTCAAAGTCAGTATATATATATATCAGTAATTAAGTACCTGAAATGGAGCCTAACCATATTTGATACGAGCCTAGTAATGGCGCTCTGGATATTCGTTCAAGAAAAGGGCGAACTGAAGCTCTTGGCAATCCAAGGTCTTTAAGCAGGTTGTAGAGGGATTTAGCTGGTATACCCCTCGCACCCACTTCCACGGCATACAACATAACGACATAACCAGTTTTAGTCATCTCTTTGGACAAGTCAAAGTACTTGTTTCTTTTTAAAACGTGGCATTTAGTGATGTTCGTTTCCCACGGCACCGTGAGTTCTACTAGTACTATACGCTTAAATGAAATTGCACAAAGAAATATGTATAACCTCGACGCCGAGGCACAGATATCCTCCAGTATTCTGTAATGGTTGCGTGCCCACTAATAATGTCCAGTCACTGGCGGTATTTATAATTGTGAAATCTCTGATTATAGTTTTTGTGTTTGTTGTTATTACTTTTTTCGCTCTCGACAGCGATAAGTTTATAGCTTCGCGTATGATTTGTAATACCCTATTATGGCAACGTGAATAATGACCCCGGTCTAATAGCACCTTACAACCTACTAGTACGTGCCTGGCTGTACCTATTTCCGCCCTGTACATCGTACAAGCCTTTTTGTAGCTTATCCCCACCTTACTAAGTTGCTTTAAAATTTATTTTTGCTTTTGTAAAATTTAAACAGAGCAGGTGACCAATAGTATAAAAGTGTGTCCCATTTCAAAGCTGGTGGGATACAAATATGATGATAACAGCCTATAATAGTCCGCTACTGGATATAGGCCTCTCCTTAGAAAGGAGGTTTTGGTCTACTATACCACGATGGCCAGACGGGTTGGTATAGGGTTTGTTTCAAGTTTTCGTTCTTCCGGCAGTGCTGTTGTCCAGTGCAGTTTGATCCCTTAGTGGGCTCTTACGACACCCACGGGATGAATAGGGGTGGTAACATTTTGTATTCTTAACCCGTCACTATAGTAAATAGTAGACATAAAGAAAAACAAATAGTAGACTACAGTAATTCCAAACCCATACGCCCTTCAACCCTTCAGCAAAAGAGCTTAATCCCAACTTAAGGGCCGACGACGTAATTGTGACTCAGGACAACTCAGGAGTTGCAAAATAAAAATAACTGAGGTAGTCACTTACCATCAAGTTCCCCATCGGATCGTTTGCGCTCCGAATATAATAAGAGGAATAAGATACCACTTCCTCAAAATAATGTTATCTCCAGCGATATTTGTTGATATTATATTGTTAAAGGAGTAGCGCAAACAAAAACGTAGGTAATGAAACTTTTATTACAATTATAACAAACCAACTAATTATTTTTACTGCATAATCTTAATACATCAACATTTTGAGACCCGAAATGAGGATTTTGGCCAAGTTTAGTCACCAAATCTACACAATATTAGTTGTGAGCTGCTTTTTATAGAGGTATAATAATATTTTCTTATTCTTACAATTATTATAATCGAATATAATACCTATATTATTATATTGTCAGTGTTTATAAACACTATTTCTCACAACATTGTATATGTAATACGTTATAAATAGACATCTCTAATCTGTTTAATTTTGTTAATTCAAAGTTTCGACTCACCGCTTCAAATTTCTGTAAGTAGGTTCAATGTACTCTCGTAATTTCAAAACTCACTGAAGTCTTTCAATTTTGCAAATTAAATTTTAGGACTTACAGATGAAATGATGTCCTTACCTTGGACACTCTGTAGCCCACACCTTTTATACGACACGTTAGTATCTCGCAATTTATCATGGTCATTGTTTTTGTATTCAGCTACGTAAGTATCCTGGAGGAAGTAACTATGTTATACGAGTAAGAAACGCGTTTTTAAGAGCGTTTGGTCACAACTTCACCGCGCACGTCTTATTCTTACTCATTCTGTATTGTGTGACTCCAAAGTTTAGACGTATCTATTACAAAACAGTTATAGTGATTGTCGAGTTGTGTACTCTATTCTTGTTTTTGTCGTGAGGTTAATGCCGAATATGACATAGTGAAGGGTATTTCAACTAACAAAGTGATCGGTAAAGCTAGCAGGTACGTGACGAATGTAGTTGTTATGGTATCTGCAGTCTGCAAATGTAAAGAAAAAAATTAGAGGTAAAATATGTTCTAGTCCCCGTAACGGGGTATCAAGTATTTCGGGTATAGAATCTTACCACGCCCAGAGCATTTCTGGTGATTGGTTGTAGTGTGGAAGCCGTAAACATCATGTTGACGCACCAGTGTAACATCACGGCAGAAAGTGATGACCGACCCAGCGGGTACCAGATGCGCCAACAGAACATGCGGTTTAGAAAACCTGTATTCAAGATGTTAACATTAAGCAATGGCAAGTTAGGATAAACATTTAGTAACTAAAATTACTCGCAGGCCTGGTATATTTAGTGGATCTTGGACGATAGATGTCATATCTGTCAAGCATTTACCTAAACCTCCTTTTTATGTCCAGCAGTGGACTAGTAAAGGCTATTGACGATGATGATGATGATGATGATTTAACCAAATCGTGTGACTGCCGGGTTAGGTAAGAAAAAGCCACATAGCACTAAATTAGTTTTATGGTGTGTTATGATAAATGCCCATAATGCATCTGCCCTTCTGTGTAGTGACAGATTAAGAAAACGAAGTGTCACCACCCCTATTCATCCCGTGGGTGTCGTAAGAGCCGACTAAGGGAGCAAACTACGCAGGACAACCGCACTGGAAAAGGAATACTTGAAACAAACCCTATATCAACCCGTTTGGCCAGCGTGGTATAGTAGGCCAAAACTTCCTTTTTAAAAAGAGGTTTATGTTCAGCAGTGAATTATTAAAGGTTGTTGGTGATGACGATGCCCATAATGCTGACATGCCCAAAAAGTCAGATGATATTCCTATCCTAATGGCTTTTCTAATTATAGGACAGAAATACGAGTACAACTCAAGCCTCGTCGAGCTGCTGAAGTCTCAACTTCGATTCCATAAATGAGACTTCCGGTATCCTTCACCCTAGCTCCTGAGGAACTAGCTCCCTCAGGTGATGGATACCGGGTTATGGTTATGGATAATGGGTTGAATTGAGCTCACTTAATTTATGATACTGAAAACTGATTTTGCCAGATGGATGCCAAGTAAAATTAGAAAAATGCAGGACAACGATACGATACAAAATAAAAAACTGAACTATATTGTAACTATTTTGTAAGTATTCCCTTACAATTAGAACTTCTATAGATTGATGAGAAATCAAGTCTGGCGTACCTTTTGTTGGAATGTTGGCTGTGTGTGTTTCTGAAAGTAACAGAATTAATTAGTAAGTTATGCATTGTCATTGCCATTGGTCATTCTCAGAACTGCTTGAGTATATTGGCACAATTTAATTCTTAAATTTTAGTACGTTAACAAAGTGAGCCATCGGAAATTGCATTTAGTTTTTTAGTAATTTTACGTAGTTCTTACTGGTCAAACTTTTCAATTTATACTTACTTATCTTTTTCTTGACAATTCTATTAAACATGCTAAATAATAGCAGGCCCGATAGTATCAAGGTTACGAGCCTCTCAAAAGTCATGTAAAAAGCATAGAATTCCCTGGACGTGGAGATTCGCAGAAAGTATCCACAGCTTGGCCATATTATTAATATAGGAATACTTGTTCGACACGTGTAGAACAACCACTAGAAAGTGCATATTAGTTAAATTAGTAAGTTATAAAGAATGATAAACATCTGCAAAAAAACAGGACACGCTCATCAACCAACATCGCTTTCTTCATTACCTTTTACTTTTACCCACTAATTTGTCCCAATTCCGTCAAAGACGAGCACAATATACTTAAGATTTAGCTAAAGATTTCGGCTGGATTCTTTTATCGCCAATCGAGTGACGTTGATCCGTGTTAGGTAGGAAATCATTTTCTATTGGAACGAAGATAGAAGGTACATTGGGTAAAGCTAAACGGATGGGTGATGAAGATTGGATAAAAGATGACGCAAGTATCGAATGAGAAACGAGGTTGAGATTGAAAACTTTTATGATGGACACAGCAGGATCCTATAAGAAAGGCCACAAGGGTAGGGAAAGGCTGGTTTAATAGCGCATAATTTGAAATATTCTGACGAGTGTGTTTTGTGACTCTTCTTCTAGTGACCTTATGTCAAGCTAGAATATCATTCAATGGACAACAAGTCACCTTTAAAATTAATACTTGGGTTATCTAAAGGGTTGACGAAAATACTATTTATTATGTTTAACCGCTGTTACAAGTATTATAATAGAAACTGAAACCAACATAGTACGAGTAAGACGCTAAAGGCACACAGAGCTATTTCTTAGCATTCGGTGGATTCACCGAGCGGGTACTGGTCCATGGCGTGAGAGATGGGGGCAATACATTCGACTGACTGCGTCAGCGCCTGAGACTTGCGACTCAGTTTTAGTAGGTTTAGGGAGTTATTTAATAAGGAAATTTAGGGGTTTCCAGTTGAAAACCAGCACCGGGCCTTCGCTAGGCAAACATTCTGAACTGAACGCCTATTTGGCACAGCAGTAAGACTCAATATAAGTTATCTAAAATTTGTGAGCATTCTGAATAGATAATTTGTTAGAATATTAACATCAGTGAGTAAAATTTACTATTAGACTAAAAGCCTTTTTTTAGAGGTCAACTTTTACTTTTATTAATAGGGTACATGACTATAGTGTTGTGAGCCCTCCCATGGGTGGGTACTACCTATGTCTGTGTCTCTCATGATAGCAGATAAAATTTTCTTTCTTGCTTTTCTTTACTCCTTTCGACGCGTCAGTGCTCACCTCCACTGTCTACTGTGTTACAGAGTGATTTAGCTAGTACGAGTATACCATATGTAGTCATACAATGCAACGAAATATCTTCTATATCCATTTAAAGGTTTTTTGTTGGTTAAGGCAAAGTATTTTACTTATTCTTTTTTCAAGCGTGGTCTTAATTTTATTTTATTTTATTTTTAGGAATGTTGGTTTCCCACGGTACTGTGAGTTCTAATCTATTTAGCGTAGAGAAATAAACACTGAAGTAAAGTTACGTCAAACTTTCAACATATTAAGAAATAAATAAAATAAAAAATGCAACTAGGACCCATATAAATAAAATAAATTAAGTTATAATGTAGTTACCTTATTATCATTAGGCCTGGCTCCTGTCTTATTGACCTGGTAGTATAGATATGCGAGGAAGAGCCCAGCCATCAGGGCAGACAAACTGGTTACAGGATTCAAATAGAATTTATAAAATGATGGCTCGTTTTGGAACATGGTCCGCAAGTTCCTAGAACATAGAATTACCAGGGATTGTATAAAGCCATTTTAGTCTACTTCAGCATATAGCCGTCCACTGCTGACGGAAGGACTCTCCCAAAGAGCTCCAACCATTCCGGTCTTGGGCATCATCATCATCCTCATCCATCCGCTACCAGCCATTTACCTCAAGTCATCGGTCCATCGCGCTGCAGGGCGCCCTACACTATGTTTGCTTAATCGCGGTCTCCACTGTAGCACATGTCGGCTCCAGCGACCATTAATCTGCCTGGAGACGTGACTGGCCCAGTTCCACTTCAGCGTATTGATTCTTCGCACTATTTCGGTTACTAAAGTTCTCTGTCCAATTATTTCGTTTAGGGTTTTATCGACTAGAGTAAGGCCAAATATCACATGTTTGATGGAGCATGCATTGGGACACTGAGTGACTTGAAACTTGTGAAGGGAAACGTGGACAATCACATTGCCTACGTTTCGGCTGCGTATATCATTACAGTATTTGCACCCGGTGGTTTCTACGCCCGTAACCGAACGGTCGTACCCTGAACTCGCCATATTCTTGTACTCCCGCTTTCGTATTGGAGTACAACATAACAAACGTGAAACATGGCTTAGACCTCATTATCAGGATGTGTTATCGTGGGAGCATACACTTGTACAACCTTCAACCAATATCTTTAGGAAAGTTTTAAGACAAGTTACGCTACCCTTGACGACACACTGCCAGCCTCCTTCATACTGTTTTTGAGTGATTTATGGACCATAAATCCAACACCACCTTAGGATCTTTAGTCTCCCTGTCGAATATAAAGAAGGTGGCCGGAATCTAAAGCTATGGTATCCTCATCCTGGCATCGGACTTCTGCATTTCCAAAATGTGTGAATTTATACGGCTCACCTCCGCTTCCAATTCTGCGAGGTTACCCTTTTCTTTTACGTGTGGAAACCCCCTTGAACCGTTAACCTACCGGGGTTTACAGCAGGGTGGTGTGTTGGAATCGGAGAAAAACGACACGGTGTGCCACTCTGCGCCTGTAATTGGATAGATCCGGGAACTGCTATTATTAAGACATTCGGACCCCTCCTAGCGCCCGCAAAGGCGCGAGCAACATCTTTGGGTATATTTATTCCACCTCCTCGTACTGCGAGATGACGTCTTCGCAGAAGAAAGGGACCGCGGTAAAACATCTGTCACTACCGGCCATGGATCGTATGACGGCCGGTAGTGACAGATGTCACTACCGGCCATGGATCGTATGACGGCCGGTAGTGAGAGGTCTCCTCCGATGATTGCGATAAGGACCCGGTGCTGCGACTCCCAAGCCGAGAAAATTGCCGGCGTGTGCTGAGCCGAGTCCTCACTTCACTGCAATCGCAGTGGTGACAGGCGGGATTCAATTCCCTCCTAGCGACTGGACGCCAAGTTAGCGTCGAACCTCTATGAGGCGGTCTGAGATTTGACTGACTGACTGACTAGGGCCAGCACTCGGGCCGGTATCTCGTCTGGCTCCCGAATCCCGAACGGGTGGCACATCATCCACGTTCTGCTCTTCGTCTCCGGTCAAGGAGGCCATCGACGGGGGTGTGTAATACGCCCGTTGCCCTCCATTGCTTCCTGCAGGAAGCTACACTGGAGAGTGGAGTGACTGGAGAGAGACAGGGGGGGGGGGCGACGCGCGTAGCTTTTGTCGCACCGTGCGATAAGGGCGACCCCAGGGGTCACGATTGAAAACTGAGAGAGTGACTAACGGGAACTGAGGACCGTGGAATGTAGTTGCTGTTCATATGGGAGGTAGTCACCACGATTAGCAGACGGGTTGAGGACCGCAGTGGCAAGAATCATTATCTGGTGACGCAGCTGCCTTTCACCAATATCGATATTTAGTGATTCTCACAGTGGTGTGGTTATACCTCCACGAGTTGGTAGTCAGAGCTTCGTCAGTGCAGCAGGGTACACCGCGTGCAGGTGAGGTTGACGTTATGAGCCCTAAGGTGGTAGGTAGCCCCAGTGTAGCTTACACCCCAATTAAAGACATCAATCTCATTAATCATCTCAATTTTTCTATATCTGTATCCTGTTGAACAACTGTGTTCACATCTGCAAAAAACATATCTCCCACCTTCTTTATTCCTTCTATCCCAGGAAATAAAATTTAAGAAAGTATCAAAAATAGCTTTATAGTGGGTCGTTTGCTAATAGATCACTAAATATACACGTATGATACAGATACTCGAAATAATATTTAACGTGAACTGATACTGAATACTGAACAAACTTTACGAATCGGTCATTATTTATTTAAGTTTACTTACTCAGGCCCAGACGCAAATATTAATGGTCTCCATTGATAGATGTAAGCTAAGATGGCGTTTAAAGTACTGAACAATACAAAGCCGATGCCCAGAAGTAGAAGAGCCAGTCTCCTCACTCGTTGTAGACACAGAATGACCAAACATCCCAAGAGATATAGCTGCATGTCTGCTGCCAGAAACCTGCATATAAATAAATTCATCATTAAAGAAAATACTACTATTAGTAATTGTGCATCAAAAAGCTAAAATACTTGTAGGTAAATGCATAACATATTACTGACCCATAAGCTTATCTCAAAGTTATGGCCGACGGTAAATGAGCTCAACAAGAGAAAAATAATAATAAACAACCTTAAAATACATTGAAACGCATGCATAAATAAGAAAATCGTCTACATTTTATTTTAAACGCGTTTGTATAATGTCTGTATAATTATGAAAGTACGCCAGGTTTAAAAAAACAATTACAATAACTCCATACACCTCACACAGGACCATCTATTCCCGAACTATGGAGAGCCTGTGCTGTGGTGATCAGATTACAGATAAATACACTTTTACATTTCAAAATACATACAGATAAATTACCGTCAGATACAGAACAAAACATCGTGCCATTACACAATTACTTTTCCTGGGTGGAAGTCGAAGCTACTAAGCCAAGGGCATGAAAATGGAAAACTTAATTTGGAAAGCTAGGTAAATACTTGGGTTCTCTGTCGTCAGATCGATAAAACGACTTCTGCTACGGCGACTTCGTTTACTTACCAAGTTTGTACTAAACAGAAAGGTTCAGCTGTAAAGAAATTTCTGATGAAAAATGCGTGATTCCAGAACTTGTGGCGGCATACTTGTGACTCTTTGCCAACAAGATAGTGCCAGAGAGGACCGTCACTCATCAGCGGCCACCAGGTTGCAGCGAATCCAATCACCAGAATGTAAACAGGCATTATCCTGGTGACAAGGAAACCACATAAACTAAGAGTAATTTACCTATTGATATTTATATTTGAGTATTCCGAGAAAACTTTTTGCCTAAATTCTAGTAAAGTACGAATGGCAAAAAAATATTTTCAAAGACCAACAGTATTTTTTACCTACCAATATTTTCTTTGTTTTATTTTACCTAAACACCCAATCTATAATAAACAACGTTTGGAATTTATATTTGAAGTTGAAGGTAACGCCGTTGATATTAGCATGTATTTGATATGAATCAAACATATGATATTGAATATTTATTCATCGTATAAATTTTAGTTATTTCACCATCACTGGATACCATCATCATCAACAGCCCCTAGCAGCCCACTGCTGGACAAAGGCCTTTCCCTACAAATGAGATTTTGGCCTACTATATCACGCTGGCCAGACGGGTTGGTGTAGGGTTTGTTACAAGTTTTCCTTCTTTTTGCAGAGCTGTTGTCCTGCAGAGTTTGTTGTTGCTGTTGTCCTAGCTCTTACGACACCTACGTGATGAATAGGGGTGACAATCACGTAAGGTGACACTCTGTATTCTTAATCCGTCACCACACGGATATAAGTATTTAAGTTAATTTACATATTTTCTTCTTTTTTTTTCTTTTGTTAAAAGACAACTCCCGCATTAGGAATATATCCTATGTCGCGGGGGACTTTACAAACATACATGAAACGGACACTAAGAACACTCCGACTCAGAACAACAATTTGTGTATCACACAAAGTGTCGCCCCTTGTGGGGATCGAACCCACGACAGTCAGCGTAGTAGGAAGCGGCGTGGCGACCGCTTAAACCACTACGCCATCCGTGCAGTCCAAATCTGCGACCAAATTTGCGACCTTTACAGAGTCATTCGTCCACCTGAAGTAACATTGACTACTAAAAAATCCGACTCACCTGAACATACGTTTCCCTATTTGTTTTAGTACTAGTCCAATGGTAATTTCATTATAGTTAAGGAGTGAGTGTGCCATGAAGAAACTGGAGAGCATGAACAATATTTGCATAAATGAGGTGGCATTTTTCAACATCAGATTTTCTAACCGACGTGAAGCCTGAAAAACAGAACAAGAAAACAGTTTTTCTTACTTAAGATGTCCTATTACGTGGTTAGATTTCAACAAATATTGTTTTCATGTCATCATAGTCATCAATAAAAATTTACTTAAGGCGTGCAGGGTCTCTTATGTGATTTAAGGGGCGGAGCTCTCTGACCGTCCGCCGCACGCAACCGACGACCGATGCGGGTCCGCCGCCGGTAGCATACGAATGTACGGCAATGATTGGCGCTCCGGGTTTTTAGGCCCGTATTAAAATACGTCTCAAGTATCGGTTGAACTCTGATTGCTTGAACCTAGTTTTAAGTAGAGATCAAAACTTAAGTATCGATCTTATTTTAAAACGCATTTTAAGTTTTACTCATTTCAAACTACTTTCAAGTATAGATTTGAACTAACAGTCTGTTCTAAATTACGTTTCCGCATGATTGACATTATTATTCAATATTACGCAGCTAATTATTTACAAATAATTTTCTTTTACAAACATAATTTCAGTGAATTAGTATATAGTACACTATTGGCTAGTGTAGCAATGTTAACATATTAACAAGCTTTTGTTCGTCCAAAATTTAATCTAATAAAATAAAAAATAGTAGATAAAGGCTATTACGGAACGTTCATGTTATTTATCAACACTTGTCATGTTGAAATGTCAAACATTGTTTTTATTTTAATTTATTTCTAAAATTTATATTACTAGAATAGTATTATACTTTTAACATAAACAAAAAGATGGTGGTGATTTTAATTTAAACAAGTATTGTGTGTGTAAAATGTGAATTTCAGTGAATTTAATATCAATTAAGGTAAATTAAAGTAAATTGGTTATGTATGACAAGTAATTCTTTCGTAAATAAAGTAAAGTAAATCTTTTGTTATTTTTCGTAACAAAAAAATAAATCACATTAATTCCCCCTAAAATGGCCTAGAATTCTTCGCTTGAGACTAGTTTCAGCTTGTCTCACGTAAACAAAGATCCCAGCTGTCAAAATTAAAAAAAAAATCTAAAAGAAAAAAAAAACTATCTTGTCTGTCTACTTGAATAAAGATTTCGACATAAACATCGTTCTAAAATAGGCTATCACTCACTTGAGGATGGATCGGTGAATCTAGTTTTAAGTGACGTTCAATAATAAAATCTCTACTTAAAATTACTTTTAAGACTAGATTCACGACTGACACACTTTTTAAAATACGGGCCTTAGAAACGTTGACAAAGGTGGACAGCGCGTGGCGTCGGTCGCGTGCGGCGGACGGTCAGAGAACCCCACGCCTAAGTAGTGGTAAGTATTTAAAGTATGAATAAGTCACTGGCGACAAACGAGTAGACCAATCACCTGACTGCAAGCGACTACCGCCGCCCATGGACACCTGCAACACAAGAGACACAAGTGCGCTGCTACATTTTATTTCCCACTGCATTAGAAGTGGAGGGTTTGGGTCTAGGGTGATCTCGATCCAGTGAAATGCAACAAAAAATGTTTCGGTATACATACGTCTTCCCCATGCAGCGGGTTGGCCATGTAAATAGTATCTTGAATAAGAATAGCATGCGTTAATATCACCACTATCATATTGATCACCCTGAAAATATACATCATCGTGGATCACACATTACTTGTATTTTTGCTAGCTCAACCAACTGAGCCAAACGCTTAGTCAGGAGTGAATTCACGCTGAAGCGATCTCACTATCGCACATACAGATAGTTTTTACTTTTACATTTGGATTATTTTGTGCACCTACTATTGGCTGAGCGTTGTTATTGTTATAAATACATTAATTAATACTTTATAAGTCAGTACGCTATCAAATGTTAGACTTACAAAGTACAATCAAGGAAAGATTCGCTACTCTATACATTTTAATATACCTTTACTTAAATATACTAAACACGTGTGGCTGTATTTCGTCCGCACTCAATAAACTACTAACTTAACTTACTACTCAACACCATCCTACAGTGTACAAGCTAAATGGCCTGTACAAACTGTATAAATAAAGTATATATACATAGTAATTAACTGTTAAATAAAGGTAAATTCTAGTAAAACCCTTATAAAAGGATTTTTCAAATTGTTTCATAAATGACTGAGTTCTGAATTCTCATTAATCAATCGACATTAAATACACTCAACTCGACAGCACTTGAGAACATTTACATAAAACAATCATGAACTAATTGTATAGGTACCATTACAAATAAAAGTTCTGAAACAAGTTCCTTTGTGACAAACAAACTAATGTGTTTTCTTAAGAATAACATTTGTTGTAGTTATTACCTATAACCTGCAAATGGGAGTACTGCTGCTAAGCGTGGATCTCCATCAGGATAGGGACCGACAAGTTCCTTCCAATTAGATAAAATGGACCACGACATTAATATCTTCGATTTGTCTGAAATTTTCAATCACCAGTTTTAATTTATAACAAACAAATAGAGTATAATAATCAAAAAATCTGATGATGTTGCAATTCTAAGCGAGAAGACAAAGGAACCTTGTCGCATCAGGTTTTGTAAACAATCAAACACGAGACACAAATTTCACCCATAAATGGGTCAAGTATTAATTTCAGAATCCAAACGATTATGCCATTAGATGTGATTTGAGGTATTTCATCCTACAGAGAATTTTGCAATTGATTGAGCTCATTCTTGCATGCGACCAACGTAATGGGAGACGGTCAAAGGATATAATAGTCATTTACAACAATGGAAGGTGTTTGACCTTCACGTTTCTCAAAATTATGCAGTTTCAAATTGTCGCATGCTAAGCACTCAACTAGTTTGTATTTCAGTTGGACATTTCTTGGAGACAGAAGATATATAATACGCCCTGCCATCGTGTTGTAATTGTAAAATTGAATCGTTCTGTAATTATTTATATTAAGAGATTCAGATTCTGATAGGCATTAAACACAGTTGAACACAATCTTTAAACTTACTTGCAGCATCTCCTTTCACTTTATCATATATAGTACCGATCATATTCAACGCTAGAAGACCCAGTACTGCGTAAACAAAAACCCTGTGAGGCGTTTCTATTGCATTATTGTTGAAAGCGTCATCTTCTGCATGTGAACGGCAATATATCAGCTCAGTTAGTTTCGTTTGGAGCGATCGTTGGTTAGAATCCTGTGCCACGCAGCGGTCGAAGCGCTTTGACACATTGTGTATGTGCGATAGTGAAGGGCAGCGGGAACTCACGCAGACACCGCGGTGAATAAGTGTCCGGTTGAAGTTGTGGTCGTCACGAGAGTATTCCTGTGGAGAATCCTATTGTTTAAATTTATTATTTCAAAAGTTTACAGTACATGGATAGCTAATTGTCAAAGGGTTCGCAATTAAGTTAACAATGATACGCTTTATTTCAAAGTGTGTTCCGAAAATACACATTGATGATTATGTTGGTTGATGTCAATGTGCTGTATGTAAAAATATTTGTTTCAATAATGAGAAAGTCCAGTAAAAATAAAAATTTATTGACTAAGAAAAGAACCACGTCCATGATTGAAGCTACACCCGCTCCATATGTACCGGGTGATAATCTGTTATGATGATAGTTGAAATTGTACTGGTTGCTGAAATTATCTATACTACAATAGATAATACTCGTAGTATTTATACCTGACACCTCGTGGTGTTTAGGTTCCTGGAAATGAATTATGGTGCAAAATCAACCACATGATGATTTCTAATCATATTTAAATAAAGCGCTTCGTTTTTAAAGCTTTTTTTATGAGTA
Organism: Arctia plantaginis; assembly: GCA_902825455.1. NCBI lineage: Eukaryota > Metazoa > Arthropoda > Insecta > Lepidoptera > Erebidae > Arctia > Arctia plantaginis. The sequence continues at coordinate 343,280 of CADEBD010000327.1, forward strand.
TTAACGAGTTTCAGTATAAAAGACACGGAAACGACCAGTTACCTTCTATGCACCGTACACTTTTCGTTAGCAATAATCGGTTCCAAGGTAGGCCCCAAACACTAATGGTACTTAGTGCTAGGGATAATTGGATGGAAGGATGATTCTTGAAGAAAAGCCAAATATTTAATTGAACTGGTTAGCAAAATGGAATAAAGACATTGATATACAAGATATTTATTTATTTCGTTAAAAGGCTCTGTTTTTTCGATAACAATCAGTTTGCAAATCTGATTTGTTTCCACTTCCCAATTCCTTGCATTGTCGTACTTACCAAAAATTCCACTTTTGCAATTTTATATTATCATAAATTTCTTACAACTAGCTAAATACAACAGGCCGGTGACGGGCAGCAGCGTTACCGGTGCGACAAGCTACGCCCTGCGATCGCCAACCCGCCTGCTCAGCGTGGCGATTATGGGCAAACCCTCCCCATGCAGACGCAACAAAGGCCACTGCCCCCAGTTCCCGGCGGCCCCGCTATTCCTGGTCATGGTGGCGACCACGGTAAAGGCGGGGCAGGGGGTGCGAAGAATCTCCGGGCTACAGGAGGCCACCACAACCGACTGACCCTGGCTACGTACAACGGACGCACGCTACGGCTAGACTCGCATCTGGCACAACTTGAGGTGGAACTTGGGAAGATTAGGTGGCATATCCTAGGGCTATTTGAAGTATACACCATAAACCTCTAGTCAGGCCACCTAATGTACTTCCGCGAGGGAGACCAACAATCCCAAGGTGGCGTTGGGTTTCTGGTAAATAAGTCCCTATCTGACAACGTTGTGGAAATTTCCAGTGTGTCGAACAGGGTAGCGTACCTCATTATCAAGCTCACCGAGAGGTATAGCCTCAAGGTTGTGCAAGTGTACGCACCGACCTCGGCACACTCGGACGACGAGGTGGAGGATATGTACGATGACATATCGAGTGCCCTCCACTTCACAACTAAGACACACTACAACGTTATTATGGGTGACTTCAACGCTAAAGTGGGAGTACAGAATTGCGGCGAATCGGTAGTAGGATCCCATGGATTTGGAATCAGGAATCATAGGGGGCAAATGCTGGTCAACTTCCTCGAACGGGAGGGGCTCTTTTTGATGAACTTTTTCTTCAAGAAACAGCCCCAAAGGAAGTGGATGTAGCAAAGCCCCGACGCTATGACCAGAAATGAGATCGATTTCATCATGACGGATAGAAAGCACATATTCAGTGATCAATAGGTTTAATACCGGTAGTGATCACCGACTTGTCCGGGGCTCTCTGAATATCAACTTTAAGGCGGAACGTGTCTGTTTGATGAAATCCAGGCTCCGACCGACTCTGCTCCAAGCTATGACAGGATCTGAAACGTTCCAGTCAAAACTGGAAAACCGATTCGCTGCCGTGGAAACCACAATCGACGTAAACCAGAACCTCGAAAATGTGGTTCGGATCCTCAGGGAAGAAGGTACGAGATTTTGTGAAATGCAGCGTAAGGGCAGGAAGTCGAAGCTTTCAGAAAGGACCCTAGGGCTAGTGAAGAAACGACGTGAAAACCCACCTGTCACTTTGTCGGCAAAGCAAACTCTAAACCGAGAGATCAGTAAACTAGTACGACACGACCTCCGGTGCTCCAATACTCTTTCAATTGAAAGAGCGATCGAGCAAAATCGGGCGTCAAAAGTGTTCGTACAATCTCTTGGAAGAAGCCACCTGACAAAGTTGACCATAGAAAGTGGAGAAGTCGTTGCTTCGAAGCCGGCAGTCCTTTTGGAAGTGGAAAGCTTCTATGGCCGGTTATACGCTTCGCATGCATCTCGACCTGATCCCGAAAATGAGGACTCTAGAGCCACATTAACACGTCACTACACCGAAGACCTGCCAGAAGTTAGCATTGACGAAATCGAGATGGCTCTTGGACAGCTGAAAAATGGAAAAACCCCTGGAGAGGATGGCGTTACAACAGAGATGCTAAAGGCCGGGGGTAAACCTGTACTAAGTCAGCTCTAAAAGCTCTTCAACGCTGTTCTGTTTGAAAGGAGAACCCCGGAAGCGTGGAGTAGGAGTGTGGTCGTCTTGTTCTTCAAAAAGGGTGACAAGACCAGGTTGAAGAACTATCGACCCATATCCTTCTAAGCCACATCTACAAGCTGTTTTCGAGAGTCATCACGAACCGTCTTGCGCAAAGACTCGACGAATTCCAACCACCGGAGCAAGCTGGGTTTCGGAGCGGATATGGCACCATAGACCACATCCACACAGTGCGGCAGATTATACAGAAGACCGAAGAATATAATCAGTCCCTGTGTCTAGCATTCGTGGACTATGAGAAAGCCTTTGACTCGATCGAGATCTGGTCTGTTCTGGAGTCCCTGCAACGTTGCCAAGTAGATTGGCGATACATCCAAGTGATGAGATGTCTCTACAAAGCCGCCACCATGTCCGTCCAAGTTCAGAATCAGCAAACAAGGCCCGTACCATTGCATCGAGTGAGACAAGGGGACGTTATTTACCCGAAATTGTTCACAAATGCAATGGAGGACATGTTCAAGACTCTGCACTGGAAAGGGCGTGGCATCAATATCAATGGCGAATACATCTCTCACTTGCGATTTGCAGACGACATCGTCCTCATGGCAGAGACGTTGCAGGACCTACAGCAAATGCTGAATGACCTAGCTGACACTTCTGTACGCATCGGCCTACGGATGAACTTGGATAAAACCAAGGTCATGTTCAACGAACATGTACTACCGGAACTGATTGCAGTACACGGTGCCGTTCTCGAAGTTGTTCAAAATTATGTGTACAGTTAGGTAGAAACAACTTCGAGGACGAGGTGAACAGAAGAATTCGGTTGGGTTGGGCAGCGTTTGGGAAGCTACGTCGAGTCTTCTCATCGTCGATCCCACAGTGCCTTAAGACGAAAGTCTTTAATGAGTGCGTCCTACCCGTCATGATATATCTATGCTATGCTCGGCGTTTCTCTAAGGGATCGCATCAGAAATGAGGTGATCCGGCAGAGAACCAAGGTCACCGACATAGCCTACCAGATCAGCAAGCTGAAGTGGCAGTGGGCTGGCCATATTACCCGCAGAACCGACAACCGTTGGGGAAAACGAGATCTTGAGTGGAGACCGCGTCTCGGTCAACGTAGTGTAGGACGCCCACAGGCCAGGTGGAGTGACGATTTGCTCAAGATGGCTGGCAGGAGCTGGATGCGAGAAGCCCAAAATCGAATCTAAGTGGCGTGCAATGGGAGAGGCCTATGTCCAGCAGTGGACTGCGATAGGCTGATGATGATGATGAAATTTCTTACGTTATGCTGATGGCAATAGAAGGCATATTTTGCGTGACTGGGTTCAAAATAGGATTAGCTAAAAATGGGCACTACATATTCCTCTACCTACCCTTAAAACTAAATAGGCATGAGTGTATATATGTTTGTTTACCTTCATGAGTTCGTAAATATGATCTGGTTCTTGCGTAGGTTTGACGTGGAAGGTGCCAACACAGTAGAGCCCGTCTGCTTGTTTCAAACATTCGTGATATTCGTCAAGGTGAAACAGCTTTGGGAACTTCGCATATTCTTCATCTGTAGATAACATACGGGGTTTATTTTAATTTGTGACATAAGCTTCTACCGTGATTTGTTGCTTTTTTTGGTTAAAGATTTTTATCAAAAGGGAATCAAAAAATTCAATTTCAAAAAAAGAATATTCAATCCAGTTACGGTGTATTATACAGTTTACGACGGATAGACTAACACTTGAGTGAACTATCACTAAACTGTCACTATTACTAAATAGGGCCCCTTTTAGACCTTTCTGGAATAAAACCTTAATAAATAAACATAAAAATGATAACTTTTTTCAACTATTTGCAGTTGAAGCTCTAACTTCGCCCCTATTACATAAACTTATTTCCCAGTACCCAAGTTCACGCGGAGTAATACAATGGTGCGATGGCTTGTGCAACAAGGCAACTTCTCGAAATCAAATCATGAATTAGGAGCGGATAAACCGGGCAATGGGGAACAATTAAGTTTTACCCAGGACAGTAAAATATTCGTCTTGATTTTGTTTAGATTTGAAGGCCACGGTTAGAAATAGAATGCACAAGGTCAAATTAAAAACGGATTTATTTTTGATTATTCTCTTGAGCTTCCTGATAGGTTAGGTTAATGAATTGTTTTAATGAATTAATTAAACTTTATTTGTTAATGAGTTTCTTATGAAACTGATTATCTATAGTAATTTCAGAATAGTGGCATTCTTCGCTTAAATATTAAATACCTATGTTATTTTGTTAGTCTGTCAAGGCCAAGAGGAAAGCACCAATGTTTATTTATAGATTAGATAGTTAAGGGGGAGACTTAGACCTCCGAGAACCTCACTCCAAAACTAAATAGGTCATGGTATCATTGTTGTCGTGGTGGCATATGTACACTACAGCATGGTTGTACCCACCAATAATAATAACTTTACACATTTCACACACGGCCGTCTGATTCCAAATCAATCAGAGCGTGCACTATGGTAACCAGACTGCTGATAAACATACTTATATATTTCTAAATACATACATATTATAGATAGATTACACCCAGACACAGAACACATCATAGTGCTCATCACACAATTATTTGTCCTGGGAATCGAACCCGGAGTCGTCTCCGGCTTAGCAGTCAGGGTCACTGACCACTGAACCAACAGTCCCTTTAACTAATATAGATTCACTTTACTAGGCATCAAACTTTCTAAGGAGAGGCTTATGTCTAGCAGTGGACTATTAAAAGCTGTTGATGATGATGATGAGGCATCAAACTCAAACTCAAACTCTCTTTATTTCATAAAATTTTCAAAATTGTTTGAAATCGTCTTTTATGTAGACTCTAAAGTCATAGATCAACACACACAAAAGCAACAATCTCTGTTTTGTCAAAAAGTAAGCAAATAAATTTAACAAAAATCAAACCCATACAAAATCTATGATATGCCTTTGCTGATCTACAACCGCCCATTTCCAAGGTGTTAAAAAGACAATGAAGAGAAAACAAGATTATAGGCGCATTGTTCTCTCAGTAAGTCGTTTAGTAATCATTATCATACTAGTTAAGACTAAAAAGAAAAACAAAACAAGAACACAAGATTAAGAAAAAAAAAGAATACAATAGAAAATGAAGTGAAACATAAAAAATAGAAATAATAATAATAAAAAAAAAACACACTAGCCACACACATTTTTACTTAAGAAAGAAATAGACTGAGCTAATTAATCCCAAGCGTTCTTGTCTTCCATGTAATCCACAATTGAGTAGTAGGCCCTCTGGCACAAGCCACGTTTTATTGCGGATTTAAATTTGTTCATCAATTAATAAATTGTGATTAATCACGAGGAGATAGTATAAAGCATAGTTAAAATGATACATTACAAGTAATGTTCAATCCCTGGCCAGCGATGGAGCCTGCAGCCACCACAACCATCCACCTGAATATTTGTTCGCCGAGCATCCTTCTTCTACTATTATGAACTAATTCTAATGAACTGTCTCATACGATGCACACTTCACTATTGACTTACTAATTACCTGATATTCCTTTAATTTTCTACAAGGTTCCGTATTCACTGACTTGAAACGTATTATTTTTTTTAAGTTAACCTACATTTAATTTTTAATTAGCCTGTCTATATTTACATATATTTATTTCAATTACGCGGTTTAATAAAGAGTTGAATAAAAAAGTAAAAGATCGGTGGTTCGGATATTTGACAGTGAATTTGTTTTTTGTTCAAGAAGGAAGGACACATCGTACATCATAAGAAAACAGAATACCTTTGGATTTTCCACGTTACATTTCTCAAAGTTTGGGAAAACAATTTCTAACTAATTAGCTAGAGACACTCGTAGGCTAGCGTGGTCAACTATTGTTTATTTTCAAAGCTGGTGGGATACAAATATGATAATGAAATATGATCAATGTTTCCGTACAAATAATTTAAAAACCGTTTCCATACAAACAACCAGACATTAAATACCTATTTATATATCTACAAACGAATAGACACTAAATACTTTTCTGAAAAAGTGCATTATATGTTAACTGAAGTAGAACAATACAAATTGTTATTGTTGACATACAAACTGTTGAATTCAAGTGTTTTGATGCAATATGTGGTGAGTATAAATATTTTAGAATTGAACCGCCACCTTTCGCAATGCCGAGTTACAGCGAGTCGCTCACTCTGTAAAGATGGAGCAAGCGCTTACGCATGGAGGACTCGACTTGTTCACGAATGAACGCCTTTGTACGGCGCCTAGATCATTCGGGCCAGGACTCTCGTCGCGCGCGATGATAGCTTTGAATACATATTCTTATACTTGTAATTTTTAGTACAGTAAATCTTTTTATAATCTTAATAATTAATTCATTTTGGCCTTTGTCATATTTATTTCATTCTCACCATAACATTCATTATTATCATTCTATTATCCTAATCAGTTGCTAAATTTATTTCTTCTTCGCTGTGCTTACGAAGCTTCGAGCTTGATACCCGTGCAGTGGAATTATACCGCCCGATCCAATTCTACATTGATGACCCCGACTACAAGCAGATGCAAGATACGTAGTGACGGCGAAATATTTGTTAATTTACGAACAGCAGAAAGGAATTTGGTTTAAAACTGGTTGAAACTAAAGAGCGGTGTAGTAAGCCATAAACGACGAGGGTGTTTTAATTTTTATTATGTCGGTTACGGAGAACTTTAGTGATGCTGACGGCAAAGGTGATATTCCTAATATCGGGCGCTGTATCGAGAGTACGGTTAGGTACCGTCACCATGCCCGAAATTTTGTCCGGAAGAACCAGCTCTTTGGTTTGCGCAGTTAGAAAAGCAGTTTATACCATCTAGAATAACTGGTAATGCGACAAAATTTCATTTCGTCGCTTCGCAATCAGGCCTACCTATTATGCCCTTCAAGTAAAGGATATTATTACCTACCCTCCAGAAACTAATAAATTCGAAAAGCTAAAGGAATAATTAATTAAACGCCTGTCTGCATCACAGGAAAAGCGGATACAGCAGATGTTGATCTATGAAGAGCTAGGCGATCATAAGCCATCGCAGTTTTTGCGGCATCTGAAAAACCTAGCAGGGCCTTCCGGAGCCTCAGATTTTGTGAAGAGTGTATGGACAAACCTGTTACCGAAAACCTTCAAACAGTAATCGCTTCCCAAATCTCCGATTTACAGGTCGAGAAAATAGGGTCCATGAAATTGTTAAAGAGGTGCTACAAGTAGCAAGCGCGGCTACAACTACCAGCAGCGCCATCAACGACGACTTAATCAAGCAAGTCAATGAACTAATTAAGCAGGTTGCCAAACTTACTACCGGGTTAACCAACAGAGATGTAAACCGTTCACGTCCACGCTCACGCTCACAGTCCCGCAACAAGACGTATGGTTCCCATAAACCCATACGTTTCAATCCTTCAGCAAAAGAGCTTAATCCCAACTTAAGGGGCGACGACGTAATTGTGACTCAGGACAACTCAGGAGTTGCAAAATAAAAATTACTGAGGTAGTCACTTACCATCAAGTTCCCCATCGGATCGTTTGCGCTCCGAATATAATAAGAGGAATAAGATACCAGTTCCTCAAAATAATGTTATCTCCAGCGATATTTGTTGATATTATATTGTTAAAGGAGTAGCGCAAATAAAAAATACATACGTAATGAAACTTATATTTCAATTATAACAAACCAACTAATTATTTTTACTGCGTAACCTTAACATATCAATTACAAATCTCCACAAAAATAGTTGTGGGCTGTTTGTTTTTATGGAGGCCTCTCTAATCTGTTTAATTTTGTAAATTCAAAGTTTCGACTCTCCGCTTCAAATTTCTGTAAGTAGGTTCAATGTACTCCCGTAATTTCAAAACTCACTGTATTCGCATTACACATGATACGCAACTTTGCAAATTAAATTGAATATATATTGTGTGAATATTACTAAACAAAAGTTTTAGGACTTACAGATGAAATGATGTCCTTACTTTGGACACTCTATAGCCCTGACTTTTATTACAACACGTAACTTATTTTACTTACTTACGTACTTATCATGGTTATTTTTTTTTTATCCAGCTACGTAAGTATCCTAGAGAAAGTAACTATGTTATAGGAGTAGGAAACGCGTTTTTAAGAAAACGCTCTTAAAAACGCGTTTCACCGGTTCACGCATGCGCGGTCACAACTTCACCGCGCACGTCTTACATCTTACTTATTCTGTATTGTGTGACACCAAAGTTTAGACGTATCTATTACAAAACAATTATAGTGATTGTTGAGTTGTGTACTCTAATCTTGTTTCTGTCGTGAGGTTAATGCCGAATATAACATAGTGAAGGGAATTTCAACTAACAAAGTGACTGGTAAAGCTAGCAAGTACGTGACGAATGTAGTTGTTATGGTATCTGCAGTCTGCAAATGTAAAGAAACAAATTAGAGGTAAAATATTTCCTGGTCCCCGTAACTCAGTATCAAGTATTTTGGGAATAGAATCTTACCATGCCTAGAGCATTCCTGGTGATTGGCTGTAGTGTGGAAGCCTTAAACATCATGTTGACGCACCAGTGTAACATCAAAACAGAAAGTGATGACCGGCCCAGCGGATACCAGATGCGCCAAGAGAACATGCGATTTGGAGAACCTGTATTCAAGATGTTAACATTAAGCAATGGCGAGTTAGGATTAACATTTAGTAACTAAAATATGTAAAAGACGAGCCAAAGACAAATTTAGAATCCACATACTTTTGGATATTTCTCTTTTGTCTGACTACTTCATTACAGGTTTTCTATGCCATTCTATCTTACTTGCAGGCCTGATGTCTTTAGTGGATCTTGAAAGATAGATGTCATATTTGTCAAGCATTTAACCAAACCTCCTTTCTAAGCAGAGGCCTATGTCCAGCAGTGGACTATTAAAGGTTGTTCATGGTGATGACGATGCCCGTAATGCTGACATGCCCAAATGGTCAGATGATATTAATATCCTAATGACTTCTCTAATTATAGGACAAACATACGACTAGGTACAACTCTAGCGTCATAGAGCTGCTGAAGTCTCAATTTCGTTTGCATGAATGAGACTTCCGGTATCCTTCACCCTAGCTCCTGAGGGAGCTGATGCTGGTGGTATTAGGCAGAAACACGGCTATAAAAGAAGCTGCCAAGTAAAATTAGGAAAATGTAGGACAACGATACGATACAAAATAACAAGCTGAACTATATTGTAACTATTTTGTAAGTATTCCCTTACAATTAGAACTTCTATGGATTGATGAGAAATCAAGTCTGGCGTACCTTTTGTTGGAATGTTGGCCGTGTGTGTTTCTGAAAGTAACAGAATTAATTAGTAAGTTATGCATTGTCATTGTCATTGGTCATTCTCAGAACTGCTTGAGTATATTAGCACAATTTAATTCTTAAATTTTAGTACGTTGACAAAGTGAGCCATCGGAAATTGCATTTAGTATTTTAGTAATTTTACGTAGTTCTTACTGGTCAAACTTTTCAATTAATACTTACTTATCTTTTTCTTGAGAATTCTATTAAACATGCTAAATAATAGCATGCCCGATAATATCAAGGTTACTAGCCTCTCAAAAGCCATGTAAAAAGCAGAGAATTCTCTGGACATGTAGAATTGCAGAAAGTATCCACAGCTTGGCCAAATTATTAACATAAGAATACTCGCGTAGAACAACCACTAGAAAGAGCATATTAGTTAAATTAGTAAGTGGTAAAGAGCGATAAACATCTGAAAAAAAACAGGCAGGACACGCTAATCAACCAACATCATTTTCTTCATTACCTTACCATCAAATTCTCCCAGTGCCTTCAAAGAGGAGCACTATATAAAACATACGCGTGACTTTGATCCGTGTTTGGTAGAAAATCATTTTCTGGTACAAATTCATCATTTATTGGTATAAAGATGGAAGGTATATTAGGTTAAGGTAAACGGATAGGTGATGGAGATTGGATAAAAGATGACGCAAGTATCGGATGAGAAACGAGGTTGAGATTGCAGACCTGTATGATGGACACAGGGAGATCCTATGAGAAACGCCAAAAGCATAGGGAAAGACTAGTTTATTAGCGAAACATTTAAAATATTCTATATAAGTGTAACCTTAAGTCAAGCTAGAATATTATCCAATGGGCAACAAATCACCTTTAAAATTAATGCTTGGGAAATCTGAACGGTTAACAAAATTACTAATTATGTTCAACCAGTGTTACTAGTGTTATAATAGAAACTGAAACCAACACTTAGCATTCAATGGATTCACCGAGCGGGTGCCAATCCATCGCGTGATAGATGGAGGTAATACATACGCGTCAGCACCGGGGCCTTGCGACCTATTTGTTTTAGTAGGTTTAAGGAGTTCATTGATGAGGAAATTTAGGGCGTTTTAGTTGAAAACCAGCGCCGGGCCTTACATTCTGACTTGGACGCCTATTTGGCATAGTAGTGAGACACAGAATAAGTTACCTAGAAAATGTTAGCATCCTGAATAGATAATTTGTTAGAATAATAACTTGAGTGAGTAATGTTTACTATTAGACTTGAAGTCTTTTTTTAGAAGCCAATCCGTTCACTTTTATGAATAGTTTACATGATTATAGTGTTGTGAGCCCAACTATGGGTAGATACTACCTTATGTTTAAGTGTTTCTGATTATACCAAATACATTTTTTTTTCTTTCTTTCTTCTACACCTTTCTTTCTTTCTACCACCGTAGCGTCAACGCCCACCTCCACTGACTGCTATGTTACCCCAGATTATAGAGGTATTTAGCTAGTATACCCCTCGCACCCACTTCAACGTCATACAATGCAACGAAATATCTTCTATATCCACTTCTAATTATTTTGTTGGTTAAGGCAAAGTATATTTACTTATTCGGTTTTAAAGCGTGGTCTTTACGGATGTTGGTTTCCCACGGTACCGTGAGTTCTATACGCTTTAAATAAAATAAATTAAATTATAAAGTAGTTACCTTATGATCATAACGCCTGACTCCTGTCTTATTGATCTGGTAGTATAGATATGCAAGGAAGAGCCCAGCCATCATAGCAGACAAACTGGTTACAGGACTCATATAGAATTTATAAACCGATGGATCGTTTGTGAACATGGTCCGGAAGTTCCTAGAACATGGAATTACCAGAGATTGTATAAAGTCATTTTAGTTCACCGTATCATATAGCCGTCCACTACTGACCGAAGGCAAAGAGCTCCAACCATCCTTGTCTTGGACAGTACTTATCCTTCCGCTACCAGCTATTTTCCTCAAGCCGTCGGTCTATCATGCCGCAGGGCACCCTACACTATGTTTGCCTAATCGCGGTCGCCACTCTAGCACATGGCGGATCCAGCGACCATCAGTCTCCCTGGAGACGTGACCGGCCCACTTCCACTTCAGCGTACTGATTCTACGTACTATGTCGTAACAGTTCTTTGTCGAATTACTTCGTTTCAGATTTTATCGACTACAGAAACGCTAAGCGTCGAATACTCGATGGACCGTGAAATGG